>JAFKAK010000433.1:0-31386 GCA_019914995.1 Acanthochlamys bracteata
CTCTTCCCTCTGGCATCGGTCCGCAGAATTCGAGAACCGCAAACTGACAACTAGCGGCTGGCGCCGCCCTCAAGATCGACTGGACCAGGATCGGCACCGCTCGGTCTCAAAGGGTCAAACCGCCGCCGCCCTCCAAAGCTTCAAGAAGCGCAACGACGATGCGCGTCGCAAGTAACTGTCCTCTCCGAACAGCCCCAGACCGTCGATTTCGCCTACTACCGATCCGTGCTCAGAACACGGCCATCGTCGACGAGATGAGAAGCAGTTCAACGCATTCAAGCCCCAGACGTACGATAACCGGAAGGCAGATTAAGGCTATCGAGGCATTTTGAGGCAGGCAGTGAAGAGCGCCGAGGAGACTAAGAGCGTGGTTGACAAGGAGCTGAGCGACTTGCAGAAGACATGAAGAACATTGAGGAGGCCAGGTCGTTTGACGGTTGTTGACTGTGGTACGTACATGATGAGGTTGGACAGGTTACAGGGCGGACGCTAATGCGAGGACAGGACGAGGTTGCGGCTGGCCCGACATTGATAAGCGTACCGGCAGCTCGTATCCAAGGGTCGCTGGGCCGTGCCGGGTTACAAGGTGAGTCTCAATGGATTGCTGTGGATGTTTGAGATGGATGGCTGACACCCTTGCAGGAGAAGTTCGGAGACCTCTCGGTGCTCTAAGCGTTTCATTACTCTCTTCACTCAAAATTCCCCGGTCTGGGTTGTACTACCTACGTGAATAGTTTCCAGGTCTCAATGCAAATCATAGATCACAGATACATCATTATTCTACCATTTCCCGCCTGTGCTTCGCTTTTTCCGACTTTATGCTCTGAGGTCTGTCCTAGGTTCTGGCTATTATCATCTCCCTCCATTCCACGTACCTACATAAAGGCCAATAAGTATTAACGCTGGCAGGAATCTGGGAGAATGCACATCGATATTCAGCTGTATCTTTCAGCTGCAGTGCCATGCAAGTCTGGACCCTTGTACTCTATATTGAGTGGTTTGGATTGTGTGCCTCCGCACTATTTAGCCGATCACATAGGTCTCTTGATGTTGAGGGTGTTCGAATCGTAGGGTAGGTGATCATTCTTTTTCGAGAACAGTAATGAAGCATGAAGACACGACTGTATTTGAGCTCTCTGCTCAAGTTTCTAACTCTTCGCTCCTAAAAGCGCTCTAGAGACTTACCATCAACAAGCTGCACTTACGAATTCTCCGTTACCCTCCCCGACAGCAGTTCACGATGAAGTTTATTCATCTTCTCAATCTTGTTCTACCCTCGTTCCTCACCCTCCGTACCACAGCGATCACGTTCAACTCAATAGCAGCCCTGGACGTGACAGGAGGCAACTTGCACGAGAAATTCACCAGCCCCTCTGGTGCTAGCTATCTTATGTCCGCGCCATTCGATCTACCGTTGGATTCCGCGAGTAGGATTTGATTTACTTCACGTTGAATTTGACCAATCACTGCCAAAATCCCTAAGACACGTGGGGGCCTACATGTACAATTCCCGGATACATGGGTAACCGAGGCCGAAAATTGCTCAAATATACCTCAACCTGTACGAACGACAAATATCCCATCAAATTAGTCGACATGGTACATGACCTCCCCTGCACGATGACTGCATACAGTGCGCATAGATAATTGTCATCGAAACGACTACAAACTCACTCAGTGAGTTTCCGATTCATATGCAAGATGAAACATTTGCCCAGTCTCTATTAAAGCCACCAAAAGCAACAAAACCTGCCATTTGGTCCGTTAAAAACAGGTCTATAAAGAGTAAAACACGTTCTCGAGCCTACTGCAGATTCTATACTCATTCAATTTCACACTCTACATTCAAATCTACGCAACGCCACCTGGGGACTCCACTACTTTATAACATGCGTACCTCCACCTTAATAGCTCTGCTCGGCACTCTGCCTGCCACGCTGTCCGAGCCCACACCCCAACCCCCATCGCCATACTCCAGCACTTTGCCCGTCAACTCGGCATGATTTTATTCCCAGGCTTTCAAGCCCTCGACGTCTTCGGTCCGTTGGATGTGCTTAGTACGCTCGCTCTGCCTAATAGCCAGATTGCTCTTCACAAGATCTGGCTGTACCTTTTCCCAAGACGTGTTATCAGGGACCTATGACCTCCGCAGGACAATGCATCTCGACATTATCGCCCAGGCGCTGTCTCCAGCATCGACGCAGAGAAATACCACGATTGGTGACTGGGGCGAACAGATTGTCGTAACAGCGACGTTCGACGGGGTGCTCTCGCGAGTCAGAAACAGCTCGACGTGCTGTTTATCCCGGGCGGTGGCGGTTAAGGCATCAATGGACGCCGAAATCCCCTTTGTAAGGCGATGTTCCCCAAGGTTTTGATCCTTCACTTCTTCTTTGCCGCTCACTATTCGAGAGCTACAATAGGTCAAATACGTCCTCACGGTATGCACGGGAGCCGTCATCGCAGCCCGCGCAGGTATCCTGGATGGCCGCAAGCGACTACGACGAATAGAAAGCTTGGGCGTGGGCTGCGTCCACGGGGGCCGGATGTCGACTGGCGGCATCGCGCGCGGTGGGTTGTAGAACGAAATATTTGGACTTCGTCTGGTGTTGCGACGGGGATTGATCTGATGTATGCGTGGGTGGGACATGGGGAGGCGGTGGCGCAGTATCTAGGCGATTCTGGTGGGTATGAGCGGACGGGTGAATTCGACGGATGATCCGTTTGCGGATCTGGTCATAGGCCCGGGGTAAGATAGTCAGTGGACGAGATATGTATGGATCTAGTGCGGATAGGAATGAGGAGGAGCCCTGGTGTTTCCCGCAACGGCGTACGTATTCTGGCTACCTCAGATACTTGAAGAAAGGAACCTATGCCTAAGTCCGTGGGAAGAGAGTAATGTAAAGTGGCGCCAAAATTGCGCTAGGTATCTCGAAAAACACTGCTACCTCGTTTGTATATGCCATATATAAACGCCAAGTTTCCACGCAGCCTGGACCTACATCTTGCGCTTGCCAGCACGCAGCTTTCTAAGTAACATGGGGCTGACCATGGTGCGTGTACAAATTTTCTCTCTGGGTTGTACGTCTTGTCCGCCCCCAAACTTGTTCTTTTCTCGGCTGTAAATGCTCACGCTGCAGGCAGGCATAGTCGTGCAATCATCCTGAGTGTGAGGTGTGTGTACAGAAAAAATCCAGGCCGGCTTGCCATCGTACCATGAGGGTTCCATCTGATCACTTTCGGGGCTGGCGCGGCGCTTCCGGGTCGGTTTTCACCAATTCTACACCCCCTCTGCCTTTCTTCTGCTTTCCCATCACTGAGTATATGATTCCGCAATCAAACAAGCAGAAGGACCTGAGAGGTACAATACCAATGGAGGCTGGTCGTGAGTTTGGTCATGGCGTTGCAATGGAATGGTCGTCAGTGCAGTGTTTGGAAGTCTACTCGTAGGTGTCGTGTCGTGCAGGTGCTATCGTGTGGTGGCGGTTTGGGGTAGTAGGATCAAACTGGCCTGGGAGTGCCAACGTATGCCACGCGGTAGGAAGAGGGTATCTATATTTTATGAGTTCCAATCGCTCATTGCACCGTAGGTTCGAGGCGATTAAATGACATCGTCTAACCTCCCAGAAAGCGCCTAAATGACTGATTCCTTAAACACCGCGACGCAACCCTCAGGACTTATTCTTGTGCCTATACGCCTACAACCCGTCCGACCAAAACATCTGCTGAGCTAGTAAAGCTAAGAAGGCAAGCACAGCCCCTGCATTTTATATGGCGCTCCACGGAGCTTCAGCAAACCGCCATGGTGCTTGACTCTAAATTGCATTGTTTTACTTGGGAGGAAGCGGCGCAGCGAGGCTGGCATCAACTCATTCGTTTGCGCGCCATTGTCCCGGGGTATTACTGACTACGCCCGATCACCTTCCCATCTGGGCCTCGGCGATCGCTTGCAGGAAGAGCTTATCGTGCAAGAAGTTTCGAGTTTCCTTCTCGAACAGCAGACGCCTAGAATGATTAGTGTCGGATTTGGCCGTAGGCGGCGGTGTTTGGTAGGCTTCATCGCTCCCAGACGAGCTGTGGAGGAGGCAAGTTCGAAAGGCAGTTGGAGGCGCTCACATGTTGACGTGTCCGTGCGCGTGATTCATGGATTTGCGTGATGTACGCTCGGCGCGAAATCATATCAAACTTCCACACCATACAACTCAACCAATATGACTCTAAATAGCGATGCGCTTGTGGAGACAGACTCTCTAGATTAAAGGACAACCTACTATACGAAACTGCTAATCAACATAGCATTAAGCGCTTAACTCTTTCGCAGCAATAAGTAATTATACCGTATCTTGGCAGTCAGTGCTGCACCTTTTTACTAGTAAATCTCTAAGAGTTCTCCAAGTTTAAGCTTTATAAGAATAATATTTTATGAGGTTTTTTTTTTTGAGATAATGATTAATTAGTATTTTTAAGGATGATGCATCATAATAAAATATAACATATTCTAATAGGACCAGGTTAACATTAGGACCCAGATTTGGTTTTCTTAGCATTTCTATAATTCTTTAGTCACTTTAAAATGTATGTTATAACATATCTTATAACGACTCACTGTAAGTTTACTTTAGATTATTAAGTAAAACTATCATATTTTAGCTACTTTTCTAGATTGTATTAGCCTCTCTATACAGGCTCTTACACTAGGGTCTAGTATTATTCTTTTTGCATTTTTATCTCTTTATATAAGCCCTTAAAAGGATAGCTATTAAAAGTTTTTTTTTTTAGACTTTGTACTAAGCTTTATCTAAGACCTAAATTTATCTATATTATTATTAAGTCCTGTTGGGCTTAGGTTTGGTTCTCAGGAAGTACAATTAAAAGGAGGAGAGTTATCTATTACATAAGTAAAATAGATAAGGGCGTTAGTATTAAAGTTGTAAGAGATTAAATTAACAAATAGTCCTAAGCTATATCTAAAAAGATAGATTTAAATTTTTATTAGGGTTAAAATAAATATATAAGATTTTTAATTATTCTTTTATTATTTTTAACTTATTAAATTATTACTAATGGTTATATAGCGTACTACTATAGTGAAATAAGTAGACTAGTTAATATTAAAATACTTAGTTATGCCTTCCCTTTGTAATCATCACCTATAGTGTATTATGATCTTAATAAGGGAATAAGTTTATTAGGTATTCTTGGCGAAGTGATGTAAGAAGTTCTAATTCTCTACGTTAGCGTAAAAGTATATTAGTTAACTTAAGTTTCGTAGTTTTAATAGGTACATTTCTAGTATTCCCGCTTTAGATAACCCCGTTTTATTTATTTGGCACTCGTCGGCCCGCAACAGTTTAGATCTTAATAATTATTTCTTTTTAATTAATAGGCATGCGTTAGAGTAGGGTAAGCTAATATAATCTTTGGTCGTATATTAAAATAGTTATTACTACAAAGTAATAGTAGGAATAAGCCTAGTTATTAAAAAAGGCCTTTTTATAGTTTCTAGTTTTAAACACCTTTAAAAATTATATTATAAAAAGGCTATACAGAAGCCTATTTTTATTAATATAAAAGACGTTTTAGCCCTCACGTATTACATAGTGTCTTTTACATTTACATAATCTTAATTATGTTTAGATAGAGTTTATAATTGTTATAAATTTTATATTAGACTCCAATAATTTTTATATTAAGTTCTAGATATTTTAGGTTAGTATAGGACCTAGTTTATTTTTTCTTATGCAATACCAAAACTATCTTTTAAACCACGATGTCTTAACAAAACAACGCGTCTTATACTAAATAAGGTAGAATTAAATCTAGGTCCCTTTAGGCATTTTTAAATTTTATAAGTTTATAATGTCTACGACGCGCCACTACCATATATACTAATTTTAATTCTATTTTAACTAGTTAATATTCTTTATAAAATAAAGTAGTTTTTAGTTTAATAGATGCCTAGTATAATAAAAGTTTTACCACAATAAAGAGTAGATGCTTATTTTAATATATTCGTAACCTAGATTTATTTCGATAATTCGCGCCCTGCCTTATATAAAGTAGAAAATATAGCTAATAAATTACTAGCTACTAGGTATAGAGACCTTTTAAAGAAATATTAGGCTTAGAGTTTATAGCATATAGTTACCTAAATTTTAAAATGGCCTTTATTTTAGTAAAGGATTATTAAAGGATATAGCTAGAAGATCTAGAGATAATTAATATATAGTTTTGGCTTATAGTAACAAAAAGCTAAGTATAGTATAAAAGATAAAAATATTTAGACCTTTAATAAAACTTGTTTCTTAATAGGTGTTAGGCTATTAATAAAAATTATAATAGGTTTAAAAAGTTATTTTTACCTACTTATTTGGCTAGGTAATAAGGAGTAAGTTATAGTAATTTAGAGTGTTTATGCTACTAGATATACTACCACACCTTTATTATCTATAAGAAATAAGTCTATATTTAGTGTAGTATAAAAAAGCTAATATACTTTATAATTAAAATTTCTTTGTAACGATGTTCACACGTCGTTTCATCCTAGTTATATATTTCTCCTATTTAGTGCGGACCTAAGTTAACAACTCTAGTCCTTAACCCCTATTAGCTAAGGACCCAGAGTCTAACATAACCTAAACCCTTTAAGGCCCACACTGCCTATAACTAGATTGCATGTATTTTAAGTCTAACCTAACTCTAAATAGTTCCGTAGTTTTTAATATCCTTTTTATAAGGCCTATAGGTGTTAATTAAATCCCAGGTTCTAAGTTCCCGCACTCCCTATATACCTCTAAGTGGATTTACACTATATCTAGATCCTTTATCTTGCCTACGCCGTTATATTATATTAAAAACTTATCCTAGCTAGTAACAGCCTCTTAATAATATTACAACCCTATTTATTTAGATTATATCTAAACCCTAAGTTATAACTAATTTAGTTCTAAGTACTTACACACTATTATATTAATTATTTAGTATAAATAGAACTCTAGAAACCTCCTATTAACTAAAGCCTTTAGGTTTAAAACTTTCTATCCACGCAATTAGGATTATATTTAGAAAAGTCTGTTAAGATTATGCTAAGGTAAAAACTTAGAGACTACTAAAAAACCTATTAAAATTAGTTTTAACCACTAATGTCTAACCAAACTTTATAACCACTACTATCTTATCCTATAGGATTAATAAAATAATTAGCTTAAGTTGGCAAAATATAAAGAAAAACCAGCTAAATCCGTCCCAATAGAACTAGAAGCTAAAATAAACATAATTTAGAGCTTTATTATACTAGGGAGTTATATATTAAAATTGCTTAACTATAAGCCTATATTAACTAATTAATATAATTATTATTGCCTTTTTAACTCTATACCTACTACTAAATCCCCCTAACTAAGTCTTAATAACCTTTTACTACACCTTCATGGGTTCTAATCAAGACACTTTTACCTAAATTAAACTATCTAAGTGTACACCTAATTAAGTGCCTAACTAATAGTAAGTAACTAACGTTTTTAATAATAGTAAGCTTCTATTATAGACTAATTAGAAATTAATATAGATTACTATTAAAATAAACATGTATACATAGCTTTAGTTTAGGAATATATATTTAATTACTATAGATTATCTAGAGCTATAATACCTTATAAATTTAGATAACTAATAGTTTAAAAATGCTAAAAAAAATAATAGCCTTACTTAAATTATTCTTTTATATTAGGTAATAAGTTAGCTAAAAACTATTTAATATTTTACTATTTACTAATAAAAGGAAAAACTTTTCTAGTCTTTTAAAACTTGCTTTATTAGCGCTGCTATAAAAGGACTTATATTTAAATTAAAATAGTCTTTTACTTATAGGAAGATTACCTATAATATAGTACTAAACTTAGGGTTTAAATATTCTTAAAATATTTTTTTTAAACTTATAGTTAAACACCTTATAGTATATAATAATAGAATAAAGGAACACTATAGTTATATTAGTTTTAGATTAATTTACCCCTAATTTATAATCTGCTAAAAGCTGGTCTAGATTAATTTTAGAAGCTAAGTATCCTTATACCTAAGACTATTTTTTACCTTTTTTAACTCTATTTCCCTTTTACTTTTACTTATACTACACTATTTACCCTATAACTAATTAATAAAGCTCTAACCTAAAAGATATTTAACCCTAGGTAGCTATTATAACTATAGTAAAACTAGCTATTTTACAAATAAATGTCCCTTACCTAAGTTAGAGAAATTAGATTAAATAAGAACCTAATAAAGAATTTATAGACGTAGAGGAATACAATATAGACTCTAATCTACTAAAAATAAAAATACCTAAGAAAACTCTCCTTCTAGACATAAATAAGTATAATTTGTTAATATAGACTTATTATACTTATTTAAAGGAAAACACTTCTAAGTCCCTATTATTTTATATTTTTGAGCTCTGGCGTATAACTAAATACTTTAGTTAATACTAGTACCTAAGGTTTTCTCTTTCTTAATTCTTTTAGTTACTAGGTTTCTTTCTAATTCTTATAGGACCCTATCTAGCTACTATTTAAAAATTATAGTTAAAGGTTTTTAGGATTAAATTTAAATGCTAGTTAATTAGTATATCTACCTTTATATATAAATTAATAGTAGAACTATTTATAACTATTCTTTTATTATTATAAATCTTAGCTCCTAAATTATATTATAAAATTAGATAGCTAAGACATTTTTAACTTAAACTTAATATAAAATAGAACTAGATTCTTTAGCTAAGTAAATATCTACTACTTATAATTCTTCCACGCCCTTTTTATATAATTAATTAACCTACCTATAATAAAAATATTAAACTAGATATTAGCCCGCTATAATACCCTATAAAGCAGGAATACTTTTGGGGAGGTATACAGCCCTAACACTATTAACTAAATCTAAGGATTACTTTACCTACTTAAATCTTCTAGAATTAATCTAAGCTCCCTTATATTAGAGACTATAAAAACCCTATTCTACTCTAAGCCCATTATACAGAATAGCCTTAATCTTTACTAATATATTTTTATTTTAATATAAAAAAGGAAGGAGAATAAGTTTTTTATAATAACTCTATATAAAATTAATAAAATACTAGATAAAAAATAATAAACTAAGCTGCTAAATAACCTAAAAATAAATCCTTAGTTTTAGGACTAATTTACTATCTTAATATATAAAGGTATTAGGACGTGTTTAGTAAGTTAGCTATAGACTAACTTTTAGAATACTATTTTTTATAATTATAAGATTATTCTTTTTAAGCTCTTACTAAATAGCTTTAGTCCCTTTATAAATAAAATATAAAAGACTAAAAGCTACTAAAAAATATATTATAGATAATTTTTAAAAGGCTATATTAATTATAGCTAGAACCTATTTACTTTACTTATATTTTATATTTAAAACTAAATAGCAACCTACGTATCTATATTAACTATTAGAAACTTAACACCCTAACCTATAAGGACGTGTATCTAATACTATGTATAGACAAGTTACTATCTAGGCTAACTAAAGTAAAGATCTTTACTAAGTTTAATATTTACGCTACTTTTAATAAGATTTATATAGATCTAAGCTTAGAGGAGTATACTACCTTTTATACCTATTATAAAATATATAAGTATAAAGTACTACTATTTAAATTATATAATAGTCTAGTAATATATTAATAGTATATAAATAATATATTAATTAACTACTTAGATAATTTTTATATTACGTATCTGAATAATATTCTTATCTACTTTAAGAATAAGAAGTTACACGTATTATATATTAAAGGTATTAAAATAGCTATAGTAAGCTAGTCTATAAATTAATATTAAGAAAAGTAAATTCTATATTACTTAAATAAAATACCTTGCTATATACTAACTAACTAAAGATTAGAGGTAACCTTAAGAAAGTTAAAGTATTATAAAACTAAAAGCCTACTATAATAGCTATAAAGTCCTTTTTAGGGTTTACTAAATTCTATTAATAATTTATTCTAGAATTCTTATATATTACTAAACTAATATTACCCTATAAAGCCCTTTAATTCTATTTATATAGACTTTAGAATATAACTTAGCTTTTTATAAACTTAAAAATACCTTATTATCTATTCCTATTTTTATTTTTTAACCCCCTAAACTAGATATAAAAATAGAGATAAATACCTTTAAGTATTGTTATTATAGGAGTACTATTTTAAAAAATACCCTAGTAATAAGTAATTGCCTTATTATATTTTATAGTAAAGTCTAACTAGATTAAGCTTAATTAAAAATATATAAAGGAACTATTTATAATTATTACTACTTTTATAAAGTAAAGAGCTAATCTTACTTTATTACATAGTTAAATCTAGGTCTACTTAGACTATAGATAATTAGAATATTTTATAATAATTAAGGTTAATATATAACAAAATCTACTAGGCTAAGAAACTAGCTCTATTTAACTTCTAAATTAAATACCTCCTAGTAAGAATAACGTAGAAACTAATATTCTAAGCTAATATAAATAAGACTTAAAAAACTTAAGGATAGCTTAAATTTATAATTGTTATATATTCTCCTTAGACTATATTAAATAGATAATAAATTAATACTAAATTAGCTTAGTTATATATTAGTTAAGTAACTATATAAGTAACTACGTTAAGTATTCTAGAACTAGTGTAAAAAAATTATATTAATAGATTCTCTTAAGCTAATTTTACTCTAAGAAAAACTACACCTTTTTTTTAATAATGCGCCTTATTACCTACGTAATACTAAGTAGAGAATAGACTTCTTTTTATTCTAATTACTTATATATACCTACTAACTCTTTACTATATACAACTTATTTATAAAGTATATAATTAAATATCTTTAGCCTACTAAGTATAATAAAAACCTACTAGTTACTATTTTAAAAATACTACTAAAAAGGTATAAAAAGCCACCTATAAACGCTACGTTTAAAATTGTATTATATATTAAAAAAAGCATATTTAAAATAAACCTAGATTCTAGGGTTTCTTTATCCTCTCTCTATTCTAAATTATCTAATATAAGCATATTAGTATATTAACTTAAAAAATTTCTAGTAAATAAAGCTAGTTATAATTAGATTATAGTTATTTAATTAGTTATTTAAATATAGTAATCTTTATACATTATTATAAGAATATTAATGCTAAAGGTGTAGTTAATTTATTTTATTTAATAGGTATACTATTTTAGGTATACCCTAAAATAATAATCTTAGACTAGGGACTATAGTTTTATATTTAGTTTTCTAGTTTAAATTCTGCTATTATTAGCGTAAAAAGTTAAACTTTCTACTACCTATTATAAGAGACTTAGCTAGACTAAAATTATAAATAAATATATTTAATTAGAGACTATGCCCTTTATATCCTTTTTTATTAAAATAACTTTACTCTTCTCTCTTTAATTAATAGAGCCTAGATATCTTACTCTATTTTATAATTGGATATTACTAAACTAGATACTTTATAAAATAGGAACTACTATAGTTGGGATTAAAAATATTTAATAAAACTACTTACTATAATAGAAGCTTAACTATAGGGATACCTTTATATTAGTAACCTAAATATATACTATAGGAAAAACTATAAGAATACACTTAGAAAAGGCATAGAATTAAATAAAATCTATAGTTAACTATTGTATAAGCTAATTAACAGGAAGTTAGTAAATACATCTTCAATGCACCCAAAATTTAAGTAAAACCTGGCTATAAGCTATCTAATATATAGGAGGCCCCTTTAAGTCTTAATATAAATTTAAGACTTAAGTTATATCTAGATCCAAATATATTATTATATAAATTTATAAAATTCTATTTTAGAATAAAAGACTCTAAAACTATTTAGTATACTATAAGGTATTAAAAATAGGAAATAGAAGAAATTTTAGTAAGTAATACTACAACTCTTAAGTATAGAGTAAAATAAAGCAGCTATAATTTAGATTATTTGATATAAACTTCTATATAAGCTACCTATAAACTAAAAGCTTTTTATAGTATTCTAAGAACTAGACTACCTGTTGTTAAATTAATAGATTAATAGATTCTGGGACTTAAAGGCCTCTATATCTATTCCTATTTAATTTTACTATGTCCTCTTTCTGAACTGCCTCTTAACCCTAGGCACACCTTTTTTAGGGATAAAAACTACCCCCTACTGCCTTCCTTAGTTTACCTACGTAAAGGCTACTATTTAGGCCAACTAAGCTTCTAGATTACTTAGTACTTCTTTTTATTTCTAATGTTACTGAGTTATAGGCATCTATAACCTCTAAACTCCTCCGCGTTTCTACTCTATTATAGGGCACCTACCTAAGCCCTCTTACATAAAAGTTATTAAAACTCCTCCCTTACGTATAAATTAAATATCTTTAGCCTACCTAATTATAATAAAAACCTACAAACTATAAAGTGGAACTTAAGGCCACCTTTTTACTATAAAAATGGCCTAAAGCAAATAACTAATAGGCCTCACCTATAAACCCTAAATTAGTATTATATATATGTGCTGTGTGTATATTAAATCTACTATAGTTAAATTAAATCCTAATTATAAGATTCTACGTGTGTTGTGTGTTTTTTAAAAGCTAAAAAAGAAAAAACTCTCTCTATTCTAGATAATTATTATCTAATAATAAGTGGTTTACCCTATAATGCCTCTAGAACTAAACTGCTATTACTATTATAAAGGGCTAGTAGCCAAGTAAAGAATACTTATAAATTTAATAGCCTTGGGGCTCAGGTAGTCTATTATTTAGTTTTCAGTTACCTCAAATAAGGTTCTAGGCTACCTGGCTAAGTGTTTCTAGGCCCTTGGCCTTTTACACTTCTCCCTATCTCCCTACTCTTTCTTTATATAGTGGGCTCTTGAGGCTATAATATCCTAATAAGGTGTAGGGAGGTTTTACGTGTTGTTTAGGTTCTGGCTTTGTCTAAGATTTTATTTTTAGTGGGGCATTACTCGTTTATTTACTAAGTAATTACTCTTAAAATAAGCCTAAATCATAATTAGTGGCCTATAAAGGTACCTAGACTTAACTAAAATAATAAAAATTCTCTTCTCTAACCTTCTAACTTTTTTATTCTGTTTATTATATTATATGGCTTAAAATTTTAAATTAACTCCTAAGTTCTTTAAACCCTCACCTCCTCCCTTTATAAATTTCCTAATGGCGCCTATAGAGAGCTCTCCTTACCTTATAAATATATTCCTATTAAGACCCCATAGACCCTATGTAGTAGTAAGTGCCTACTTTCATAATAATAAACCTAAAATAGGTTCTTAGCTCTTTTATCAGAAATTTTCTCTCTGTAAAGAACTTAGAGTGGGACTCTCTATAATATCTCTATTAACCTTATAATTTTTTTAAGTATATCTTGGAATCCACTAATATAAAGTTTGAAGCACTATACTATTTATAGTAAATAAATCCCTTTAGTGTTAAAAGGAAAAGTAGAAAACTATAAGATAAGTCTGATTAGTCTTATTTTTTTTTTTTTTAAGCTAGTTTTCTAACTAGGTTAATATTTAAACTAGCGCTAATAGGTCCCCCTTTATAATAGTTTTAATTTACAAGTCCCCACACTTAAATAGCTTAATAAAATAGAGATAGCTAGTACCCTCTCTGGAGCTATTAAGTTTATAAATAGTTTACTAACTAAATTAGCTATCTAGGCTTAAAGGGAAAACATCTATTTTATACCTACTAGACCTATAAAAAGATGGTCTTCTTTGACCCTAATAAAGCTGGATAAGATTTTATGGAATAGGCTAAATAAATCTAAAGAAAGACATGAAGTATAAGTTTTCTATCTTATCTTTTATAAGTTCTTATAGTTAATAGTTAGTAGAAAGGTATAGGTAATTGGTTATATTTTAAAATATAGATCTATTTATCTCTGGCTCTCTCTATCTAAAATCTTAGCTTTCTAGTAAAAACACCTAGTCTAGATCCTTTTAGGGTAAGTTAAGCTATTCTATCTAAATTATACTAGGTTTAATACTAGCCTGGTATTTGTTTAGGGTAGTTACTAAAGTGTAAAATAAACCAAAAAGAATAAGTTTCTATATTATTTATTTTTATAATAGAAGGGTGCTTTCATATGTTTAGTAGTTAAGGCTCACGCATGGCTAAACTCTCTACTTGTAGCCTAGCTACTTAATAATATATTCTGTTTATTTTGACATCTTTTTTTTCACTAAGTTATAGACTTTCAAAACTAGCTAAAAGATACTTTCTACTCTATAAAAGCTTATTTAAAGAATCTCTTAGAAATAAAAGTAACCTCCTTCTTTATTTTTAAAGGGTCTAGTGTATTTAGTATGCTACTTTATACTTAGTTTTATTAAGGCTTCTATATTTTCAAAGTTAAATAAATAAGAACTATCTTTTTCTATTTTAAAAACTATTATTTTTATAAATATTTTACTACTATTCCTTTTTACTTTTTTTAATTGTAATTAAGGAATGTAGGTTTACACTAAACTTAAAGGGATTATTAGGTGCCCTTTCTAGTTAACCAAGTCTAGGTATATCCTTATTAGTATATCTATAATAATATATAAATTTATAACTTTAGCTATAAATTTACTATTTTCTAGTTTACTTTTTACTAGTTTAAAGGTGGTTACTATACTTTCTTTATTTTATATAGAATAGGGCAATAAGTAGTTAGCCTAGTATTTTTATTTCTATTAATATGCTAGTTTATATAAACTTAAAACCTTTTCAAAACTTTTTTGTACATTCAGTTTATTCTACCTTTTCTCGGGTTACTAAAACACCTAGACTATTGGTTTTAACGTTCTGGCTAGAATGGGAAGAAGACTTACCCTAGTTAAAGTAGTCTCTATAGTAATCTAGGCTTTTCCTTATCTAGTCTATTTATTACTAATTATAGTAGGCTTAAAAATTGCGCAGTATTTATATACTTTAGAATATTCTAGGTGCTTTTTATAGTAAATGACTGGTTTAAGTCTTATATATAGGTCTAAAACTTACTAATAATTATTCTCCCTTTAAGGTTGTATTAAGTTTAGGAGAATCTACCTTAGAAAGTCAAAGTAGCTCTATTCCTACCTGGGGTTTAGGAGACTATAAATTAATCTTCATAAATAGTCTATAATTATATAATATTTTTATACCTTGCTCTTTAGTGGTTTAGTAATAAAGTCAGTAATGTCCTTTTATACTTAATCGCTTAGTAGTTTCTTTTTAGCTTTCTTGTTCTATAGATATTATAATTCTTAATATACATATCTCTAAAAAGTAGTCTTATCTCCTAGTTAATTTCCCTCTTAAAGTGCCCTAATACTAAGAGTAATGGCTACTATAATAAGGCTAGAAAGTTTCTAATTCTAGGACCTACAATCTATATTACCAAGTTCCATTTTTTGATTTTCTAATGCTTATAGATGGCTTTTTAACTAAGTTAAATTTCTAGTTATATCTGGCCTCTTTTTATAGCTTAGATTAGTAGTGAAACTATAAGTCCTAAATCTATTTGAATACCAAATTGCCTAGGACCCCCAGGCTAAAGCTATTTTCCTAAAGGTCTAAGGCTTAGGTAGTTAATTTCTCTAAATTAAGTACTATTTAGGTAGAGATAGTAGTAGTTTAATAAATTATAAATAGCTATAATTTAGCTATGGGGGTGTATCTTTATTTTACAAAAAAAGTACTTTGTCCTCTAAGGTTTTGGGGGTTTTTATAAGGCTAGTGGTGCCCCCTATAAGCTAAAGTAGTTTGTGTCTCTATATCCTTAGGTAAGTTTTAAATAAACATTTTAAATTAACTGTACCTAGACTACCTTACTAAGTATATTAGCCTATTTAATGAACTTATCTGGTTTTCTCTTATAAGCAAAATAAAGTTCTTTATAGGACTATAAAAGTATAAACAATTTATAGTTCTATTTTTTCTATACATTTAATTACTATAAGTATTTTTGTATAGATAGTAGATTTATAGCAATAGACTATTTTGGCTAAAAGTAAAGGCTAGCTTTAAAATCCCTCTAAAATACTAAAACTGAATTCTTCTTAAGACTATTCTAAGGCGTTAGCCTCTGTATAAACTTAAGCTCTAGATTAAATAAAATTGTACTAGTTTTGGTATAGAAGGCCTTTTTTTAGGTAGTTAAAAGTACCTATTATTTTAATCCTAATAGAACTTAGTGCCTTTATCTATTTACTTTATTAGTAGCTAATAAGAAGCAGAAATTTTAATAAACTATTAGTAATAGTTTTTATAAACTTTAAGAACAAACCCCCTTTACTACAGGTAGGCGCTTTCTATTCCATATTACCGCGCTTTTCTAAATCTATACAGGCTTATTTCTTGGCTTTAATAATAAAGCTAAGTATTTAATCTTTTATTATATAAACTTAAACCTTTTAGTAATCTCTAAGAGTCTAACTACCCTAACTTTTTAATTCTTTACTATATAGATTTTATTTTATAGTCCTTATAAAGAGCTACTTAAAAAGCTTAAAATATTATTTATATATACTAGTAGAAGTTGTCTAAGTATTTTTAAGGTTTAGATTAATATACCTCTTATAGGTAGGGTATTTATAAGTCTAAAATATATAATAAATTGTATATGGCCTAAACTATGTTTTAAATATAGTCTTCTACTTCTACCTTATTAATTCTAAGTTTATAAAAATAAATAATAATATTAAGCAGTAAACTATTTAGCCTTTACTAGTAACCTGGGTCTTGCTAAAGTAGGTAATAGGTTAGAGTATTTAGGCTTAATAGTTACTCTAAAATAAGCCTTTACTAGACTTCCGCCCCCTAGACTTACTTATATAAATAAAACCTTAATTTAGGGCTCCTTTATAAAATAAAGCTCCTTTCTAATATTATAGTAGACTAAAAGTTATTAACTTTTTATCTTTTCTATAGCGTAAAATAAAGTAGTCTACTCTGGCCTATAGTATAGGGAGTAATTAGTTGCTTTTATTCTCTTGAAAGATATACTAAATTCTTAAATATCTTAGTAGGAGGTCTAAAGTCTACTTTTAGTTTAGAACTAGCGCTTTCAAATATTTTTTAAAAAACCTTGTTATTTTTAACTTTCTATTGCGTTAGTTATTAGCTATAAAATAAATACTTTAATGCCTTTAGAAGTATTCTGCATATAGTTTTAGATTCTAAAGATATTTTCTTTATTTAAAATTCTTTTTTTTGGCTATTAGTGGAACATAAGTTTCTTTTTACTATAAGTATTTTTTAAAATTAAGTTCTAAAATATTATTATTTAGTAAAATATATAATTATATCTATTCAAATGGCCTTAATATCTATCTCTAGTTCTATAGTTTAAGGCAAAAAGTTAACCCTAATTAAGGCCTCTTAAGTATTAGTAGAGTTACACTCTAAAGTGCTTATTAAATATAATTTAAAATTAGGATTACCTAAAAAGTATAATAGATATAAATTATATTATTAATGTGTATATAGTTACTAGTGTTAAATCTATTTATAACCTCTAAAGTTATCAAAACTAGTTAAACTTTTATTTATCTCCTTCTAGTAGCAACTTTTACTAGGAGGTTCTGGTTTTTCTAATGCGTTAGAACTCTTTGAATTTCTCTGATGACTTTCTAGTTAAAAGCAAAGATAGAAAGGGTTTTACACTAGGTTACTTAATAGCTAGTTTACTATATTGTAGGGAGTTTTATGGGCCTCTAACTCCTTATTAGACTTGGGAAGGCTTTTTTACTAATATTATTCTGCCCTTCTATTTCTTAGTTAAAGAAGTAGCTAGGGTTGGCTTATATTACCTATCCTATCTCCTCTAGGGTACTAAGTTTATAGTAGGTTTAGTATACTAGCTATTACTATAAAAAGTATTTTCTTTAATTAATTAATTCTATTCTAGACAATGGGTCTAGAGTTTGTTTGCTTTTATTATAATTATAAAGGGTCTTAGGTTATCCTAAGAGCTTACTAGTAAATATTTTTTAGTGTTTTCTAGTTATTTTTACTACTTTTATAGTATAGTTATTAAAGTTTTAAGTTAAAGTTATAAAGCTTTTAACTTCCTTATTAATTAAGGTGGTTTAGGCTATCTCCTTAGCTATTAAGCAATTTTTTTATTAGGTGCTCCTGGAACACTTTTTTTAGTTAGGGTTATATTTTAAAATGGCCTACTATAGCTACTTTATCTAGATGTTGGATCTAGTTATATTCCTAAAACCTAGTCCTTAAGATTTTAAACTATATTACCTTTTAGAATTATTAATGGTTATAATAATTTTATTAAAGTAAACTGTCTATAACTTTAGGTTGTAACCTTTTTAGTTATTACTAGTTATATAATTATATTTTCTGAAATATAATTTTTATTATTAGTTATTCTTATTTCTTATAAAAAAGCTTCAGGTTTAAACTAGTTTCTTAAGGGTTCTATGGGTCATTATGTCCTTAATAGCAACCTAACAATAATCTATTGCGCTAGGGTAACCTACATTTTTTATAACATTTTAAAATACTTAGATAGGGACTATCTACCTACTAGGAGGGGGTAGTGTAATAATGTTTACACGTTGTTTTATCCTAGTTATATATCTCTCCTATTTAGTGTGGACCTAAGTTAACTCTAGTCCTTAACCCTATTAGCTAAGGACCTAAGTTAACGCTAACCCTAAACCCGCTTTAAGGCCCACACTACCTATAACTAGATTGCATGTATTTAAGTCTAACCTAACTCCTAGATAGTTCTATAGTTTTTTAATATCCTTTTGTACAAGGCCTATAGGTGTTAATTAAATCCTAGGTTCTAAGTCCCTACGCACTCCCATATGCCTCTGTTACTTAATATTGTCTATTTTTACTACTAAAGTTAAAGTACTTTTAATATGTCTAGGACTTAGTGTAAAGATATATCCTTTACATTAATAGAAAAAATGCTTTTACTAGCCTTTTTTATAATGTGTTTTAAAGTGTTTATATTAAAAACTATAAGAAAACTTTTAAAGCTACTAGACTTGTCCCTACTAACGCCTTCGCAGTAATAGACTACCTTAATATAAAACTAAGGACTCTAATAGCACTACCCTACTCTAATAGGCCCTAGTAATTAAATACCTAAATAATATAGATAAACTTAGGTCTTAAATAAAGCTAATAATAGAGTTTATAAAAAAACTTTTAATAGCTATTCTTTTAAAGGCTTACGCAGCTTTTAAAGTATTAAAAAGCCTAGCATACTAAGGTATACTAATAATAACCTAAAACTATAAAATTTTAAAAAATCAAAATAAAGTATTAACTAAGTAAAAATTATACAAGAGAAAGTATTTAAGGTATAATAGAATTGTTAGGGTTGGATATAGCAGCGAGCAATTCTCAGGTAATAATAAGATTAAATTCTGTCTTCTCCTAATCTCGCAGCGCTGGTATTTATATTGTGCGGCGCCATCGCCTCACTACCGGTTCGCTTGCGTGTTGAATGTTGAGTGTGGAGTGTTGAGTATTGGATCATTACGTGTCTGGGCCTTTTCATAGTATATTTATATTTAAATATAGTAAATATATTCTCTACTACTTATTTATAGTATTATAGGTAGTATATTTTATTTATATAAAAAAACTATACGTGTTTACCCTACTAAGAAAGACTCTACCTTTTCCCTAGCGTGGAGGCCGCATAGAGAGGCTATACGTCTAGAAAATTAGCTAGAATAATAGATAGTTTCACTATCAGGTAGCGTTAGTAGCTTTTTAAGTAAGTTATAAAGGACAATAAAATGCCAAGAAAAACTAACCCAGGTCTAATGTTAACTTGGGTCCTAATAGAATACGTTATACCTTAAGGGTATAAAAGTATAAAGATACTAAAAAAGGACGTAGATAGCAACGTAGTTATAGGAAATAAAACTTAGAGCTATAAAAGTAAAAAATATAAAACACGGAAAGTAGTAAAAACTCAGAAATAAGGAACTAGCTAAATAAAAGGTAATAATACTTTAATAATAAATCTTACCTATGTTATAGTAGATAAGATTATTTTTAATAAAACTACCTAAAAATAAAAACCTTAAGGGGAAAATAGGCCTACCGCACGGCTGCTGGTGATTGGTCTCTCAACTAAGTCCCTGCGCTTCAATCGTCTAAGCGCGAAGGATAGCGCCCTCAGACGGTAACGCTCTGCATGCAGTCGCGGAGGAACTAAAGCAGCCTTAACAGCGCGGGACGAAGCCATTAATCGCGCGTACACAGGAGAATGTCGGTAATCCGTTTTCTTTGACCAGGATGGTAATCATAGGTGTCTTCTATGGCAAAATGTCATTTGAGCTGGTTTGTCTGGTGTTTGAATGCAGCATAGATTGTGGATGAGTGTCGACTAACAAAGTCCGTTCGGTGAATAGTTCAAGAATATAAACTCAGGACATCCCTCTCCTTCTTGCACATGCCCAGAGTCCTCTTCTAAGCATTGAACCATACTACTTAACTTTATTCCTCCTTTTATGGCACTGTACAAGACCAAAGCTCTCCAGATGGCTGCCCGATCCATGGGGTTGACGGGGAATCAGGAGCATGCAGTGGGTTACCACAGTTAGTAGCATCCAGAACGTGTATCTATCACATGGATGTGATCAATAGCCCGGAAAAGCCTCCCACTTAAAAGTACAGCCGACCGTAAGAGAAGAATGGACTGCGTGACTCTCTGGCACCTACCCGTTGTGTGGATTTGAATTTCAGGATCTGCGGACTATGGGAATACAAGAAGTCTTCTGGTGCTACCAGTCAAAAAGACGTGAAACTTGCGAGAGTCAGTTTCTCGACGGCGCTCAGAGATTGTTCTTAATGGTGGATGTACTGGGAAGTGTTAACAATACGGATCAGGAAGAGCAGGAATAGGTCCCATAACTGGTCCATGCTCCGTGCATATACCAAAACCGTGGTATATAGCTTTGGTTGGAAGGAATAGCAAGTACAAAACAGTCTTTCAGGGTGCCAGCGATATAATCACACAGCCAAACCTTCTTATGTGATGTCCTCACCTGCGTGCATTAGTAAGAACGTGTCTATTGCGGATGGATAAGCGCTTACTACTAGACCAGAACTACTGCTTGAATAGGATCACAGACCATATCGTCTTGATAACCTCAGTAGCTCAAATGGACAATAAGTCCATTTGTGTCGCTTCGTGATGACGTGTAGCTGGGGAGCATCATTCTCGTTTGAATGGACGTGGATGGCTGTGATACGCTGATCGCAAAGAGCAACGGATATACCAGTCGCCTTTCAACGTCGAGTAGGAAGCAATTACGTCTCCATCAAGATATGAAAACTCTGGGGCGTTACGTTAATGGCACTTTCGAAAGAGCTGTTCCACAGCATACGGTGAGGGCGTTTTAAAAGTCGATACGAGAAGTGAGCACACCCTATTGAACGTAAGTCTAGAACCAAAGCGTCTCGTGTCGAATTACCTCGAGTAAGCCATATACTTGCATCAAGCATTTAGGCCGGCGCAATACTTGCACATACCCAGGTCCGATGGTGATATGTGAGGTTGAACAGGAGTTGATCAGGAACATATCCACGATGCCGATGTCATTTTGACCGAAGTACGATATGGTCCCAATCATTGTCTGTTTGAATCTCAGTAGAACCTTCAACGCGCTCTCATCGTACAGGCCAGCGAGATAGGGGTGTTCATTTTTACTGTCCATCGTGCGAAAACAACGTACCCTTGCATGGGACACTACGTCGACTCTTTTCCAGCCACCTTTGTAACTTTTTGAAGTACATCAATTGCCCTATGGTAAATAAGTACATCCCATACCTGGGCTCTCAAGCATAAAGAAAGAGATGTGTCTGGGTTCGTTGGGTGACGTCGAAGATATGGCATGACGTCTTTCACTGACGAACTGGAAGACAAGGTGCGTAAAATGTCGTCAACAGGTCGTGGAAATTCTCGAGAAGCAGCATAGGTGAGGGGGGGACGGTTATTATGGGACATTGCTTGGACGAATCGCAGCAGCCATCCATCCTCTGCTACTGTATCGCCAAAGCACTGTTCGAGAGCGTTTTGCGGCATCGTGGGTGATATGGATATCAGAGGCGCCCTTTGGCACAGAGACACAGCCGATTTGGACAATCTGAGTGAAGTGTTGTGACACCTCCATAGTGTTGCGGAATTTGCGAGACTGGAAGGGTCAGTATGATTCACCACGCAGGTGGAGCCAAAAACGAACCTATCAAAGGTGCTTCATTCCCGATTGGCAGCCGACATATTCCACAAGCGAACTCCCAGTTCGCGAGCCGACAGTGCATGGTGGGGATAGGAAAGGACCC
This sequence comes from Acanthochlamys bracteata, assembly GCA_019914995.1. NCBI lineage: Eukaryota > Viridiplantae > Streptophyta > Magnoliopsida > Pandanales > Velloziaceae > Acanthochlamys > Acanthochlamys bracteata. Next base: position 22,386 of record JAFKAK010000433.1, read on the forward strand.
CCGGGTCGAACGGAATTTTCAATCACATTTATGCGTCTCTATGTACTACAATGAGTCACGTCGGGATTCGTTCCACAGCCGCTCAGCCTCGGCCGCCTATCGTCCGCAGAAATTCACGACGTCCTTCAGAACTGTCGACACGTTCTATCGAGCATGATCAGGAACGCACAAGGCATACACATAGACGAAGACTCTCCTAACGTCCGTCCCTAGGTGCTGGGACACCCGCCGTGCTGGGATAAATAAAGTACTTTGACTTTCAACACTTTGCTTTCTTGCTTTTTACCCTGATATTCGCTATATGTCTGTATTAGCTATATGCTATAACTATTTGTGAACCTATCCCAATCCTCCTAACCGAAAATTACATTGCTATTACTGCCCTTTTTGAATGTTGCAAACAACCTTTACTGCGTGTATAACAGCGTTGCTCTGCTATAGCACAGCAAAAGCTTGTACGATTTGTTGCACGTACAGAGGTTGTGCCTAGCCCTGAGGACCTTTCCGTGAGCGCGGTAAGCCATGATTAGCCTCGTGCATGCTGTGATGCCCAATACTATGTAGGGTCGCCACGCTGATCGCTACTCCGGCTAGCGGTAGAGTGCCCGTGCGCCAGATGAGCCACCCCAATATCAAAACATCGAAATCGTCCCAACTTCAACGCGTTATAGCGCCTCAAAATGCTCCACCATCAATCCCCATTGCCAAACTTCAGCCAAGAGCCCAAACGCCGATAGCTAGATCTCCAAAGCTTCATTCAAACGGTGGACAAACAGCGGTCTGAGAAGGCGTGATTTCCCAAGCGTGGGCATGGTAAAAATCCCATCCGAAGCTTGCGTTTCAGATCGAACTCAGACATTGCTTGTTCCCTGCCCGTGTATCTGAGACGCGTAACGATGGAGAACAATAGCGCATCAATTTCGTCCATTGATTTTGATTAGATCATATCAAGTTTTAATCTTCATGCTAGTCGAGATGGACTTCAGAGCCGACTGGACTGAGCATGGAGCTTGACGAAGGAAAATTGTGTCTAGAGGTCTGTAACCAGAGAGGTAGCATCGTCTCACACTGAATTTTCAGGAAACTTACGATCTACCAACTGTAGCCACCTTCCTTCAGCTAAATCAAATTGGTCCAAGGTCCCGGCTTATCGTGCCCGCTCTGGAACACAACGTTTCCACCTTACTCAAAGCTCATGCGGACCAAATCTGCACTTAAGTTTGCTCTCGCACCCAAGATTGCCTTGCTATTACCGCTGGGCTATAGCGCTTTGCCCAGATCCAACTTCTGAACGATGTTCGCGCATAGAAAAACCGATCGTCAAAGAAAAAACATTTTAGTTCATGATAGCAGCTGATACAGTCGACCGCATTGCTCTAAACGAATCCGAAATTCCTCACACAATGCTTACTTTGAAAGCCTACTCTCACTTCCCGTCTTCTTATGTACCACGATCGTCAAATTCGTCCTTGCTGCGCCAGGCGGGTCGCCAGAGGCTCGGACGGTTCAGACGGCTACATCGACGTCGACAAGAAAGAGCCCTTCCTAAACTACGCCGCATCACTGACCGGCGGTGAACTCAAATGGATCCACGACGGCTTCGAAGAGATGAACAGGCGGTTCGCCGCGGCGGCGCAAACCCCTGATTTCGAGGACGAATGCGAAATCGAGTTTTCGGTCCGCCGTACCGCATATACAATTACACAGACTCGATAAGAGCGGCGAGACGCGCGGCGCAGTATGCGAATCAGCGGGGATGAGACGCGCAATCCGGATATACATGTTAGGTGCGACGACCGGCTGGTATGTGCGATGAAAGAGTAAGAAAGATGGGAAGCATCAGCGTATAACATTGGGAACGAGCCGCACATCAACTTTTGCAAGAGTTATTTTGACTTGGATCCGTTGGATGAGCAAGTCAATGAATGATGAGTCGGGCAACGAACTGTCTAAGCTAGCCTTGGCGAAGTATATCAATCGAGGTGAGGACATTCAGCACGACCATACAATTGGACACTGATATTATCGTAGCTAGTCTGGGCCCGAATGGTAATGCACACCTTGCCGATGTTGGTGCAGCCATAGTAATGCGGCCCGTACCAAACCTGCAGCCTAACTCCACACGCGAATGGACGATTAATGCCACGACAGGCCCAATGAATATCCGTTCTCGCGGGCGTCATGGACGACCAGAAGGAACACCGGGCCCGAATATCCGCGTCTTGAAGTATGCGTACGACGTGACGAGGCGAAACTTCTGGCGACGCTGTCCACGCAAACGAACTACGACGCGTTAAACAACACCGAAAACTATGCTGTATGCGCTGGCCCGCTATGTAATCCAGACGAAGGGCTTCTTCCCAAATATGCCGATTGTGAGCTTCGGCAATGACATGGCGGTCCTGACGAACGATCAGATCTTGAATGGTGCCAATAAGATATCTGCTTGTTTTGATACAATGGATGTGGTGTAAATACCCTGGACCCCCGGATTATTCGACGCTCTAGCTAAAACCTTTGCGGGTCTCGTATCGATGAGACGTTCGAAAGAGCAAAGCCTCTATCGACGGCGACAAGGAGTCAGGCGTAGAAGGGGCACACTGTGGCCTTGATCTGGGCGGTTGTCTTGCTTCTGGTGATTGTTGCAGCTTCTTAGCTCGAATAGAATCTCCAAAACTGTGATGGACGATGTCTCTGGTCAACATTTTCCATCGAAGTTAGATCGCATTTGAAAGCTGCAAAAGTGACTGGATGACAGAGTAGTGAGGATATCAAGAGGAAATGACTGTGACTAACATAAAGCAAGTAAGGGGTGAGAGGAAGGGCAGTGGAAAGTGTCAAGATCAGCTCACAAATGTGGCATAGCACTTGCAGTTCTAGGGGAAAAGGTCGGACGACCCTCTTTTACCATGAAGAGGCAACAGACAGACTGAATCTAACGACCTTCTTGTCCCCAGGCTGTGGAAAGAGACCAAGTGGTAATATGCACTAAGACGGAGAAGAAGCAGGAGAGACAACGTCCAACGTGGATAGCTCTACTATAATCCCATGGTATAGTCGTGCAATAGCTAGAACGATGGACTGAGGTTGAGGGGAATATGGAAATATGGCTGACAAACAAGAACAATAACAGAACCAACCAGTAGGCTGTCAAAAGCACATACCAGAGTGGGGCAAGCCTGCAATCTACAGGCGCCAGGGAGAGCAAAGGGCCAATGTTACCAGTGAATGAATAATGAGAACTAAGATATGTACGAAAAAATTTCTATAGAAAGGAATGACCATGAAGAAACGACTAGTGAAATACGAAAAGAGTAGCGAGTGTGAGAATTCTGGAAATAAACAAGCTAAAAACGTCGACTGTTCCAAAGGCCGTCCAGTGACTCCCTGAGTGCTGTGCATGCGGATGCCAAAGTTAGCAGGCTGTGTCTCGCAGCGTTGCCGGAACCACTAGGGGCGGGTGTCCGAACACCATTTGCGTTTGGCTCAGCGGCTGGGAGGCTGCTCCCAGTGCCTAAGCATCTGCTGGATAGCCAGTGCCATTCTGCGACAAAAGCGTTCGTCAACTGGGTCACACCGTCAGCTGATGGGGTCCGGGCCACCCCACATGGTGGGCTGTGACGCCTGCCGTTGAGCATAATAAGGAATAAGTTGACTACAAGGCATCAGAGTCCGCATCTTATTGCGAACGTCGTCAATATGTACTTACTCTTGGTGGACCTTATTCAGAACTAGCCAGCAGAAGTTCCAGCTTCAGTTGGACTCAGAATCGGAGTGCACCCTTCGTTTGGCTTCCTCGATACACTCCGAGCTGTAACGGAACGGTTCGTTAGCGAGCGAGTCCGTAGGTGTAGCTGCGCCAAAACCTCACGTACCTGAAAGGATAATTCTTTGTCAGCCCGCGTAGCTCGGTCAGTAGACCGTGGGAATTGACATAATACGACCCTGTGCGAAACGTTAGCTGCATGTACATTCCTCAGAATAGATGCCTGACAGGCGGCTGATGGGAGCAGTAACATCAGACAGGCCGAGCTTTGCAAAAGTTTTCTCGATGCGTCGAAGGTCGCCGAGTGTGTTGATACGGTGAGAGTTGAGCACTTGAATCATCTGCTCCTTCTCGGCCTTCGATTTTGTTAGTATGTTTCCGTCATAATCTCAAGTACCACTTGGTGGTATGCCTTGACAGGGTTATCAGTGTGGCGAGTGCCGATGAGGGCGGTGTAGAACAAATCACCCTCTGTAGTGGAAAATGATGAAGGCCAAAGTTTCTTTGGGCGGTATACCGCACCGTACCAGAGCTTCGGATGCACTGTATTACCCTAGGTAGATAGCACAGATACCGGCAGTATTCCAGCCTTTGTCCTGGATTTGTGGGATAATTGAAAATTTGGACACTTACTGCTGTGATTTGTAGGCGTGAGCCAGACATGTTTTGGAAGGAAGGAGGCAATATTCTCTTGGGGGAGGATTGCTGAAGTTGCTGGACTCCGAATCGATGGAGCTCGTGGAATCTACAGACATAAGCTGATATGTTGATTGGTCTCTCCCAACACTTGAGATTGCGACCTTTGTTCCGCCAGTGAATTGTAATGCTCCAAAATTCAAGGGACAGAAGAACTGGATCCAACTGATACTGCTGGCAAGAACAAGCTGAGCTCTTCTTCAAATGCGTTAGTTGCTGAAAGACAGTGGTTCTTCGGGAGGGTTGTGAACCTGGAACTGATAGATAACTCAACGGGGCAATACTAAAAGTCATTAAACCCGGTTGTTGAGGTGGGTGAAGTGATGGGGTGTCCTCGTGCGCTGGTGTATCCATGTACTGGTAGATGAAGCTTTAGTCTTTATAAATAGTGTGTGTGGCCGTCCTACAGATTCTTAATTTGATGAAAGGATTGTGGCATCGAAGGGGTCATACGAGGACCGGGCTGTCGAAAGAGACTGGGATTGCACAGATCAATGTGTATAATCGTGATACCACATCGATTATTGCTTGGAACCACAACGTCATGAAAGCAGCTGAAGTTGCAGGTACATACAGGGCGTTGGCCGTTGTATTACCTATCCTAGGGCACCACAGGGTGTTGAAATGACATGAATCAGGCGTAGGGGTACAGAATGAGCAAGCTGCTAACCGTAAGGAATGTAGATGACCAACTAGACTTCGGTCTAGGGCCTCAAAGGTACCTACAAGTGCTCATGAGTCTCACTTTTGGGAAGTAGATAGGGCCTTTGGCTACAGGTCACAATCTCCTGCCTGTCAAGATCAGTGACACGCAAAGATCTCTTCAGCTGCTGAGCTCTAGCTCTCAAGACTCCGTGGTGGGGTTTCATCCAGGCCATGTAAGGCGTGTGCAGCTCTGCCGGGAGACAAACGCTGTTGGGTCCGAGCTCCAGCCACAGTGAAGGAGCGAAGACGAAAGCAAAGCAGCATTATTCGCTATAGCGGTTGATGACCGAATCCATGCAGTGAACGCTCTAGGATATGCAATGCACAGATGGAAGGCGATATCCTCCCTAGATTCGGCGTGGCTTCGGCTTGCGGAGGATTTTTGTGGTACGGCCGTTGTGGTGACGCTGAAGTTGCTTATTCTGGTGACTGCGAGAATAGGCATCTAGAACCACGCGCAGCAATCAGCTTGGAAAGTTTCGTAAACACACTGCCTACGTGAGGTTCAGGCGCGATGAGTATTCGGATAAGTGAGCTTCCGTGTGTATTATGAGATTAATTAGTACGGTCTCGACATAGCAAACGTTGGCAGGACTCTTAGGTATTGAGGCTGATGCTGATGTACAGCTGACGGGGTGGAGATTTTGGCGCCCGGAGACGCGATGGCGGAAGAGTTGCACGGGCGCTGTTTCCCAGCCGTGCGGTGGCTAGTGTTTAGCGCCACATTACTTAGTCATCGCTCAGCCTCGTACTTCCCACGCAGAACCTCACCTCACCACTGCTTCTATGTGTTCGTACAATAGTTTTCACTTACACACTATGGTGGAAATAGCATCAGAGCCTCAACTAATATGCTTTTCTAACAACTTTGGCCAGAACTATTATTATGAGTCGAATGGCGACAGCTACGCGCTGCCTTGGCTGCTCCCGCTCCCTGCTGAGACTATGCTGACTGGTTTCCTTCCATCCGAATGACTACGGTGACCGTGCTTTTTTGTAGCAGCCTTATCGGGTCGATTTGAAGATAAGTGAGACAACGTAAGGCCGTCATTAGTTGCTTGGTTCGCAATCAAATGAATACTGTTGGCGACAAAACCACGTCAGGATGGTTCACCGAGAAGTTACACCGAAGAGTTCTGGGGCCACGGCTTCGAGCCAAGCTACTACTGCGCCGCATATTAGAACCGACGTGATTGCAATGCTTGCTGATGTCAGACTTGATGCTGGGCATACCAGGTCTACAGCCACAAGGCGGAGTCCGCACTCGAGCGTTTGTATCCGCTCGCTAACAGCTGTGGGCAAATGGAATTTCAGGCATTGTTGCATCTCGAATAAGCATTTTGGTGATCAGCCGCTAGCAGTAGCATATTCTCTTCGGCTTACACGAGCGCGCCTGAAAGGGCGGTACCTTCGGAAAACGTCAAAGCCAGCTCATTATCTCAATGGAATATCAATATGGCGCCAAGTTGCGGATTATGCGGCCTGTAGGGTGTTTCAGGCCCGACAATCACCTTAAGCTTGATGTTAACGTTGTTTTAGAGTTAGCCATTCATGTTCATCACGGCGCCCTACCAAGATTCTGGCCTGCAGCGATGGAACCCTCCGTCTCATTCACAGCCTGGATAGTGTCATCATACAGATATCCTTGTCTAGTGTTGAGCTAGGCAGAGTGAGGACAATTGTTGATTGTTGTTGTTCAGAGCGTCGAGCTGGAGAGTCTCTAGCTATCGCTATGAGACTGAGCCTAATCAGGAAAGCAAGCAAACGCCGTAGTGTGTGAGATCTCACCTCAGAGACCACCCTCCAACACCTAGCAAACACACTCTTTTGGGAGCTCCAACAGTCCTTTTTAGTAATAGAACTATACGTATAAAGTTCATTAGTTCTGTCATTTGCATTGTTTGTCTTGGGCAAACTCAAGATGGTCCGACCTTCATCATAGCTCGTGTCCACGCACATGTATTTGTATGAGTACCTTATTTTTTGAAGAAGCGTCCCTAGGCTCCGAACAACAACACTCTAGTGCCAATAGCAAATACATCGGTAGACTAAACTCAATGGGAGGGACCGCGGAGCTCCACTGATTCGCCTGCGCCGGTAAATCCCTCAACCAGAGGTTTGCATATCGTTTGTTTTTCCGGACACCCCATCATGATCCATAGCGTACGCACTACACTTCTTGGGGCTCCCCGTATCGCTGTAGATTTGAGCTATCAATGATTTCCGCAAACTGCGAAGAAAGTAGAAAGTGGATGGTTCCGCCACCACTGCCTTGGAACTACATAAGGGTCGCCAATATGGCCGTCCACATCGCTTTTGATGACTTCGCAGACGAAGATGCAACTTGATACTACAGCATACCTAAAGCAGCAGATTACCCTAGTTCAGGCATCTTCGGTATGCCTGTCCCTCTCTGAACTGAGAGAGTTTGAACCACGACTATGCTTTTCATTCGAGCAGGTGCAATACGGTCATAACCATGATTCGCTTTGTCACATTCCTCTCTCAACGTATAGAGTTCTGAGAGGCAAATCTCAGTTGCAGTATACCGGGCTTCTGAAATATTCCCTCACATGAAACAAGCCTTAATCTTATTAAAAGAACCAAATTGTTCGTCGTTGTCATAACATATAGTCCAACAATTAAGGTGAAGTGAAGCGCGGCTACCATGATTCCTCCCTCGATATAAAGACAACTCGTCAAACATCATCGCGTCTACGACGCTGCTGCCTTGCGCATCCGTGTACTGAAGTCTAGGGGTGAGGTGAGAGGGGATGCATGTGGTAAGGTGTCTAGATGCGGCTAGCGCATCTCGCAATAACTCTCGGCCCGTGCGATCAGGAACGCCGCGCAGCAACTACCACAAACCTGGCCCACCACCACATCACCGTCCATACCACAATCTCGAACCGCGAGCCCGCAAACCTTGAGATACCTCGAATAATACAGTAATCATGTGGATCATAAATTGGTAGGTCATGGCATGCACGTTGCTGTCCTATTCTCGCCAACCATGTGCATAGGTGTAAGTGAATGGTCTCGCACCCCTACATACCTCTACGCCGCGCATCGCCTTCCATCGCCGCCCAGACTACATTCGCGAAGGAGTCACATGGAACTGGTCCGATAGTTCTATACGTTGCATAGCCGACAAGGCGTCTTCGTCTTCGCGGCCGCATGATCTTCAGCCTTATCGGTGGCACGGCGCATTTTCCTCAGATTCCTCTTTGCGCAGCACCACACCATCTGATTCTTGGAACATGCTCTGATTGAATATAGTCTACGATGTTCTGGCGTCATTGGGCCTGCTCAACAAGGTGATTACAGCACACACGACCTCACGCTCACTGCTGACGTAGACAAATAGCACATGAGCTGCTCTTCCTCAGATTGTATGTGCCAAATACCCTTCCGCTTTCGAATCATAGGCTGACTATGACGCAGAGACAACGCGGGAAAGACCACGTACAGACTATTGTTGCTCAAAAAGACAGATGGCTGATGTGAATAGGCTTTTGCACATGCTCAGAATGACAGGGTAGCAGTTCTGTAAGGCTCCCATTACTTCCCAACAACTACTCATGCTAACTTGCTGCTCCAGTCAGCCAACCCTTCATCCCACCTCTGAGGAGCTTTCCATCGGTAACATCAAGTTCCACAACCTTTGATCTCGGGGCCACGCACAGGCCCGCCGTCTTTGGCGCGACTACTGTACATATCCCAGCCTGTTACCCTCTACGCCTACTAACAGAATGCAGTCCCGGAAGTTAGTGGCATCGTCTTCCTCGTCGACGCCAAAGACCACGAGCGTCTCACCGGAATCGAAAGCCGAGC
>JAFKAK010000434.1:0-37500 GCA_019914995.1 Acanthochlamys bracteata
GTTCTGCCTGTGGCTTCAGGGGGTATTCATGTTTGGCATATGCCTGCCTAACCGAAATCTTTGGGGATGATTCCGTACTACAGTTCGGTGGAGGAACTTTAGGACACCCCTTGAAATGCACCCAGTGCAGTAGCTAATCAGTAGCTTTAGAAGCGTGTGTACAAGCTCGGAATGAGGACGTGATCTTGCTCGTGAGGTAATGTAATTATCCGTGAAGCTAGCAAATGGAGTCCTGAACTAGCCGCTGCTTGTGAAGTATGGAAAGAAATCAAATTTGAGTTCGAACCAGTAGATAAGATAGATAAAAATAAATAATAAGCACTTCGTAATTCAGTAATTCCTCTTTGTTCTCCTAATTGCAATTAAACTCAGCTCAATCCTTTTTTTTTTTTAGTAAAGGTTGGGCCGAAAAAAAAAAAAAAAAAATAGAATAAGGAATAAGTATCCTATACTGTGTATTTGCATACATTTTCATATGTGCATACCTTATCTTATATATTCCTATATACAATACAAATACAAGATTAACAAGATTAAAAACACAAGAAGATCGAAAACTAAATAACTAAATACTTCGATTGTTTATTGAGTTGGATCCATAATTAATCCTATGGATCCTTGGGATTAGTAGATCCTAGTATCAGACCATAGATCAAGCCAAGGAAAGGGCTTTTCTACCTATCCTGTATATTGTCTTTTTCCTTCCATGTTGCAATAGAAACTTACTTATTATTTGATTCTACGATACGAGCGAGAATTAATTCAATTCCTCATTTATAGGAAGAAGGAAATATTTCTCTTTTCAATGAGAATTTGCACATGATATGAGAAAAACTTTTCTTTATATTTCTAATTGAGAGAAGATTCTATCATAATATATTGAATACCACGAATTCAAAAAAAAATCCATTTCTTTCAATACTCACTCATTGTTAGTTAACAATGCTAATGACTGGATCCATAGCATAGGATTAATTCTGATAGATAAAAAAAAATTATGAATCGAATGACTATTCATTTATTGTATTTTCATCAAATATGGGGCGGGAAGACTCTATGGAAAAATGGTGGTTCAATTCGATGTTGTCTAAGGAAAAGTTAGAAAATAAATGTGGGCTAAGTAAATCAATGGATAGTCTTGATGCTATGGGACATACCAATGGAAGTGAAGACCCCATTATAAATGATACAGGGAAAAACATTCCTAATTGGACCAGTAGTGCCAATTATAGTTTCAGTAATGTTGATTATTTATTTACTATCAGGGAGATTTGGAATTTTATCTCTGATGATACTTTTTTGGTTAGGGATAGTAACGGTGACAGTTATTCTGTATATTTTGATATTGAAAATCAGATTTTTGAGATTGACAATGATAGTTCTTTTCCACGTGAACCAGAAAGCTTTTTTTCTAGTTATTTGAATAGTAGGTCTAAAAGTAAGAATCATTACTATTCTCATTACATGTATGATACCCAATCTAGTTGGATTAATCACATTAATAATTGCATTGATAGTTATCTTCATTTTGAAATCAGTAGTAATAGTTATATTACCAGTGGTATCGGCAATTACAGTGACAGTTACATTTATAGTTTCATTTGTACTGATGAAAAAAAAAGTGTAAGTAGTAGTGAAAATGAGGGTTCTAGTATAAGAACTAGTAGGAATGGGAGCGATTTCAATATAAGAGGAAGATCTAATGATTTGGATATAAATAAAAAATATATAAATTTATGGGTTCAATGCGAAAATTGTTTTACATTAAACTATAAAAAATTTGTTAGGTCACAAATGAATATTTGTGAACAGTGTGTGAATATCATTTGAAAATGAGTAGTTCAGATAGAATCGAACTTTTGATTGATCCGGGCACTTGGGATCCCATGGATGAAGATATGGTCTCCACGGACCCCATTGAATTTCATTCAGAGGAGGAACCTTATAGAGATCGTATCGATTCTTATCAAAGAAAAACAGGTTTAACGGAAGCCGTTCAAACAGGCATAGGTCAACTAAACGGTATTCCCGTAGCAATTGGGGTTATGGATTTTTCAGTTTATGGGAGGTAGTATGGGATCAGTAGTAGGCGAGAAAATAACCCGTTTGATCAGGTATGCTACTAATCGATCTCTACCTGTTGTTATTGTGTGTGTGCTTCTGGAGGAGCACGCATGCAGAAAGAAGTTTGAGCTTGATGCAAATGGCTAAAATATCTTCTGCTTCATATAATTATCAATCAAATAAAAAATTATTCTATGTATCAATTCTTACATCTCCTACAACCGGTGGGTGACAGCCAGTTTTGGTATGTTGGGGATGTCATTATTGCTGAACCTTATGCCTACATTGCATTTGCAGGTAAAAAGTAATTGAGCAAACATTGAAGAAGACAGTACCCGATGGTTCAAGCAGCTGAGCATTTATTCCATAAGGGCTTATTCGATCAATCGTACCACGTAATCTTTTAAAAGGTGTTCTGGTGAGTTATTTCAACTCCACGGTTTCCTTCCGTGAATAAAAAATGCAAATCAAATAAAGTATAACACTGGATTCAGTTATTTGTAATAAACAAGTATTTAGTTTAATAAAAAAAACTAAGAAGAATGCTGCTTTCTTTGATGACATAAGTTCTACTCGTAGTAGGAATCAAAAGTTTCGGAGAATTTTTTTTTTCTTACAAAAAATTAGGTAAAAGAAAAAAGAATTCTCGGGCCTTCTTAGGTATTAATATAGACAATGAAAATAATGAAAAATATATTAGATAGATATCTATAAAAGAAATAGAGAATATAGAATAAATGGAAGTGATTTCTATATTCACTAAGAACCCATTTTTTTTTACTTTACTATACTATGAACTATGAATACTATGAACTACGAATCCCTCGATCAAATTAGTTAGAGTCGCGAATTCATAATAAACTCTTTGATAATAAAATTCTTCTTAGAAAGATAGAAAGAAGATAAGGATAAGAATGGGAGAAGAAGAATAAGCAAATTTTGGAAAAATTGATAAAAGTGGATTATCATACATATTCGTGTATAAAGACGAATAGATACACTTAACTTAGTTCTACATTCCTTGCACTTATTAACTACTTGATATTATTTATAATAGATATACTTATCATAAGATATCTTTATAAGAGGTATAAATCTTTATAAAGGTATAAATAGTAAATTAAATCAGGCACCCATTCTATGACAAATCTCATCTTCCCCTCTATTTTTGTGCCTTTAGTAGGCCTAGTATTTCCGGCAATTGCAATGGCTTCTTTATTTCTTTATATCCAAAAAAATAAGATTGTATAGACCCAGACTCGATGGGACCAAATCTCATCAATTTCTTTCAATACTGACTGGATCATAATACAGATATTTATTTATTGTAATATGGTATGATATGTGGCTGTTTCCGGACCCAAATGACAGAACTCTTATGCATGCGGATACGTGATATCTGCATAAATGCACGTATATGCGGGTATAGATGATTAAAAATAGATCGGTGCGTTCTTTTAAATAGAACGAAAAAATGTGTCTAACCAATTAGTATTGTAGTAAATGGTTCACATCAGAAAAGTGCTAGTTGATGAGAGTTACTTCGGGATCAAAAAAATTAAAGTCAAAATTTTTAGGCTTATTCTCTCTCAATTCAATCAGATGCAACTGGATCTAGTATAGTATGAACTGGCGATCAAAACATATATGGATAGAACTTATAAAAGGGTCTCGAAAAACAAGTAATTTTTTCTGGGCCTGTATCCTTTTTTTAGGTTCACTAGGATTCTTAGTGGTTGGAACTTCCAGTTATCTTGGTAGGAATCTGATATCCGTATTTCCTTCTCAGCAAATCATTTTTTTTCCACAGGGTCTCGTGATGTCTTTCTATGGGATCGCAGGTCTATTCATTAGTTCTTATTTGTGGTGCACAATCTCGTGGAATGTAGGTAGTGGTTATGACCGCTTCGATAGAAAAAGAAAAAAGGAATAGTGTGTATTTTTCGTTGGGGATTTCCTGGAATAAATCGTCGCATCTTCCTTCCTTCCTTATGAGAGATATACAATCCATTAGAATGGAAGTTAAAGAGGTCTTTATCCCCGTCGTGTCCTTTATATGGAAATCAGAGGCCGGGAGCCATTCCCTTGACTCGTACTGATGAAATTTTACTCACGAAATCAACAAAAAGCTGCCGAATTGGCCTATTTCTTGCGCGTACCAATCAGTATAACCTTACTTCAGGTAGTTTTTGGTCCTTCATCGAAGGGAAGGAACAAATGAAGATGAAATTGATTCAATTTGCCCAATTTGGATATTGGGGAAAATCATATTTGCTTATTTTTTATCCGAATCCGAAAAGAAAAGGACCTTATTTCCATTTCTATATTCCTTCTAGATCCAAGGACTTAATTTTTTTACAAAAGGGAATAGATCCATAGGTTCGATACCTTGTTTGTTATAAATTCGTGCTTTCAGAAATCTCAGATCAGATAGAGTCGACAAATGAAGCAGGTTCATTAACAATTCACAGATAAAAAAAAAAAAAAAAAAAAAGCATCCCTCCCATATCTTGTATCTATAGTTTTTTTTTTGCCTTGGTGGGTCTCTTTCTCATTTAAGAAAAGTTTGGAACCTTTGGTTACTAATTGGTGGAATACCAGGCAATCCGAAACCTTTTTTGAATGATATTCAGAGAAAAACCTTATAGAAAGATTCATAGAATTAGAAGAACTATTCTTCTTGGACGAAATGCTAACAGGTACCCGAAGACACATATACGTATAGGAATACAAGGGAAACAATACAATTGGTCAAAACACACAATGAATATCACTTCCAGATCATTTTGCATTTCTCGACAAATATAATCTGTTTCGCTATTCTAAGTGGTTATTTTATTCTGGGTAATGAAGAACTCGTCATTCTTAATTCTTGGGTTCAGAATTCTTTCATAACAAGTGACACAATAAAAGCTTTTTCAATTCTTTTAGTCACTGATTTATGGATCAGATTTCACTCGACCCATGGTTGGGAACTAATGATTGGTTCGGTATACAATGATTTTGGGTTGGCTCATAATGATCAGATTATATCTGGGCTTGTTTCCACCTTTCAGTTATTCTGGATACAATAGTGAAATATTGGATCTTCCATTATTTAAATCGTCTATCTCCTTCACTTGTAGTTATTTATCATTCAATGAATGAATGAAAGAAGAACTCATTTGATCTCCTGATATCAATGAAATCAGAATGTTTCTTCATGTAAAAAAGCTTTTTCAATCTTACTTATTCCTTATACTTCTACTTGTTCTGTTCAAAGTATTCGTCCTATATTGCAATATAATAGCAGACTCCGAGATAGGGAACTATACTAGCTACCTATCAATTTACTGTAAAAAATTCAGGATCAATGATTGGACCATGCAAAATAGAAATACTTTTTTTTCTTGGGTAAAGGAACAGATGATTCGATCCATTTCTGTATCGATCATGATATATGTAATAACTCAGGCATCTATTTCAAATGCATATCCCATTTTGCCCAGCAGGTTATGAAAATCCACACGAAGCAACTGGACAGGTGTATGTGCCAATTGCCATTTAGCTAATAAGCCCGTGGATATTGAAGTTCCGCAAGCTGTGCTTCCTGATACTGTATTTGAAGCAGTTGTTCGCATCCCTTATGATATGCAACTGAAACAAGTTCTCGCTAATGGTAAAAAAGGTCCTTTGAATGTAGGAGCTGTTCTTATTTTGCCCGAAGGATTCAATTAGCCCCTCCCGATCGTATTTCTCCTGAGTTGAAAGAAAAAGATAGGAAATCTGTCTTTTCAGAGTTATCGTCCCAATAAAAAAATATTCTTGTGATAGGTCCTGTTTCTGGTAAAAATATAGTGAAATCGTCTTTCCTATTCTTTCTCCCGACCCCGCTACGAGGAAAGATGTTAATTTCTTAAAATATCCCATATATGTAGGTGGGAACAGAGGAAGGGGTCAGATTTATCCTGATGGGAGCAAAAGTAACAATACAGTCTATAATGCTACATCAGCAGGTATAATAAGCAAAATAGTACGTAAAAAAAAAGGGGATATGAGATATCCATAGTTGATACATCGGATGGACATCAAGTGGTTGATGTTATACCTCCTGGACCAGAACTTCTTGTTGCAGAGGGTGAAACCGTAAAGCTTGATCAACCATTAACAAGCAATCCCAATGTGGGAGGTTTTGGTCAGAGAGATGCAGAAATAGTACTTCAAGATCCATTACGCATCCAAGGTCTTTTGTTCTTCTTGGCATCTGTTATTTTGGCACAAATCTTTTTGGTTCTTAAAAAGAAACAGTTTGAAAAGGTTCAATTGTACGAAATGAATTTCTAGATCCAGAGAGTCCTTAACATCAAGTTAAGTTAGTAAAAAGCGACGAATTCTTTTTGATCGATACAATTATGTATAATCAAAAATTTCTGTAAACCCCCTTGCTTACTTTGTTTCTACTGTGTAGGATGACTGGAATTCGTTACTTGTATCCTATGTTTAGTAAAACACAAAGGAATAGACAATAGACATACAAATACATACAAAGGAAGGGAATACAAGGCAGGGGCAGGATAAATGAAATACTTCTAGTAGGGATTACAGGCTAATCTTCTATTTGACATAAGAATAAGAAAAGGTAGAAAATTCCCTTTCTTATGTCGTATTGTATCAAAAAAAAAAATGATTTTTCTCCTATTTCATAAATATTACTCTTCTTTCTTTTTCAGTTCTATTGGGAACTTCTTTGTTTAGATTCATAACATAAAAGTAGTAAGGCTTCAGGAGGAATAAGCAAACGGAACTTATTCCATTTTATTATTATTCAATTTTTATTATTCAAAAAAAAAAAAAAAAATAGAAAATATTTGAATTATATTGTTTTTTTTTTAATTATGTTGACTGGATAACTTTCCAATTTGTATGTTATGGGATAGATCAAATGGAATAGATCAAAGTTTCACTCTAAGAGTAAGAACTCAGCGGGGTATTACCCGCTGAGTTCTACTCTTTCATATCTACAATCCGGTTCATCCGATTACTACAGAGATGAACCCAACCCCGAATATGAACCGTAAAAAAAACACCTATTGAACCGATCACAGGAATACCAGTTACAGTACCTATCAGCCAAGAGGAATCCTTCCAGTAGTATCAGCCATTTCCTCCACTTTCCTCCACATTTCATCAAGCAGTCATGCTAGAGACAAAAACAGTCATGGGTAATTATGAGGATAGTATCCTTCCGAATGGTATAAGAGAATTCCTACTATTCTTTTTATCTCTCTCAATTGAAGAAATAATTGGAAAATAAAACAGCAAGTACAAAAATGAGTAATAAACCCCAGTATAAACTGGTACGATTCAATTCAACATTTTGTTCATTCGGGTTTGATTGTGTCATAGCTCTATAATTCGAATTAGGTTTATCGTTGGATGAACTGCATTGCTGATATTGATCCCAAAAAAGAAACGGTAGGTACAGCTAGTCCATGAACAGCCAACCAGCGCACTGTAAAAATGGGATAGGTTCGATCTATGGTCATTGGGGCCTCTAAAAGGATCTACTAAATTCATCGAGTTGTTCCAAAGAATCAAAACGGCCAGTAATTAATGGAATCCCTTGTCGGCTCTCTGTGAAATACTCGTTTGGCCGAGGACTTCCAAACACATCATAAGCTAAACCTGTACTGACGAATAACCAACCCGCAATGAATAGGGAAGGTATAGTAATACTATGAATGACCCAGTATCGAATACTGGTGATAATATCAGCAAAAGAACGTTCTCCCGTGCTTCCAGACATACTGAGCTCCCCAAATTCTTGTACAGTCAAAAAAGGAAATCGATTCCATGAAAGATAAGATCAGTAAATAGAAAACTACTGATATTGGATCTTTGTGAGATCGTAATATTACCAAAGGTCTATTTAAGTATACCGAATCAGTATAGCTATCCTTCCTCTGGCACAGCAACGCAGTCTCAATCAGTACTGAAATGAAATGATACAGATTTTTTTTTTCTTACCCTTTTCTTTCTTGTCTATACATAATTGAATGTTATTCAATAGATCAATAGAAAATTCCTTATCTTACTTATCTTATAAGATAAGTTTTCCCCTTTATTTGTAATAGTTTGCTTGTAATAGAAAGTAAAGGTCTTGGTAAAGTACGGCTCAATATCAATTGATTCTAATAATTCATGAAAGAGATTATCTTATTTACTTTTCACATAAAAAAACACATAAAATTCTATATGAAATCCATAAAGATTGTTAAAAGTTTTTTTTTTCTTTGAATCTCTTACTTTATTTAATTTTAAGTAATTGGTTGGTCCTACAACAAATATACTATATAAAATCATAGTAGTATTTGATGATAAAATCATGATAACATCATAGTAGTATTTGAATGAAAAAGAGAACATAGTTGGGACAATCAAATCAATATTTGTAATGCAACTATTCTTGCATTAGCATTAGATCCAAAGAAAAGATCCTTTCTACAAGGAAGGAACTCCGTGCTATGTAAAGACAAAATCATAATGTAGAACTTAAAAGGATAATGGAAGTTGCTCATCATCAATCAAGTTGGACTCGAATTCGAGATAAAGGTTTTATTTTTTTTCGATAGATTATGGGGACACTTTTTTTTTTCTTCTCATTCTAAATATTATAAGAAATTAACCAATCTATTACATTACTGTACTGAATCAATGTTAAAGTTAAAAAAAAAAAAAGTGATATCAGGCCGTTCACTACAAAAAAATGTATTAGATTCTACTGAAAAATAAATGATCAAAATTGAAGTGATTTTCAAATCAATCCTTTTCTTTTATTCCAAATATTCAAAATTTCTTAATTCTTAATTAAGAGAACTTAATTAAATAGTATTAATTCTACTTAATTAATACTTAATTATTAATACTTAATTAAATAGTATATTCTTAAAATAGTCTTAATTCTATTCTACTTAATTCTATTCTACTTAATTCTATTCTAATAGTATTAACTTAATTTTCTTTTTTTTGAATGACCTTACACAATAATACAGTTAATATTACTATGAATTCAATTCAGTAATTGCACAATGAATTTATTGATTCGGAATCATAGGATCAGTTGATGTATCAGCCAATGAATCCATCCATTTTTTCTACCTATGTCACTCTATCTTTTTTAGTTCCATCCATAATGACTAACAGATCAAGCACTTGCAATTGGAACTAAACTAATTCTGTCAATTGTTTTTCTAAGTGTTGTATTTAACAAAAATAGAAACTTAGGTATTAGGTAAGTGTTTTATCAACATATGTAGCAAAAGAAAATATCTAATTTAGCTCTCTCATGCCTACTATAACTAGTTATTTCGGTTTTCTACTGGCTGCTTCAACTATAACCTAGCTCTATTTATTGGTTTGAACAAGATACGACTTATTTGAAATGAATTAATTCATAAAAATGAATATTTCTCTGAGATTCTATTCTTCTGATCTGAGATTCTATTCTTCCGGCGTCAATTGCCAATTATTGGTCATTGAGATTCACGGATAATTCAGATTAATATTTAGGGATAGATCTTACTTTTTTTCTTTTTATCCCCTCATACTTATATCTATCAAATAAATCGAAATGATTGATTTTTTTTTTTTATTTGGAATCGTTTTAGGTCTAATTCCTATTACTTTGGCAGGATTATTTCGTAACTGCATATTTACAATACAGACGCGGTGATCAGTTGGATCTTTGATTGAGTCACATTTTTTTTTGATTGACCTCCTCCTTTCCTTGCAGGAGGTCAAATTCAAGTTACAATTCAACCTTGTTAAGTTATTTTATTGTGATTCCATATTTTATTGTGATTCAATAAAATAGAAACAGAATCACGCTCTGTAGGATTTGAACCTACGACATCGGTTTTTGGAGACCCGCGTTCTACCGAACTGAACTAAGAGCGCTTTCTTATGAGAGGAGATACGACTGTAAAGAAAAGATTTTTTTACCAATATATCTTTCCTACATCTACATATAGTAGGAAAAAAAAAGAAAGATTATGTCAATTTAAATTGACGAAAGTACTCCCTCGTTACTGCCCATAGGGAAGTAATAGGTAGGGATGACAGGATTTGAACCCGTGACATTTTGTACCCAAAACAAACGCTACCAAGCTGCGCTACATCCCTTTTAAAGATTGTTGTACAGTGTCATTGTACAAAATCCCTGTCTTATTTTCCACATTCTTATTTTCTCTTACATCTATATACAACTATATACGATTTTCTTGCCATTTTTTTATTTGGATATAATAAATTTTATTTGGATATAATAAAAAATTATAAACACCGGAAGCCTAACGTATATAGAATGATTTTTGCTCAATCAATAAGAAGGATATTCGTTTTAGTTAGAATTCCGTGTGTAAAAAAATATATTAAATAGAAATGATCTTGAACTACAGCATATGACCCATATATGTATTACAATAAAGAAGGAGGATTTTCAATGCGAGACACAAAAACATATCTCTCTGTGGCACCCGTGATAGCTACTCTATGGTTTGGGTCTTTGCAGGTCTATTGATAGAAATTAATCGTTTATTCCCGGATGCCTTGTCATTCCCGTTCTTTTCATTCTAGTTATTGATATGCAATAAAAAGGAAGAAAATTAGGAATATAATTCCACGTAAGGTGACTCCAAATTTACCCCTTCCTTTTTCAGTTCTTTAGGATAGAAAGAAAAAAAGTATATTAAACCTCAGCAAAAATTCGGCGAATCTAAGATTGATTTGTGAGAACAAAAATGGAAAGGTAGATCAGTCAGGGCAGGGCAAGATCCACGAAATCATAGCGAAATCATAGATAGTATAGAAAGATATTGAAATGAAATATGGGGATTAGAATAAGAATATTTTATAGTTAGAAAAGATTGTATTATTTAATTATTACTCTATTAATATTAATTTCAACTAAAGAAATTTCCAGTTAGTAACTTCAATTATATTGATTTTTTTGTTCTTTTCTTCTTCTTCGGTTCGGATTGAAAATAGAAGAGTCTAAGTTAAGTCGATTCAAAATTCAAGGGGGATTCATGGCCAAGGGTAAAGATGTCAGAGTCAGAGTTATTTTGGAATGTACCAGTTGTGTTCGAAATGGTGTCAGTGAAAAAAAGGAATCCCGGTATTTCTAGGTATATTACTCAAAAGAATCGACACAATACATCAATCGATTAAATTGAAAATTTTGTCAGTATTGTCACAAGCATACGATTCATGGGGAAATAAAGAAATAGATCAGAAGGAACATGAGAACATGTCTTCCTACATTCCAAGTAAGAGGAAGAACTTAACATCTATATATATATAACATTTTATAATATATAAAATGTTATAATATATATATATAAATCAAACCCTATTAAATCAAACCCTATTGCGTTTCAGGCAGATCTGAAATGAATAAAAAATAGAATTTTAGAGATGAGAATAACCCATGGATAAATCCAAACAACCTTTTCGTAAATCCAAGCGATCTTTTTCGTAGGCGTTTGCCCCCAATTGGGCCGGGGATCAGATCGATTATAGAAACATGAGTTTAATTAGTCGATTTATTAGTGAACAAGGAAAAATCTTATCTAGACGAGTAAATAAATTGACCTTGAAACAACAACGATTAATTACTATTGCTATAAAACAAGCTCGTATTTTATCTTTGTTACCTTTTCTTAATAATGAAAAACAATTTGAGAGAGCCGAGTCAATCCCTAGAACTACTGGATCTAGAACCAGAAATAAATAGGCACACTCAAATCTTCAATTGACTCAAAACTCCAATAGAAACTAAAGCTCAGATTGATTGATGTTTTGTTAGAAAAAGCCTAAAATCTATTTTTTTATTGTCTTATTACAAAAACAGGGAAGAAAAGAAGAAGTCTTTTTTTTTTTTTTGAAAAATGTTCGTCCATTCCTACTACTTTTCTTAATTTATCTTAATTTATTTTTATTCTATCTTCCGGGTTTCATTCTCGGGAATTCTATTTCAATCATTCCTATATTTTACTTTATACTTTCCTTGAAAATCTTATTGGAAATCATGTAAAGACAATTCTTATTTGATATAGCTATTTTTGCAAGTATTTTACGATTAAACAATTGCCCTTTGTACAAATTGTGTATGAATCTACTATAACTATAGGATACCCCATTCTCACGGGTTACTGCATTTATACAGTGATCCACAAACAGCGAAAATCCCTCTTTTGTCTGCCTCTATCTCTATGAGAGAGAAACTAAGGCTCTCATTTTCTGTTGAGTAATCGTTCAGTAAGTCTTGAATGAGCACCTCTAAAAGTTGATGCAAATAAACGAATTTTTGTTCGACGTTTCCGAGCTGTATATCCTCGTCTAACTCTGGTCATTGAATCAAATTAAACTTTAATGAATAACTAATTGATTTCTTGTCTTTCAGTTATTTTTATTCCTTCCCTCAGTCAATTAATAACAAAACGGATTTTTCAATATATAAAATATAAATTCAATGGCTTTTTTTGCTACTATAACCTTCCCAACCACGATTTTTATTCCTTCTAGGCCTCATTTCACTTCGAAATAATAAATTCTATCGATACGCAAAAAATCGTGGGTTCCATCGTTTCTATAGTTTACTTCTTAAACAGTGAGGTCCTCTCTATACACAGAGCCTCTTTTTCATTTAATCAAATGTTATTGTGAACTTGTATAGTTCACACTCTTTAACTCTACCCATCAATTATACAGTAATAGATAGGTCTTTTCACAATAAGAGCTATCCATACAGTGACAGCATTTAATTATGAAAGTTGGCTAAGTAGCTGACCCTCTTAGTCCGTTCTTTCAATATAAGGTTTTTTTTTCTTATACTTATAATATTATTTCCCCCCTTAATGGATAACTATGTTGCTACCAATGGGAATTGCTTCTCATCTTTAAATAAGTGATTGGATTTGCACCAATAGAAACCACAAATTCCATACACATATACACATATAGGATAGGTATATAATAAATCTTCATTCTTTTTAGTTTTAGTTTTTTAGTATAGTAAATGGCGTTCTTCCATTCTATTTATCCTAGTCATGGGTACTGGTCATTGATACTGGAAAAAAGAAATTGCATTTGTTCGAGCTTATGATCTGAACAGTCACATACACCCTAGTACATGTTCCTCTACGCTGAGGACATCCTCGAAAAACAGGAGATTTCGTGACATTTCTTATTGGCTTTCTTGTGTTTCTAATAAGTTGTTTAATAGTTGGCATGTCGTATATATATAATTTTTTAGAATGAGTTGGTTTAGATCGATCTTAACCCGACGATTGATGATTATAATTTTTCTATTTTTTCTATTCAATATTAAATCACGTAAAATTCAATTATGGTTTAAAATAATTGTAGGTTTTTACACGAAATCCACAGTATTCTCATTTTCGACAGCTACAAGATCAACAATACCATGAGCTTGGGCTTCTGCTGCTGACAGAAAAACATCTCTTTCCATATCTTCGGATATAACCCATAGAGGTTTCGGTTCTTTGCACATAAACCTTTGTGAGTGTTTCGCGAAGTTTCAGTAGTTCTTCCGCTTCCAGGATAAATTCCCCTGCTTGTGCCTCATAAAAAGAACTAGCAGGTTGGTGAATCATGACCCTGATGATATTGATATAACATCATGAATGGTTCTTCTATCTTGCATGATTAGGGGTTAAAGTAAAGTATAAAAAATAACAAGAAGAAAAAAAATAGAATTGAACAACCGTACAGGCATCTTTTTTGTGCATTGCATACGGCTCTGCAATGGAATTTCTATTCTGTTGAACAAAAAATAGAATCCATCTGATCCAGATCCTTGAATGATCCATTTACCACCCTTCCTTTCATAGGAGTAAAAAAATACTATGATGGTTCTGTTGCTTTATATATTTCTATTTATTTGATCTTGTATCTCGTCGATTATTTAGCAATCCCAAAGTTTCTTTTTGATACGATCAAATAAGGAAAAATGATCTTTCTTTTTTTTTTCATTTTCATACCCTTCCTTTCATAACATAAATATAAAAAAGAGACTTCTGATTTGGAAGAAAACGGTTTTGTGACGCTGAAATGTATTACCGACATATAAGAATAAGATAAAATCGGAAATAATACATATTTCAAACTACTATCTCGATATAAAATCTCATGTTATGAAAAAACAATAATAGTTTGTTAATATCGAACTCGAAGTGCCATGCTATTATTACTTATTATTCATATTCGATATGGCGAAGGCATAGTCTTCTTTTTTTTTCAAATAAAAAACTCATTGGCGCCAAGCGTGGGGGAATGCTAGACGTTTGGTAATTTCTCCTCCTACCAGAATGAAAGATCCCATTGAAGCGGCTAATCCCATGCATATTGTATGCACATCAGGGGGCACAAATTGCATAGTATCATAAATAGCTATTCCTGGTATTACCCATCCACCGGGAGAGTTTATAAACAAATAAAGATCTCGAGTTTCATCCTCTATACTGAGATATACCATGAGACCAACAAGCTGATTCGAGATCTCGCTATCAACCTCTTGGCCTAAAAAAAGTAATCTTTCTCGATAAAGTCGGTTGATTAGGGCAAAATTGGTTCCCTTAGGAACCGTACGTGCATCTTTGGGTGCATACGGTTCAAAAAAATTGCGAAAAAAGAATCAATGTGTTGATTAATCAATGTGTCGATTCCAGTCCTATTTTTTTTAAGAAGAAAAGGGCCTTAAGCCTCATGTTTTTTGAAAACCTCTTCTAAAAAAGAATCATTTTATGAACTTATTGAACTAACTCTCATTGATTTATTGTTTCATCGAAATTCAAGCGGCGATGTAATTTTCTTGTTCCTGAATGGGCCCTTTCAACTCTTTTAGGTTCATGTTTCTCTCGGGTAAAGATCTGTCAATTCCATTTGCACATATAGGTCAAATGCTCTCATTACCACTTCTTTTTTTTTTAATTACTTTCAGGCCATGCCTACTTCTTGCTTTTCGATAAACTATTCGATCTATTCATCATACTATTCTATTGATTGGCAATTTGAGATCATTCCTTTACTTAAGTATCCTAGTAGTATAAATAGTTAAGTATAAGGTAAGTATAAAATACTTTATGATACAAGTGGTAATCATACATATATTACCAATTTGGTATTTTCTGAACGGAGCCTGGATACCTTTTTGATTTTTATCTTTATCAATCCAAGTTAACCATAAATTCTCTTCTAGTTGATAATCTTGATCCCAAATATAAAAAATGGATCTAATTGCACTTCACGCTACGAATGATTGATTGATGGTTCAATCAATATTTCTTGGGTGAAAGAGGATATCTCGATCGGGGGGAGAGAACAGGTAAATCCCATATGACCCAATATGTCTGACAAGTCACTATACGTCAACCCAAACTGCATCTTCCTCTCCGGGACTCCGAAAAGGTACTTTTGGAACACCAATGGGCATTAAATAAATAAAAAAAATAAAGTACCATACTTCACTTTAATATGGAAACGTAAAAATGGGTTTATTGTCTTCATCATCTCTTTTTATGTTTATTCTATTTTATACATAAATTGGAATGTTCATAGAGAAGAGAGAAAAAAATATTTTAATGAAGAGGTCGGGTCGGTCAATGTATTTATTCCCTACCCCCCCAAAAATGGAACCAATCCTACCATTGCGTATTGATACTTATCGGATATAGAATAGATCTGCTTCTCTTTATTCTTACGAATAGAATTGTTCCTTTATTTCCAATTGAAGGAATAAATATTAACCCTTTCTCATACGGAATCTACTGATACTGAAAAGGTTAGATACATAGTATAGTTTTTTCAATGCGATAAAGTTACATAGTGTGTCTTTTTTTCTTTGATAAAGGGGTATTTCTATGGGTTTACCTTGGTATCGTGTTCATACTGTTGTATTGAATGATCCCGGCCGATTGCTTGCTGTCCATATAATGCATACAGCTCTAGTTGCTGGTTGGGCCAGTTCAATGGCTCTATACAATTGGCAGTTTTGATCCCTCCGACCCCGTTCTTGATCAATGTGGAGACAGGGTATGTTCGTTATACCCTTCATGACTCGTTTAGGAATAACCAATTCGTGGGGTGGTTGGAATATTTACGGAGGAACTTCAACAAACCCAGGTATTTGGAGTTATGAGGGTGTGGCAGGGGCACATATTGTGTTTTCTGGCTTGTGCTTCTTGGCAGCTATCTGGCATTGGGTGTATTGGGACCTAGAAATATTCTGTGATGAACGTACAGGAAAACCTTCTTTGGATTTGCCCAAGATTTTTGGAATTCATTTATTTCTTTCAGGGTTGGCTTGCTTTGGCTTTGGTGCATTTCATGTAACAGGCTTGTATGGTCCTGGAATATGGGTGTCCGATCCCTACAGGCTAACTGGAAAAGTACAATCTGTAAATCCGGCGTGGGGCGCAGAAGGTTTTGATCCTTTTGTTCCGGGAGGAATAGCCTCTCATCATATTGCAGCGGGTACATTGGGCATATTGGCGGGCCTATTCCATCTTAGTGTGTCCGTCCCCCTCAACGGCTATACAAAGGATTACGTATGGGCAATATTGAAACTGTACTTTCCAGTAGTATCGCTGCTGTCTTTTTGCCGCTTTTTGTTGTTGCTGGAACTATGTGGTATGGTTCAGCAACTACCCCAATCAGGTATTTGGGCCGACTCGTTATCAGTGGGATCAGGGATATTTCCAGCAAGAAATATATCGAAGAGTTAGTGCCGGACTAGCCGAAAATCTGAGTTTATCAAGCTTGGTCTAAAATTCCTGAAAAATTAGCTTTTTTATGATTACATTGGTAATAATCCGGCAAAGGGGATTATTCAGAGCAGGTTCAATGGACAACGGGGATGGGATAGCTGTTGGATGGTTAGGACACCCCGTCTTTAGAGATAAAGAAGGGCGTGAGCTTTTTGTACGTCGTATGCCTACTTTTTTTGAAACATTCCCGGTAGTTTTGGTAGATGGAGACGGAATTGTAGAGCCGATGTTCCTTTTAGAAGGGCAGAATCAAAGTATAGTGTCGAACAAGTAGGTGTAACTGTTGAGTTCTATGGTGGCGAACTTAACGGAGTCAGTTATAGTGATCCCGCTACTGTTAAAAAATATGCTCGACGTGCCCAATTAGGTGAAATTTTTGAATTAGACCGGGCTACTTTGAAATCTGATGGTGTTTTTCGTAGCAGTCCAAGGGGTTGGTTCACTTTTGGACATGCTTCATTTGCTTTGCTCTTCTTTTTCGGACACATTTGGCATGGTGCTAGAACCTTGTTCAGAGATGTTTTTGCTGGTATTGATCAGATTTGGACGCTCAAGTGGAATTTTGAACAACATTCAAAAACTTGGAGATCAACTACAAGGAGACAGGTAGTCTGATATACCATTACTTTGGTATCTTTGTCTCTATTTTTTTGATTTGACATAGTGTACCGGAGCAATATTGACTTGAATTGAATCACCATCCTTTCTTTTCTTTGACTCTTTCCCTTTCCTTATATGGTAAATGATCCAAAATGAATAGGTGTGGAAGCTATAATTGTAACCCACGATCAGATCTATGGAAGCATTAGTTTATACATTCCTCTTAGTCTCGACTTTAGGGATAATTTTTTTTTCGCTATCTTTTTTCGAGAACCACCTAAGGTTCCGACTAAAAAAATGAAATGATTTTCATTATCTCAATTTCAATTGAAGTAATGAGCCTCCCATATTGGGAGGCTCATTACTTCAACTAATCTCCGTGTTCTTCGAATGGATCTCTTAATTGTTGAGAGGTTGCCCAAAAGCGGTATATAAGGCGTACCCAGTAAAGCTTACAAGTAAACCGGATATGGAGATGGCGACTAGGGTTGCTGTTTCCATTTTTAGATAATTTGAAGATCACAATGGATCTACGATAAGATCGTTTATTTACAACTACAACAGAATAGTATACAAAGTCAACAGATCTCAACCAATTATTAAATAGGATTTATGGCTACACAAACCATTGAGGATAGTTCCAAATCTGTTCCAAGACGAACTACTGTAGGGAGTTTATTGAAACCATTGAATTCAGAATATGGTAAAGTAGCTCCGGGCTGGGGACTACACCGCTTATGGGGGTCGCGATGGCTCTATTTGCGGTATTCCTATCTATTATTTTGGAAATTTATAATTCTTCAGTTTTACTGGATGGAATTTCAGTAAGTTATTAAGTTTATAAGAACTATGAAATCCTAGTTTTAAATAAAAAAATGACTTAAGGCTCAGATTTCTAGACCTTTCTGGTAGTTCGACCGTGGATTTTTTTTTGTTTCAGTGTTTCCGGAATATGAGTGTGTGACCTTTATAATCGATCCTATTGATAATACAGAAGATAGGTCTGTCATCTCTATCAAGATGATTCTACCTCGTCGGATATTTATTCTAGTATCTGGAGCACGGAATATATATATATAGAATATATCAAGATTAGAAATATTTGAACTATGATTCATACCCTATTTAGACCTCGCGACCGGACTCTCAAAAAAATGCGAACAAACATAGGTATTTTCGAAATTAAACTATTTTTTTTCTTTCCGACTTATTTTGGTTTTGGAAAACCCCTTCTCTAGATTTTGTTAAGTCATTATATCCGTTCATTGAATAAGTGATGATGAAAAAAAAAGTTCTTACTCAGAGAACCCTTGAGTTTAGCTTGTAGCTTTTAAAAAAAAAAAGAAATCATCGTGGTTCTAGTATGAATCTAAGGTATCAATTGATTCATAGGGTCTCAACAAGAAAATTCCTATCATCTATCATATAGTAAAACAAAAGTCAATCTGCATTACGCACAAAAAAAAAAAAAATAAATCAAAAAAAAATAAAAAAAAAGAAGATTCAAGAGGCCTGTAACGATCAACATAGAAAGAAAGACGGATGAGCCAACTTGATATTTTTGGCATTATCATCACAAATAAGAGATTCCGAATTTTTGTTTCTTCCTATATTCAGGGCAAATCGGGCGGCTAAAGTTTTTCTTTCTATTACATATCCGTTGAAGCCGGTATTTGTGTCTTTCTGCTTGAGCCGTACGAGATGAAATTCTCATATACGGTTTCTTAGAGAATCCCTTTTGGTTACCTATCTCAATAAAGTATATGATTGGTTCGAGGAACGTCTCGAGATTCAAGCGATTGCAGATGATATAACTAGTAAATATGTTCCTCCTCATGTCAACATATTTTATTGTCTAGGAGGATCACACTTACTTGTTTTTTTAGTACAAGTAGCTACAGGTTTTGCTATGACTTTTTACTATCGTCCAACCGTTACAGAAGCTTTTTCCTCTGTTCAATACATAATGACTCAGGTCAATTTTGGTTGGTTAATCCGATCAGTTCATCGATGGTCAGCAAGTATGATGGTTCTAATGATGATTTTGCACGTATTTCGTGTATATCTCACAGGTGGTTTTAAAAAACCTCATGAATTAACTTGGAGGTTACAGGTGTGGTTCTGGGTGTATTGACTGCATCCTTTGGTGTAACTGGTTATTCCTTACCCTGGGACCAAATTGGTTATTGGGCGGTAAAAATCGTGACAGGCGTACCTGAAGCTATTCCTGTAATAGGATCGCCTTTAGTAGAGTTATTACGTGGAAGTGCTAGTGTGGGC
Organism: Acanthochlamys bracteata; assembly: GCA_019914995.1. Taxonomy (NCBI): domain Eukaryota; kingdom Viridiplantae; phylum Streptophyta; class Magnoliopsida; order Pandanales; family Velloziaceae; genus Acanthochlamys; species Acanthochlamys bracteata. The sequence continues at coordinate 19,770 of JAFKAK010000434.1, forward strand.
CAATCCACTTTGACCCGTTTTTATAGTTTACACACTTTTGTATTGCCTCTTCTTACTGCCGTATTTATGTTAATGCACTTCCCAATGATACGTAAGCAAGGTATTTCAGGTCCTTTATAGAGACCAATCATAGATATTTATAATTGATCATATATATTTCGGGGGGAAAATATAGTATTTCATTGCTACAAATATGTATTATTGAAAAAAATAAAATAAGACATGTTATTTGGATACTTCTCTTCAACTCCAGTATTGTATTCCTTATTTGATACGAATAGTTGAAGTGGATTCTCCGAAGAAGATGGATTATGGCAGTGTGTGACTTGAACTATTAATTGGGCCATGCAGATATAGGATTTTATCCGCCACATTAGAATTCACAACCAAATGTGTCTCCACATCCAACCAACACGTAAGTCCCCCTACGTAGCAGAGGATAGGCCGGTTCGCTTGAGGAGAACCTTTTCTATGATCATACCCGAATCATGTTATGCATGAACAGGCTCGTAAAATCCCGTAGAATAGAATAAGTGGTGTGTGACATGAGTCAAATTATGTTCTAGTTAGTCCACTATTTTTTTTTATTTATTTATAGTATGGAAATGCATTCATTTCCTCTGCATCGATCTGATCTATGATACTATCAGGTGATATAAGGGATCTAAGGAAGAATAGAGGTTATACTTTATTAGTAACAAGTAAAAACTTTGTATGGAAGAAAATTGAGATGATATTGGGGATACAAAAGACATGAGACAATCCAAAAAGCACTTGATCATGATAAAATTTATAAGCCTACTTGGATATTGAGCATTTACTTCTTTGTAAGAACAGAATTTTTTTCGCAATAAATAAAATAAATAGTTAAATAGTTGCAATCACAGAAAATGGAATCTGGTAAATCTTTTCTTACATCATTATATCTTACATCATTATATATGTGTATATATGTGGAAATGTATGAAATATAGATTTTCTATGAATCTAATCTATTTCTGTCATTCCTTTGATTCTTGCTCGAGCCGGATGATGAAAAATTATCATGTCCAGTTCTTTCGGGATGGATACATAAAATTCACCTATCCCAATAACAAAGAAACCTGACTTGAATGATCCTGTATTAAGAGCTAAATTGGCTAAAGGAATGGGGCATAATTATTATGGTGAGCCCGCATGGCCAAATGATCTTTTATATATTTTCCCAGTAGTAATTCTTGGTACTATTGCGTGTAATGTAAACAGCGGTTCTAGAACCGTCAATGATTGGTGAACCGGCGGATCCTTTTGCAACTCCTTTGGAAATATTACCCGAGTGGTATTTTTTTCCTGTATTTCAAATACTTCGTACAGTACCCAATAAGTTATTGGGCGTTCTTTTAATGGTTTCAGTACCACTGGGATTATTTACAGTACCCTTTTTAGAAAATGTCAATAAATTCCAAAATCCATTTCGTCGTCCAGTAGCTACAACAGTCTTTTTGCTTGGTACCGCAGTAGCTCTGTGGTTAGGTATTGGAGCAACATTACCTATTGATAAATCTCTAACTTTAGGTCTTTTTCAAATTGATTCAATCGTGAAATACCACGATGTAAGTATCTAAGGAATAGTTGCTTCGAAGTGAATCTTACCTAGATACCTTAATTTTATTATGATTCATTCCATGAAAATGTGGATTGGTTGAGATTAAAAACAATTTTCTTTTCTTACTTTTTTTTTAGAATTTTGCATCTTCTTTCTATTTAGAAAGAAGATGCAAAATCTAACAATTAAAATGAAAACCTATTCTTAGGTAAATCAATTCAAAAATGCTTCCGTAAAGTGTCAATATCTCTTTTACATCCTCTATGCAAAAATATTCAATTCTCATAAGATCTTCTTGACTGTTACTCAAAGGTCAATAATGTATGTATATTGGACCTTTTGAGACAATATAAGTTCTGGAAGGCAACTCTAATTGGTCAATAAAAAGACATTTCAATGGAATTTCTTTTTCGTTTTTCTTTAGATTAGTTAATCTATCTTGAAAGGTAAAAAGGGTAGAAGTAAACTTTTTTTATTTTCCTCGAGAATAATGTCCCTTCCTCTCCATGTAGAAAGGAATAAATAAATCAATCAAATTACGAAGCTTCATAAAGTGCTTCTTTAGGAGTTAAACTTCCATTTGTCCATATTTCTAGAAATAGTATCTCTTGTTTTTCATTTCCGTTACCATAAGAATGAATACTATGATTCGCATTTCGAACAGGCATGAATACAGCATCTATAGGATAACTTCCATCTTGAGAATTATTTGTGGGGTTCATACGATATCCACGGTCTCTCTTGATTTGTAATCAATACACAAATCAATTGGTTCTGTCAGGTTAGCTATATGTTGTGTTGTGTCAACTATTTCCACAGAAGGTGGTAAGATGATATCTTGAGCAGTTACATATCTTGGACCCTAACGCAAATGGATGCGTCTCTAATTCCATACAAATTACTTCTCAATACAATTTCTTTCAAATTTATTTAAAATTTCATGTACTGATTCTTCAATACCAACTATCGTAGAATATTCGTGTGGTACCTTCTCAAATTTTGCACTTGTAATACATGTTTCCTTCTATTTCTCCAAGTAAAGCCCTTCGCATGGCGATACCTATAGTATCAGCTTGACCTTTCATAAGCGGAGACAGAACAGAAACGACCATAATAAAGGCGCTTACTGTCTACTCTTGATTCAACACACTTCCACTGTAGTGTTCAGTGGATCCTGCTATTTCCTCTCGAACCATACTAATATTCTAATTTGATCAAATTATAGAATCATTTATTTCTCTTGAAATATCTTTCATTCTTATTTCTACACGTCTTTTTTTAGGAGGTCGACATCCATTATGTGGCATAGGTGTTACATCACGTACGAAACTCAATAGTATACCACTTCTACGAATGGCGCGTAATGCTGCATCTCTTCGAGACCAGGACCCTTTATCATAACTTCTGCTCGTTGCATACCTTGATCAATTACCGTACGAATAGCGTTTACTGCTGCTGCTTGAGCAGCATAGGGTATCCCCCTTCTTGTTCCTTTAAATCCAGAAGTACCAGCAGAGGCCCAAAAACCACCCCCCCCGTACATCTGTAACAGTTACAATGGTATTGTTGAAACTCGCTTGAACATGGATAACTCCTTTTGGTATTCTACGTCCAATCTTGCGTGAACTAATACGTCCATTCCTACGCGAACCAATTCTTGGTACAGGTTTTGTCATATTTTATCATCTCATAAATATGATTCATAAATATACAGAAAGGTACGGAGATATCCGTTTGATCTTAAAACACGATCCTTTTTTTTTTTATGGTTCTTTTTTTAGATAAAAAAAAAGTATTATCCTTGTCTTTGTTTATGTCTCAGATTGGAACAAATGACTATAATTCGTCCCGCCTCCGGATCAGTCGACATTTTCACAAATTTTACGAACAAAGCCCTTATTTTCATATTTCTGATTCCTTACTTTAATTCTGAATTTACTTCTTGGAAGAAAATAAGTCTCTTGAATTTTTTAACTTCAAATTATATCCCCATGAAAGTAATGCTTAAAAGAATCACTTAATCGTTAGAATCTTTGTTACGAAGTCTATAAATTATACGTCCCCTGGTTGAATCATAACGACTTACTTCGATTTTTACTCTATCTCCTGGTAATATCCGTATAAAACTGCGCCGGATCCTTCCTGAAACATAACCTAGAATTAGATCTTCATTATCTAAACGGACCCGGAACATACCGTTGGGAAGTGATTCCGTAATTAAACCTTCGTGAATCAATTTTTTTGTTCTTTCATTCCAGGCAATCCCCTTGAAGTATCAACTAATGGAGGAAGAGTTATATAACTCACTGGAGGAAGAGTTATATAACTCACTTTTCCTCTCTATTTCATAAATTAGGAAGTTCGAGATAAAATTAGGATACCAGAGGAGTAGGGTCACCATATATAACACAAGATTTCTCCTCCAATTTTTTCTAGTCGAGCTTCTCGATCTGTCATTATACCTCGAAGTAGAAAAAAATTACAATTCCCATTCCCCCTAAAATCTTAGGAATTCGTTGATAATTGGAGTAGATTCGTAGACCAGGCCGGCTGATACGCTTTAAAATAGTTCTATATATTCCTTTCCTAGTCTTTCTATGTCGCAGGGGTTGAAACCAAATTTTTTTTACTTTCTTTCTGATGTTTACGTACGTTTTCAATAAAACCTTCTCGTAGAAGTATTTTAACGATGTTTTCAGTTATATTAGTAGATGCTATTCGAACTGTTCCTTTTTATCCAGGTCAGCATTTTCTTATAGCAGTTATTATATCGGCAATAGTGTCCTTACCCATGACGAACTATAATCTTTTGTTCTTGTTAAAAATGATATAATCAACATGCTTTTTTTCATTTTTCAAAGTATATGCGTGAGACACAATCTACTAATTGATTTATTTCCGATACCTTACCTACTACCTAATATATATTTTACCTACTATATCATATTTTCATCTATCTTATCTACTTACTAGTATTTATAATACCTCGGGCGCTAATGAAACTATTTTAGTAAAATTTAACTGCCTCAATTCCCGAGCGATCGCACCAAAAACTCGAGTTCCTTTTGGGTTTCCTTCTTGATCAATGACAACTGCTGCATTGTCATCATATCGTATTATCATACCATTTTCTCGTTTGAGTTCTTTACATGTACGTACAATTACAGCTCTAATTACTTCTGACCTTTCTAGAGGCATATTGGGCACTGCTTCTTTGATTACAGCAACAATAACATCACCAATATGAGCATATCGATGATTGCCAGCTCCTATGATTCGAATACACATCAATTCCCGAGCCCCGCTGTTATCCGCTACATTCAAAAGGGTTTGAGGTTGAATCATATCATTTTTTTTTTTACTGCTTTTACTGCAAAGGATGAAGGAAAAGAAAAAAATATTCTCCGTCAGAAATAAATAAACCCCAGTTGTTTGTTTTTATCCTCAATATTTAGTTGTACATCTCTATCCTGCAATAATAAATTGTGTTCGTATAGGCATTTTTTGCAGCTATGAAATTGCTGCTCTGGCTACCGTTTCTGATACCCCTCCCATTTCATAAAGTATTCGGCCCGGTTTAACAACGGATACCCAGTATTCGGGGGATCCTTTCCCCGAACCCATACGCGTTTCTGCGGGTCTTAATGTCACAGGTTTGTCGGGAAATATACGTACCCATATTTTTTCCACCACGACGTGCGTATCGTGTCATTGCCCTTCGACCTGCTTCTATTTGTCTAGCTGTGATCCAAGCGGGTTCAAGTGCCTGAAGAGCGTATCTGCCGAAACAAATACGATTGCCCCGACAGGATATTCCCTTCATTCTTCTCTCTATGTTGTTTACGAAATCTGGTTCTTTTTGGGTTATAGTTGATGGTTCTTTGTTTCTTAATTCCATATCCATCTCTACTGCAGAACTGGACATGAGTTTCTTCTCATCAGCTCCTCATGAATGAAATAAAATAATTTCATATTATGAATACCCATATATATTGTTTACATAATAGATTAAACAATGGGATTTATTGATATTGAATTTGTCATATAGAATAGAAAATAGAAAGCAGTATAGACATACTGCTAGGTGTGATATACAAATAATACTTTCTTTATACTTTACTTTATACTTTATAACATAACGAATTCTTTTTTTTATACCAATTGATTCACGCCAAAAAGTTATAATTCAATAAATAAATAGTTTCGCGGGCGAATATTGACTCTTTCTATTTATTTCATTCGTAAGGCCAACCCATGACCATGACCTCTAACAATTTGTTCTTGGTTCGTTCCGCCATCCCACCCAATAAATCATTAAATTCATTTTCAATAGAATCCTATGCAGTCACAGGTTCCATCGTTCCCATAGCTTCTCTACTAATGGTTAGGTCCAAACTCTGCAATGGAGCTCCTCAAAATTCAGTTCTGAGTCAATCTCCTTAGTTTTTATTAACTCGAGGCTCTTTTTTTTTTTTTATTTAATGTTTAATTTATTTGATGCTTTATCACACTGCCCTTTATGAGGTAATTCATAGACCATACATATTGGAATACTATATCATTGATATTTTTATTCTCTCTTTCTATCATCCTTCCATTTATCCACATCCCCTTTTTTTTTTGTAACAACCCATTTTTATGGAAAAAATTGCAGTTGCTACAACTATATGATCGGTCTATTCATATAGTGACTGTTTCTTGGGATCTCGACAATACGAAGCAATAAGTTGGTTATTTGTTTACTAAGTTTATAGTAAGGGTCAATCTATTTTTTTTATGAATCCTAATTCTAAACTCTAAAGAAAAAATTAACGAGTCACACACTAAGCATAGCAATTCTACTAAAAGATCAATCAAATTTTAATTCAATCCTATAGAATTAGAATAGAATTTCTCATTTTTAGTTTGGTTTAACTAATGAAAAAAGAACGAAAGATTTTGTAATTCTTTTTCTATCACTAGACAGACAAATAAGTTCCACTATTCCTCATTCACAAATATCCAAATTTTTATGCCTAATACTCCATAGATGGTTCGAGTTGTATACGAACAATAATCAATTTTAGCGCGAATTGTTTGTAAAGGAACCCTACCCTCTCTGATCCATTCAACACGTGCAATTTCTTTTCCGTCGATACGCCCTGCAATTTGCACTTGAATTCCTTTTGTATCTGTTTGTTCAGTTAATTCAATAGCTTTTTTCATTGCCTTTCGAAAGGAAACTCTATTTTTTAATTGTAAAGCTATATATTCTGCAAGAATATTAGGTTGTCCATAAGGTTTTCAACTCTTGTGATGGCAATGTTTAGTCTCAGTTCACAGAATGAAATTCTTTTTGTACATTTTCTGTAATTCTTCTATTCCTCGTGTTCGACCTTCTATTAATAAATTGGGAAAGCCAATATAGATTATGACCTGGATCAAATCAATTCTTTTTCAATTCCTATACGTGCAATTCCTTTGAAACCTGAGGATATTCTCCTTTTTTTTTGTACATAGTTCTTAATAGAATCCCGTATTTTTTCATCTTCCTGTAGACCTGCGGAGTAACTTTTTGGTTTTGCAACCAAAAGAATGATGTTTTAGGTTGTACCAAGTCTGAAACCAGTGGATTAATTTTTGTCCCATATTTTTCTATTATATTATCTTCCCATCCATATTTTTTTTTTTCGAAATACGAATCTCAATCAATTTTAAATGAATCTAAGATTTAGATTTATCCTTCAATACAATTGTTATATGTTATATGACAGGTGGGTTTTTATTGGATAACTACGTCCTCAGCCCTAGGCCTTAACCTTTTCATAACAGTCCCTCCATTGACTTCAGCTTTACTAATGAATGAAGCAGCTTCGTTCAAGCCCATATTATGACTGGCATTTGCTGCTGCGGAATAAACCAATTTTAAAATCGGATAAGATGCTCGATAAGGCATGAGTTCCAGTATCATAAGTGTTTCTTCGTATGAACGTCCGCGAATCTGATCAATTACTCTTCGTGCTTTGAAAGCAGACATATGTATATGTTGAGCTAAAACTTTAACTTCCGTACCTGAACCCGAGTTTTTTATCATAAAGTTATCTCCCCACCAATCAAATCAATAATAAAGACCTATTTTACTTAATTTTTATATTTAAAATTAAAAATTAACGACAGATTTATTATCGCTTCTCGCGTGTTTTGCAAAAATCAGCGTAGGTACAATTCTCCCAATTTGTGACCTACCATACGATCAGTTATATAAATAGGTAAATGCTCCTTTCCATTATGAATGGCAATTGTATGGCCAATCATTGTGGGTATAATAGTAGATGCTCGAGACCAAGTTACTATTATTTCTTTCTCCTCCCTCATGTTGAGTTTTTCTCTTTTTTTTGATAAATGATTAGCTACAAAATTTTTTTTTTTTTTAATAGGCGTGCCACAGTTAACCCCTTTTTTACATTTTTAAGATTGGCATTCTATGTCCATCAATATCTCGATCTAAGTATGAAGGTGAAAAAAATTCAATAATGAATGATGAATGGAAAAAAGAAAATCCCTTAGCTAGATAAGGAAGGGGCGGATGTAGCCAAGTGGATCAAGGCAGTGGATTGTGAATCCACCATGCGCGAGTTCAATTCCGTCGTTCGCCCATCACATTATTTCAAATTCAAAAATAAAATTCTATTTTCAATATTCCTATTTATTTACGGCGACGAAGAATAAAACTATCACTATATTTTTTCCTTTTCCTACTTCTTCTTCCAAGCGCAGGATAACCCCAAGGGGTTGTGGGTTTTTCTACCAATTGGGGCTTTCCCTTCACCGCCCCCATGGGGATGGTCTACAGGGTTCATAACCACTCCTCTTACTACAGGACGCTTACCTAACCAACACTTAGATCCGGCTCTACCCAAACTTTTTTGGTTTGCCCCAACATTACCCACTTGCCCGACTGTTGCTAAGCAGTTTTTGGATATCAAACGGACCTCCCCAGATGGTAATCTTAATGTGGCCGATTTACCCTCTTTTGCAATCAGTTTCCTTACAGCACCTGCTGCTCTAGCTAATTGTCCACCCTTTCCAGGTGTGATTTCTATGTTATGTATGGCCGTGCCTAAGGGCATATCGGTTGAAGTAGATTCTTCTTTTTTATCAATAAAAACCCCTTCCCAAACTGTACAAGCTTCTTCCAAAGCATACGGCTTTCTAGATGTATATGATGATATCTATACAGATGGATCTTATATAAATCCTATGATGAAGTACCACATGAGTGGATATATAGGAATCCAAATCTGCCGAATCACCTCATGTTATGATCTTCTACATCCTAGGTCTCCCCGTTCCGTCATCTGGCTTATGTTCTTCATGTAGCATTCAGACCGAATGACTCTATGAAAGTACGTCGATACTTCCACATATTTATTACAGGTAACGTAGGAGACATCTCTATTTTTCCCAGGGGATCTTTATAATTACCACTGCTTAGCTTTCAATTCGCCTCTGACCATCAAATTAAATGTGAATAACCCGTCCTCCTCTCTTTGAAACAAGGGGCGCTTCCGGCTCTGTGCGTGCTTCAAACAATTTTGTCTTCTCCATATTACCCATATATCTCTAGAGTCAATAATTTTCTATGAGGAACTACTGAACTCAATCACTTGCTGCCGTTACTCAACAGTTTTCTGTTGAGGTCTATCCCCATAAAGTACTCAAAATCAGTGATCGATTTCTAGGTTTTGTCGTAAACCTAATTGGTTACTTCAATTACGTAAATCAATAGTTCAAACCCACTCAAAGGTAGGGCATTTCCCATTGATATAGGAACTTCTGTACCAGAAACAATGGTATCTCAATTATAGCCCCTCTGGGATGTAAAAAATATATCTCTTCTCACCATCCCCATAGTGTATGAGACAAATGTATGCATTTCGATTAGGGTCGTATTCTATGGTTACGATTCTACCGGATATGTCTTTTTCATTCCGTCTAAAATCGATTTTACAGTATAGACGCTTATGACCTCCCCCTCTATGCCCTGCGGTAATGATTCCTCTGGAATTACGACCTTTACCACAACGATGCTGTCCATAGATCAAATTATTTCGTGGATTGGATTTCCTTGACTGTCTACGACTCCATTGCGTGTGCTCAGGGTAGAAGTTTTGTATAAATGTATCGCCGTGTTATTAAGTATTTTGCTTTAAGTTCTTTTCTCTATAAGAGGTGGAATAGAATAACCCGGTTGAAGCGTAATGATCAACCGTTTGTAATGCATTGCATGTCCCATAATAGGTCCCATTCTTCTACCCTTTCCTGGGAGTCGATGACTATTCATAGCTATTACCTTGACACCAAAGAAGAGTTCGACCCAATGCTTTATTTCTGTCCTAGTTGATCCTGATTCGACATTAGAAGTATATTGATTGTTCCCCAATAACCGAATACTTTTTTCTGTAAATACTGCATATTTGATTCCATCCATAAATCCATTTTCTTCCCTATGAGTTCCAGTATCGATAAGAATTCGAATTCTTACTGTTCATATGTTATGGTATGAATATACCATACCAATTCGTTATGTATGGATGATGAGATTCCATTGATACAGAGCCAATTACAATAGACTTATTAAACACGTTCCCATTGGCGTGCATCCAGCAGGAATTGAACCTACGAATTCGCCAATTATTATGGTTGGGCGCTTTAACCATTCAGCCATGGATGCTTAACAGGGATCATCGTACATCGTGAATAACCAAATTCAATTGAAATGAAATCTTTAGGAGGAATCAATGAAAGGACATCAATTCAAATCCTGGATCTTCAATTGAGAGAGATATTGAGAGAGATCAGAATTCTCACTATGATTCATGGATCAAATTCGATTCAGTGGGATCTTTCACTCCCATTTTTTCCACCAAGAACGTTTTATGAAACTCTTTGACCCCGAATTTGGGGTATCCTACTTTCACGTTCAACAAGCAATCGATATTTCGCGATCAAAGGTGTAGTACTGCTTGTAGTAGCGGTCCTTATATCTCGTATTAACAATCGAAAGATGGTCAAAAAGAAAAAATCTCTATTTGATGGGGCTTCTTCCTATACCTATGAATTCCATTGGACCCAGAAATGAGACATTGGAAGAATCCTTTTGGTCTTCAATATCAATAGGTTGATTGTTTCGCTCCTCTATCTTCCAAAAGGAAAAAGATTTCTGCGAGTTGTTTCATGGATCCACATCTACAAAAAAGTACTTGGGTTCTCCCAATAAATAAAAAGTGTATCATGTCTGAATCTAACCGGGGTTCGCGGTGGTGGAGGAACCGGATCGGAAAAAAAGAGGATTCTAGTTGTAAGATATCTAATGAAACCGTAGCTGGAATGGAAATCTCATTCAAAAAAAAAGATAGCAAATATCTGGGTTTGTTTTTTTTTTATTCCATACGGATGATCCGATCCGCAAGGACCATGATTGGGAATTGTTTGATCGTCTTTCTCTCGAGGAAGAAGCGAAACATAATCAACTTGAATTCAGGACAGCTATTCGAAATCTTAGGGAAAGACTTGATTTGTTATCTCATGTCTGCTTTTCGTCGTGAAAAAGACCAATTGAAGGAGGTTTCTTCAAACAACAAGGAGCTGAGGCAACTATTCAATCAAATGATATTGAGCATCTTTCCCATCTCTTCTCGAAACAAGAGGGTATTTCTTTGCAAAATTGTGCTCAATTTCTATGTGGCAATTCCGCCAAGATCTCTCCGTTAGTTGGGGAAGAATCAGCACGAATCGGATTTTTGAGGAACGTATCGAGAGAAAATTGGATTTGGTTAGACAATGTGTGGTTGGTAAACAAGGATCGGTTTTTTAGCAAGGTACGGAATGTATTGTCAAATATTCAATATGATTCCACAAGATCTCTTTTCGTTCAAGTAACGGATTCTAGCCAATTGAAAGGATCTTCTGATCAATCCAGAGATCATTTCGATTCCATTAGAAATGAGGATTCAGAATATCACATTGATCGATCAAACAGAGATTCAGCAACTAAAAGAAAGATCGATTCTTTGGGATCCTTCCTTTCTTCAAACAGAACTAACAGAGATAGAATCAGATCGATTCCCGAAATGCCTTCTTGGATCTTCCTCAATGTCCCGGCTATTCACGGGACGTGAAACAGATGAATAATCTTCTGCTTCCAGAAGAAATCGAAGAATTTCTTGGGAATCCTACCAGATCAATTCGTTCTTTTTTTCTCTGACAGATGGTCAGAACTTCATCTGGGTTCGAATCCTACTGAGAGGTCCACTAGAGATCAGAAATTATTGAAGAAAAAAACAAGATGTTTCTTTTGTCCCTTCCAGGCGATCGGAAAATAAAGAAATGGTTGATATATTCAAGATAATTACGTATTTACAAAATACCGTCTCAATTCATCCTATTTCATCAGATCCGGGATGTGATATGGTTCCGAAGGATGAACCGGATATGGACAGTTCCAATAAGATTTCATTCTTGAACAAAAATCTATTTTTTGATTTATTTCATCTATTCCACAACCGGAACAAGGGGGGATACACGTTACACCACGATTTTGAATCAGAAGAGATTTCAGAAATAGCAGATCTATTCACTCTATCAATAACCGAGCCGGATCTGGTGTATCATAGGGGATTTGCCTTTTATATTGATTCCTACGGATTGGATCAAAAAAAATTCTTGAATGAGGTATTCAACTCCAGAGATGAATCGAAAAGGAAATCTTTTTTGGTTCTACCTCCTCTTTTTTATGAAGAGAATGAATCTTTTTATCGAAGGATCAGAAAAAAATCGGTCCGTATCTACTGTGGGAATGATTTGGAAGATCCAAAACTAAAAACAGCAGTATTTGCTAGCAACAACAAAACAGGCAGTCAATCAATATAGATTGATCCGAGATCTGATTCAAATCCAATATAGAATCCATGGGTACATAAGAAATGTATCGAATCGATTTTTTTTAATGAATAGATCCGATCGCAACTTCGAATATGGAATTCAAGGGGGTCAAATAGGAAATGATACTCTGAATCATATAACTATAATGAAATATACGATCAACCAACATTTATCAATTGGAAAAAGAGTCAGAAGAAATGGTTTGATCCTCTTATTTCTCGAACCGAGAGATCCATGAATCGGAATTCTGATGCATATAGATACAAATGCTCCGATGGGGGCAAAATTTCCAGGAACATTTGGAACATTTCGTTTTTGAACAGAAGAACCGTTTTCAAGTAGTGTTCGATCGATTACGTATTAATCAATATTCGATTGATTGGTCGAAGCTATCGACAAACAAGATTTGTCTAAGACACTTCGTTTCTTTTTGTCCAGTTACTTCTCTTTTTGTCCAAGTCACTTCGCTTTTTGTCCAAGCCACTTTCCTTTTTTTCTCTGTGAGTATCAGGAATATCCCCATTCATAGGTCCGAGATCCACATCTATGAATTGAAAGGTCGAATGATCAACTCTGCAATCAGGTGTTAGAATCAATAGGTCTTCAAATCGTTCATTTGAAGAAATTGAAACCCTTCTTATTGGATGATCATGATACTTCCCAAAGACCGAAATTCTTGATCAATGGGGAACAATATTCTCATTTTTCAAAAAAAGATACCAAAGTGGATGATTGACTCATTCCATACTAGAAATAATCGCAGGAAATCCTTTGATAACACGGATTCCTATTTCTCAATGCTATCCACGATCGAGACAATTGGCTGAATCCCGTGAAACCATTTGATAGAAGTTCATTGATATCTTCTTTTTATAAAGCAAATCGACTTCGATTCTTGAATGATCCACAGCACTTCTGGTTCTATTGTAACAAAGATTCCCTTTTTATGCGAAAAAGACCCGTATCAATAATTATGATCTTCCATATGGACAATTCCTCAATATCTTGTTCATTCGCAGAAAAATATTTTCTTTGTGCGTCGGTAACGGTAAAAAAACATATTTTTTTTGAGAGAGACTATTTCACCAATCGAGTCACAGGTATCTGACATATTCATACCTAACCTAACGATTTTCCACAAAATGGTGACGAAACGTATAACTTGTACAAATCTTTCCATTTTCCAATTCGATCCGATCCATTCGTTCGTAGAGCTATTTACTCGATCGCAGACATTTCTGCAACACCTCTAACAGAGGAACAAATAGTCAATTTGGAAAGAACTTATTGTCAGCCTCTTTCAGATATGAATCTATCTGATTCAGAGGGAAGAACTTACATCAGTATCTCAGTTTCAATTCAAACATGGGTTTGATTCACACTCCATGTTCTGAAATATTTACCATCCGGAAAGAGGAAAAAACAAGTCTTTGTCTAAAAAATGCGTTGAAAGGGGAGATGTATAGAACCTTTCAAGGGGATAGTGCTTTTGCAAATCTCTCAAAATGGAATCTGTTCCAAACATATATGCCATGGTTCCTTACTTCGACAGGGTGCAAATATCTAAATTTCATCCTTTTAGATACTTTTTCAGACCCATTGCCGATACTAAGTAGCAGTCAAAAATGGGTATCCATTTTTTTCATGATATTATGCATGGATCATATATATCATGGCCAATTCTTCTAAAAGATTGTGGGCGATTCTTCCACAATGGACTCCGATAAGTGAGATTTCGAGTAAGTGTTTACAGAATCTTCTTCTCTCCGAAGAAATGATTCATCGAAATAATGAGTCACCCCTTTCATTGATATGGACACATCTGAGATCAACAAATGCTCGGGAGTTCCTCTATTCAATCCTTTTCCTTCTTCTTGTTGCTGGATATCTCGTTCGTATACATCTTCTCTTTGTTTCCCGAGCCTCTAGTGAGTTACAGACAGAGTTAGAAAAGATCCAATTTTTGATGATTCCATCATACATGATTGAGTTGCGAAAACTTTTGGATAGGTATCCTACATCTGAACTGAATTCTTTCTGGTTAAAGAATCTCTTTCTAGTTGCTCTGGAACAATTAGGAGATTCTCCGGAAGAAATACGGGGTTCTGCTTCTGGTGGCAACATGCTATTGGGCGGTGGTCCCCTTGTGGGGTCAAATCAATACGTTCTAAGAAGAACTATTTGAATATCAATCTCATCGATCTCATAAGTATCATACCAAATCCCATCAATCGAATCACTTTTTTCGAAATACGAGACATCTAAGTCGTAGAAGTAAAGAGATCTATTCATTGATAAGAAAAGAAAAAACGTGAACGGTGATTGGATTGATGATAAAATGGAATCCTGGGTCGCGACCAGTGATTCAATTGATGATGAAGAAAAAGAATTCTTGATTCAGTTCTCCACCTTAACGACAGAAAAAAAAAGTTGATCAAATTCTATTGAGTCTGACTCATAGTGATCGTTTATCAAAGAATGACTCTGGTTATCAAATGATTGAACAACCGGGATCAATTTACTTACGATACTTAGTTGACATTCATAAAAAGTCTCTAATGAATTATGAGTTCAATAGATCCTGTTTAGCAGAAAGACGGATATTCCTTGCTCATTATCAGACAATCACTTATTCACAAACCTCGTGTGGGGTTAATAGTTTTCATTTCCGATCTCATGGAAAACCCTTTTCACTCCGCTTAGCCCTATCCCTTTCTAGGGGTATTTTAGTGATAGGTTCTATAGGAACTGGACGATCCTATTTGGTCAAATACCTAGCGACAAACTCCTATGTTCCTTTCATTACGGTATTTCCGAACAAGTTCCTGGATGACAAGCCTAAAGGTTATCTTATTGATGATATCGATATTGATGATAGTGACGATATCGATATTGATGATAGTGACGATATCGATATTGATGATAGTGACGATATGGATATTGATGATAGTGACGATATGGATGATGACCTTGATACGGAGCTGCTAACTATGACGACTATGTATATGAGGGCGAAAATAGACCGATTTGATATCACCCTTCAATTCAGATTAGCAAAAGCAATGTCTCCTTGCATAATATGGATTCCAAACATTCATAATCTGTCTGTGAATGAGTCAGATTACTTATCCCTCGGTCTATTAGAACTATCTCTCAGGGATTGGGAAAGATGTTCCACTAGAAATATTCTTGTTATTGCTTCGACTCATATTCCCCAAAAGTGGATCCCACTTTAATAGCTCGAATAAATTAGATACATGCATTAAGATACGAAAGGCTTCTTATTCCACAAGAACAAGCACTTTTTCATTCTTTTTCCTATACTGGGGATTTCACTTGGAAAAGAAAATGCTCTATACTAACAGATTCAGGTCCATAACCATGGGTTCAAATGCACGAGATCTTGTAGCACTTATCAATGAGGCCCTATCAATTAGTATTACACAGAAGAAATCAATTATAGAAACTAATACAATTAGATCAGCTCTTCATAGACAAACTTGGGATTTGCGATCCCAGGTAAGATCAGTTCAGGATCATGGGATCTTTTTCTATCAGATAGGAAGGGCTATTGCACAAAATGTACTTCTAAGGAATTGCCCCATAAATCCTATATCTATCTATATGAAGAAGAAATCATGTAAGGAAGGGATTCTTATTTGTACAAATGGTACTTCGAACTTGGAACGAGCATGAAAAATTATTAACGATACTTCTTTATCTTTTTGAGTTGTTCTGCCGGATCGGTCGCTCAAGATCTTTGGTCTTCACCCGGACCCGATGAAAAAAATTGGATCACTTCTTATGGATTCGTTGAGAATGATTCTGCTCTAGTTCATGGCCTATTTAAGTAGAAGGCGCTCTGGTGGGATCCTCACGGACAGAAAAAGATTGCAGTCAGTTTGATGATAATAAATCAGTGACATTACTTCTTCGGTCGAACCAAGGAATCAGTTAGATATGATGCAAAATGGATCTTGTTCTATCGTTGATCAGAGATTTCTATATGAAAAATACGAATCGGAGTTTGAAGAAGGGGAAGGAGAAAAGAGCCTTCGACCCGCAACAGATAGAGGAGGATTTATTCAATCACATAGTTTGGGCTCTAGAATATGGCGCCCTTGTGGCAATCTATTTGATTGTATCGAAAGGCCCACTGAATTGGGATTTCCCTATTGGGCCGGGTCATTTCAGGGCAAGCGGATCATTTTTATCATAAAGGGTGAGCTTCAAGAGAATGATTCGGAGTTCTTGCAGGGTGGAACCATGCAGTACCAGACACGAGATAGATCTTCCAAAGAACAAGGCTTTTTCGAATAAGCCGATTCATTTGGGACCCTGCGGATCCATTCTTTTTCCTATTCAAAGATCGGCCCTTTGTCTCTCTGTTTTCACGTCGAGAATTCTTTGCAGATGAAGAGATGTCAAAGGCGCTTATTACTTCCCAAACAAATCCTCCTACATCTATAGATAATCGCTGGTTCATCAAGAATACGCAAGAAAAGCACTTCGAATCGTTGATTCATCGCCCGAGATGGCTTAGAACCAATAGTTCATTATCTAATGGATCTTTCCGTTATAATACTCTATCCGAGTTATCAGTATTTATCAAATCTGTTCTATCTAACGGAACGCTATTGGATCAAATGACAAAGACATTGTTGAAAGGGATGGCTTTTCCCGGATGAAATGAAAGATTTGATTCATGTAACAGGGAGAAAGATTTCCCATTCCTTAGTCGTAAAGATATGTGGCCACGAAAAAGGGATTAAGTGGAAGAAAGGTGGCCGGGTGATAGAGTCGTGGAAACACTTGTTTATTCCATATTTCGGACCTTAGCTCCATGGAACAATATGCTACTGCTGAAACATGGAAGAATTGAAATCTTAGATCAAAATATTATGTATGGATGATATGAACTGCCTAAACAAGAATTCTTGAAGGGCGAACAACCCAGAGCCTATTACTCACTACATCAAACAATTTCCATTAATGAAACCATGAAATCCATCGGAAAATCAAAAATACGCATGTCCGATGAAATGGTTGTTGCTATCTGCTCCAATAACGAATCATTGGTTTAACTGAATAACTAAAGAAAATAGATAGACCTTTCTCTTCGTCTCAGGTCGATAGATCTTCTCAATTGGAAGATCTCCCATATGGATAATACACATTCCAGTTTCCCGAGCCTAATTCTAATTGTTTTGTTCCGAAGCAAAG
>JAFKAK010000434.1:51313-62261 GCA_019914995.1 Acanthochlamys bracteata
AAAGCATCTAAGTAGTAAGCCCACCCCAAGATGAGTGCTCTCCTATTCCGACTTCCCCAGAGCCTTCGGTAGCACAGCCGAGACAGCGACGGGTTCTCTGCCCCTGCAGATGGAGCGACAAGTATTGAGAATCCAAGATAAGGTCACGGCGAGACAGGCCGTTTATCATTACGATAGGTGTCAAGTGGAAGTGCAGTGATGTATGCAGCTGAGGCATCCTAACAGACCGAGAGATTTGAACCTTGTTCCTACACGACTTGATCAATTCGATCAGGCACTCGCCATCTATTTTCATTGTTCAACTCTTTGACAACATGAAAAAACCAAAAACTCTGCTCTGCCCTCCCTCTCTATCTATCCAAGGGATGGAAGGGCAGAGGCCTTTAGTGTCCCTTCAGTCAAAGTGGGGCCTCACAATCACTAGCCAATATGCTTTTCTCTCATCTTTCTTCGTTCATGGTTCGATATTCTGGTGTCCTAGGCGTAGAGGAACCCACCAATCCATCCCGAACTTGGTGGTTAAACTCTCTGCGGTGACGATACTGTAGGGAGGTCCTGCGGAAAAATAGCTCGACGCCAGAATGATAAAAAAAACAACACCTCCTATTTGACTTTTTAAAATATGCGAAAAAAAGAAAAATAAAAAATGCAAAGGTCGTCTTATTCAAAACCCCAATTATGACATCTCTTCTCTCCCACTTCACACCTCGGAACTGCTGTTCTTATAGAGAAAACGCGCTTTCACATCTTCTTAACCCGAAATATGGCTGAGGAGAGGAAGGTTCCTTTTTGAGGTACTCCCGGGAACAGATCCAGCGGAGACAGGGTGGGGCCTGTAGCTCAGAGGATTAGAGCACGTGGCTACGAACCACGGTGTCGGGGTTCGAATCCCTCCTCGCCCACAACCGGCCCAAAAGGTAAGGACCTTTCCTTTACCTCTGGGGTAGGAAAATCCTGATCAGGATAGCGGACGCAAAGCTATTGATGGGTCTTTTGTCGAAATGGAATGGCCTTATTCTTTTTATTTATCTTGAATGGAATGAGGAAAAATTTACATATAGTAACCCTTTTCGGAATCAGCATATTTGTGTTTTACTCCCCGTAACTCTTACTCAGCCAGGCTTGGGCAGAATAGCAGAGCAAGTACAAGTATAAAGTACAAGTATACAAGTATTAGTAGCATAGCAAAAATGCGTTCCTCGTCATTAATATGTTTGATCGCGATAATTGTGGCCTATCAGGAGAATTGATGACTGTATCTTTGATGCACTGCTAGTACATCATCTGAGAATTCTTAATTGGCGATTTACTTAATTGGCGATTTACAAAGGATTTTCCCGGATCTACACCAGGTATTGAGGTGATTCTAAAATATCGTAGAACAGAATGTGATACGATGAGATAGAAATACAATAGAAACAAAGACAGGGAATGGGTTACCTAATCCTAACGGTCAAAGCAGGCCCTTTAATTCAATTCTTCATTCTTTAATTTGGAATTAATCCAATCTTTTGGAATTAATCCAATCTCCCCAAGTAGGATTCAACCTACGACCAGTCAGTTAACAGCCGACCGCTCTACCACTGAGCTACTGAGGAACAACAGGAGATTCTACCTCATAGAGTTCAACTCCCGTTCTCACCCATGAACAATATGAGTCGAAGCTTCCTTCGTAACTCCCGGAACTTCTTCGTCGTGGCTCTGTCCCATGCCTCATTTCATAGGGAACCTCAAAGTGGCTCTATTTCATTATATTCCATCTATATCCCAATTCCATGCATTTCATATCCATCCCTTTGGTGTCATTGACATAAGAGATGTCATTCAATCGAAGAAGATGGTATCATTGACATAAGAGATGTCATTTCTCATTTATAGTCTATCTGTCTCTATATATGGAAAGTTAAGAAATCATCATATAATAATCGAAATTGCAATAAAAAAAAAAAAGGGAGGTTTGCGATGATTTTGAAATCTTTTCTACTAGGTAATCTATTATCCTTATGCATGAAGATAATAAATTCGGTCGTTGTGGTCGGACTCTATTATGGATTTCTGACCACATTCTCCATAAGGCCCTCTTATCTCTTCCTTCTCCGAGCTCAGGTTATGGAAGAAGGAACCGAGAAAGGAGGTATCAGCAACAACTGGTTTTATTACAGGACAGCTCATGATGTTCATATCGATCTATTATGCGCCTCTGCATCTAGCATTGGGTAGACCTCATACAATAACTGTCCTAGTTCTACCGTATCTTTTGTTTCATTTCTTCTGGAACAATCACAAAAACTTTTTGGATTATGGATTTACTACCAGAAATTCAATGCGTAATCTCAGCATTCAATGTGTATTCTGAATAATCTCATTTTCAATTATTCAACCATTTCATTTTACCAAGTTCAACCTTAGCCAGATTAGTCAACATTTATCTGTTTCGATGCAACAACAAGATCTTATTTGTAACAACTAGTTTTGTTGGTTGGTTAATTGGTCATTTTTTATTCATGAAATGGGTTGGATTGGTATTATTCTGGATACGGCAAAATCATTCTATTCGATCTAGATCTAATAAGTACCTTGTGTCAGAATTGAGAAATTCTATGGCTCGAATCTTTAGTATTCTCTTATTTATCACCTGTGTCTACTATTTAGGCAGAATGCCGTCGCCTATTATCACTAAGAAACTGAAAAAACCCTCAAAAACGGAAGAAAGAGAGAAAGTGAGGAAGAAAAGGAGGATCGGACAAAATAGATGAAACGGAAGAGATCCGAGTGAATGGAAAGGAAAAAACAAAGGATGAATTACACTTTCACTTTAAAAGACATCCTATTTGAAAGAGACATCCTATAAAGATAGCCCAGTTTACAAAGATTCTTATCTTGATGGATATCAAGATAATTGGGAATGGGAAGACTTAAAGAGAAAAAAGGAAAAGACTTATTTCGGGTTTGAAAAACCTTTTGTGACTTTCCTTTTTGATTCTAAACGATGGAATCGTCCATTGCGATATATAAAAAATGATCGATTTGAAAATGCTGTACGAAATGAAATGTCTCAATATTTTTTTATACATGTCCAAGTGATGGAAAACAAAGAATATCTTTTACATATCCACCTAGTTTATCAACTTTTTCGAAAAATGATAGAACGAAAAATGGATTTGTACACGACAGAAAAACTATCCCATGAAGACCTGTATAATTATTGGATTTATACCAATGAACAAAAAAATTTAAATTAAATCCAAATTAAAAAAATAAAAAATCAGTAAAAATATTAAGACATAAGATGAATACAAGAATAGATAGGACGATATTCGTCCCCCCCATATATTTGATTCCTTCTCCTATAAAAAACTTGCAAGACCAACTCCATTTGTGATTCCATCAATTATACGTCTATCAAAAAAATGAATTAATTTGGCCAATCTTCGTATACCTGTGGTAAAAACCTAGTATAAAAAAATCTATGTAAGCACAGTTATATGACCAATTATATATCACATTTTTATTCGGTCCAGAAAATCCTTTTAGGACTCATTTTACAAATGAATTAATTAAGTCCAAATTTTTAAAGATGAATAAACAGACCCATAGAAAATATATGCTATGAATAGTCAAAAAAGGGCTATACTTACTGAAAAAATTGCATTTATGAAAAATTCATACCAATCGCAGCAGCAGGAGGAGAATTCAATTTGAATGAAAAGGGTTTCCCCTGGGTTAGTAATTTTGATAATATATCAAAATTTTTGGATCATGATCAAAAAAAATTCCTATTATTCCAACGAACAAAGTAAATAATACCAATACAAGCAGAGAAATAGCATAGTATTGTCCGATTCATGAGGATACATGGAAGTATATTTATTTCCATAGTAAGTACGAAAATCTCGCATTTGATTTCTTACATTATTACCACTTTTATATGTATCCTTTGCAAAAAAGGAGGCCTTATTATTCACAAATACATTTTTATTGACTGTTTCGGGTGCTTCTTTTCCCCATATAGATATTGAATAGAACGAGCTATTTTTAGTACTACTGTAATTTTTAAAATGAAGGTTCAAATACCCATCAAAAGTAAGTAAATATATACAGAAACATATAAAATGCAGTTAGTCCCACTGTGAAATAAGCTATTATGGCAAATATTGGTGAATACAACCAACTATCATTAAAATTTCATCTTTGGACCAAAAACAAGCAAGAGGTGGAATACCACAAAGGGAAAGTGTACCTAATAAAAAAAAGTTTTGTAATTGGAACATATCTTCTTAAACCACCCATAAGAACCATATTCTGACTTTTATCTGGTGAATATCCAACAATGGGTTCCATTGCATGAATAATAGATCCAGATCCTAAAAACAATAAAGCTTTAGAGTAGGCATGAGTGATCAAATGGAATAAAGCAGCTCGATAAGAACCTATACCTAGAGCTAACATAATATAACCCAATTGAGACATTGTAGAATAAGCTAAACTTCTTTTAATGTCTCTTTGAGCAAGAGCCAAAGTAGCTCCTAATAGGACTGTTATTACACCTATTAAAGAAATAAGATCCATTATGTAAGGTATAACTATGAAAAGAGGAAAAAGCCGAGCTACAAGAAAAATTCCTGCTGCTACCATAGTAGCAGCATGTATAAGAGCCGAAATAGGAGTGGGCCCTTCCATGGCGTCAGGTAACCATACGTGAAGTGGAAATTGTGCAGATTTCGCAATTGCAGCTACGAATAATAAAGAAGCACATAGAGTAGCAAATAAAGAATGAACTCCATTATTATGGATCAAGTTATTAACTATTTCGAACAAATCCCGAAATTCTAAACTACCTGTTATCCAATAAAGACCTAAAATTCCTAATAATAAACCAAAATCTCCTACGATTAGTTACAAAAGCCTTTTGACAAGCACTTGCTGCACTTGGTCGTGTGAACCAAAACCCTATTAATAAATAGGAACACATTCCAACTAGTTCCCAAAAAATATAAATTTGTATCAAATTAGAACTAGTAACTAATCCCAACATGGAAGCATTGAAAAAACTCATATAAGCAAAAAATCTCAAATATCCTTGATCATGAGACATATAATTGTCACTGTAAATAAGAACCATGATTCCAACCGTAGTAATTAGTATCGACATAATAGAAGTAAGTGGATCAATCAAGTGTCCAAACTCTAAGGAAAAATCATTATTGATGGTCCAAGACCATAGATATTGATAGATAAAACTTCCATTTATTTGCTGAATAGACAAATTAGCCGAAACCACCATAGCTATACTCAACAGTAAAACACTAAGAAAAGCCCACATACGACGTATATTTTTTGTTGCTGTCGGAACAAGCAGAAGTCCAAATCCTATTGACATAGTAACTGGAATTGGAAGAAAAGGTATTATCCACGCATATTGATATGTATGTTCCATAAGAAAACAAATTTTTATTTTTTATTCTTATTAATTTAATTTATTAATTTAATTGTTTACGATTCACCAATTCTTATTCTTATCTCTTTCGAAAAGAACAATAATAAAAGAAATCAACAAAAAATCAAAAGAAAATTGAATTTTTTTATTATTATGACTTTTTTCCCAGATACTTTGAAATATTCAAACAACAATGGGTTGGTCAACAATGAGTTGGTCAAATAATATGATCAAATAACTAAGCAAAGGTTATTTTCCAATTAATTATTAACTAAAGAAAAAAAAGATGACTAAAATTCTCTTTTTTATTAGATAATAGAATGTCTTGTTTAACAGATTAACTGCTGGTTTGAATTATAGGTATAGGCACAATACTCGTAACTTTATCAATTAATATAAGATTCCAATTTTCTTCTTTTTATGTGCTGATGCGCACATATCATATATGCACATATCATAGAAATTTCTATTATATTTGTATCTTAATGAAACAACTATTAAACACATAACGTAATAAGTATGGATAATGACTAAAAAGAACGATCAATACATGTCTTTCACATACAACGATAAAATTAGTAACTTTTTTTTGAATGGCGGTTTCAAAAAAACGCACTTCTATATCAAAAAAACGTATTCGTAGAAATATTTGAAAAAAAAGGGGATATTTAGCTGCAAAAAAGCTCTTTCTTTAGCTAAATCGGTTTCCACAGGACATTCAAAAAGTTTTTTTGTGCGACAAAACAAATAAAGACTGAGAATAATCTGAATCAGGCATGGCTTGAAGAATTTTCAATTCTTTAAGATAAATAAAAAAATTTACTATTTACCAATATTGATATTTAGGAGTTACATAGTTCCATATTCCATATAAGTACATATAAGTCTTAGTTATAGTTAGACCTAGTTGCTGTATAGAATAAAAATTTTCTGTCTACTGGGTTTTAAAGTTTTTTTTTGTATTATCTTTTTATCAATTAACTTTTTTTGCTTTTTTTACTTTTCGCAATAGAAAAATATTTTCTATTGCGAAAGATAAAATCAAACTTTTTTATGTCGATCCAAAAATACTAAAAAAACTAATTGTGTTATAATTAAAATTTTGTACATTTTGTACACAAGAAAAAAAGAATATGGTACTAAACTAAGCTATCAAAATTGTTAGAAAAGTTCCTTGATTTAGTGATGAAGTTGTGATACAAAAGAAATCCTAAGTATTTTTTTTTCATTGACTTTTTTTTTTGAATACATGAAATCGGATAAATGAAGAATGAATCTTCAAAAGAAGATGAAAAAAATTCTTAGTTCTATATCTCTACTTAGTACAAAGTACAAAAATATTGAATTGCAACCCTTTCGGGAGAGCTTATTTTTTTAGTATTTTAGTAAATGAAAGTTGATTATGAAAACGGAATCCTATGACGATACTAACTAAAGATTATTGAAGAATCAAATAAGAATTTGACTGAGTATTTATTCATTGATTCTAATGTTTACTAAACTATATCCATTCCTTGAATCTCGACGATTCAACACGAATTAACTATTATTATTTCAAGGAAGCCGCCATGGTGAAATTGGTAGACACGCTGCTCTTAGGAAGCAGTGCTAGAGCATCTCGGTTCGAGTCAGTGGCGGCATCCTCTAAAAGGATACAATGAATCCTATAATGTATCAATTCCCCATTTACATTTTCTAGACCCTTTTTACTTTTTATTTATTTATGATATTTACGACTTTAGAACATATATTAACTCATATCTCTTTTTCGATCATTTCAATTGTGATTATGATTCATTTGATGACTTTATTAGTCCACGAAATCGTAGGATTACGCGATTCGTCGGAAAAGGAATAATAGCTACTTTTTATCTATAACGGGATTATTAGTTACTCGTTGGATTTATTCGGGCCATTTTCCATTAAGTAATTTATACGAGTCATTAATCTTCCTTTCGTGGAGTTTCTCCATTATTCATCTGATTCCCTATCTTAGGAATCTAATCTTAGGAAGATTAAAAACGATTTAAGTACAATAACTGCGTCAAGTACTATTTTTACCCAAGGCTTCGCTACGTCCGGTCTTTTAACTGAAACCCACCAATCTGCAATATTAGTACCTGCTCTACAATCTCAGTGGTTAATGATGCACGTAAGTATGATGTTATTGAGCTATGCAGCTCTTTTATGCGGATCATTATTGTAATAGCCCTTATAGTTATTACATTTCGAAAAAACATCGATATTTTTTGTAAAAACAAAGATCTCTTAACAAATTCATTTATCTTTGATGAGACCGAATGTGTGAATGAGAAAAGAAGTGCTTTAAAAAGCACTTCTTTTCTCTCATTCAAGTATTACAAATATCAATTAACTCAACGTTTGGATTATTGGGTTATCGTATCATTAGTTTAGGGTTTATCTTTTTAACCATAGGCATTCTTTCTGGAGCAGTATGGGCTAATGAGGCGTGGGGATCTTATTGGAGTTGGGATCTAAAGAAACGTGGGCATTTATTACTTGGACCATATTCGCAATTTATTCACATACTAGAACAAATCAACCTTTGCAAGGTACAAATTCGGCGCTTGTAGCTACTATAGGATTTCTTATAATTTGGATATGCTATTTTGGAATCAATCTATTAGGAATAGGTTTACATAGTTATGGTTCATTCGCATGAACATCGAATTGAACGAACTACATGAAGAATGTATAAGAACATTGTTCTATATATAATGAAGGTTTGTGCAAGTTTTTGAGAACCGTTTGTTCAAACGGTTCTCAAAAACTCAGCTTTCTAGATGGATCTTATTACAATTCTAATTAACTTTTTCACTTTACACTTACTTTTTTTTTTTGTTTTGTATCGTACAGGAACTAAAAAAAAATTATCAAAGAATTATACTTGAATTCTAAAATAGAATATAATAATTATAAAATATAATATAATACTTTTTATATAAAATTAATATAATATTTTTTTTAGAAAATAAAACTTTCTATCTCATTAATGAGAACTATCTGAAAGTAATTAAATAAGATAGCTTGCACCTTATCAATGGATAGCGAAAAAGAACGAAATCTGGATAAATACCAATACCTATTACGGGGGAGAAGGTACAGATCGAAACAAACAGTTCTCGTGGTCCAGAATCTACAAAATTGGAGTTTGGAACATTAAATAGCTTGTAGCCATAGAACATTTGACGTGACATAGATAATAAATAAATAGGAGTTAAAATCATTCCAATTGCCATTATAAAAGTAATTAGTATTTTTGACATTAAAAGATATTTTTGGCTAGTAATTATTCCAAAAAATACTACTGATTCTGCAACAAAACCACTCATTCCTGGCAATGCAAGAGAAGCCATTGAAGCTACTGAACATGGTAAACATTTTTGGCATTGGGATAGATATTCCCCCATTTCGTCGAGATAAACAAGACGTGTTCTATCACAACTTGTTCCCGCCAAGAAAAACAGTGCAGCACCAATAAATCCATGAGAGTATTTGTAAAATAGCTCCATTAAGTCCCATATCTGTTATAGAACCAATTCCTATAATTATGAAACCCATGTGAGATACGGAAGAATAGGCTATTCTCTTTTTTTAAATTGCGTTGACCGAGAGAGGTTGAAGCTGCATAGATTATTTGCATCGTTCCCCTATTACCAACCAGGAGAAAATATAGAATGAGCATGGGGTAATAATTCCATATTGATTCGAATCAACCCATATGCTCCCATTTTTAATAAGATTCAGCTAGAAGCATACATGTACTGTAATGTGCTTCCCCATGGGTATCTAGTAACCATGTATGTAGGGTATAATCGGTGATTTGACAGCATAAGCAATAAGGAAGCCAAAATATAATATTATTTCCAATCCCACAGGATAGGATTGATTAGCTAGTCTTTCCAAATTTAATGTGGGCTCGTTGGAACCATATAAACCCATAACTAGAACTCTATTAAGAGGAAAATAGAACCTCCTGCAGTATACAAAATAAACTTTGTAGCTGAGTACAGACGTTTCTTTCCTCCCCACATGGATAAAAGTAAGTAAACAGGAATTAATTCTAACTCCCACATGAGGAAAAAAAAAAAGTAAAAGGTCTCGAAGAAAATAATCCCATTTGACCGCTGTACATTTGCTAACATCAGGAAATGGAACAATCGCGAATTTCGAGTAACGGGCCAAGCCGCTAAAGTTGCTAAAGTAGTGATAAATCCTGTCAGTAAAATAGGTCCTATCGAAAGTCCATCAATTCCCAGTCTCCAGTGAAAATCAAAAAAATTTATCCATTGATAATCCTCCTCCAATTGTATTAATGGATCGTCAATTGGAAATGATAACAGAATACAAAAGTGGTTAGAAGGAGTTCTAATAAACAAATACAAATAGTATACCACCTAACAACCTTATTCCCTCTATGAGGGAGAAAGAAAATTGAAGAACCTGCAAATATTGGCAAAACTACAATTATTGTTAACCAAGGAAAATCACTCGTGATAAAGACAAGATACGCTTTGACCAGAAAAAACCCGTCCTCGAAAAATCAATTATTCCGAGGACGGTTTTTTTTATCGTAAGAAGGAATCAAATGATTCAAGTGGAGTTTTTTTTGTAAGGTATCAATAAGCTAGACCCATGCTGCGAGTTGTTTCATGCCATAAATAAACACGAACACTCAAAAAATCTGTTGGGCAAGCAGATTCACATCTCTTACAGCCTACACAATCCTCGGTTCTTGGCGCAGAAGCAATTTGCTTAGCTTTACACCCGTCCCAAGGTATCATTTCCAATACATCTGTTGGGCAAGCTCGTACACATTGAGTACACCCTATACATGTATCATAAATTTTTACTGAATGTGACATTGGATCTATAAAACATAAAAAATTTTCGATCTGGTAAAGTAAAATATATATAATTTTATTGTAAACACCAGACGAAGCAGTAATTTATCCAATTTTTTAAGAATCAATCCATTTAAAAATCTGTATGAGCAAGGGCCAAGAGACTTTGATTTCTGTTTAAACAACCATGATCGTGCAAGTCGCAGATGCGAATTCCAATTTATATTATTAAAATAAATTATAGATGATGATTACGATTAATTATTCAATAAATTTGATTGATTGATACGAGTTGATTTTCTGTTACGATGGATCGATGAAACTATAGCTAACTTAATAGCTGCTTCAGCAGCCGCAATAACTATAACAAAGATTGAAAATGTCTCCTTTTAATTGTCGATTATCAAATAAATCAGAAAATGTTACGAGATTGATATTAACCGAATTTAGTATAAGTTCAAGACACATAAGTGCTCTAACCATGTTTCGACTAGTGATCAATCCATAGATTCAATAGAAAATAAATAGACACTCAAAAAAGTACATACTCGAACATCATTGACAAACCCCTCATTTATTTTGATTCATTTCAATATGAATAACAGTTCAAAGGATTCGATTGATTAGAATCGAACAATTACATAAC
>JAFKAK010000435.1:0-34946 GCA_019914995.1 Acanthochlamys bracteata
CCCATCGTCCACATAGAGCACAATAGCGCTGTGTTATCAACACATGCCTAGGGAACTTTTCCCTTATGTAGCTGAGCGGTCTCTGTGGGAGTAGCGTGTCTGAGGGAGGATGACGCAAAAATTGGCAAAAAGATCATGTCCATTGGAAAGCTGACGCGTTGGGTGCCATCGTCAGACCTTTCGTGTCACATATGACTGAAGCCGAGTAAGACAACTCGTATCATCATGGGCGGAGACGGAAGTCGTCGAGACGTAATCGTATCGCACCGTTAAAAACTTACGACTACTGTCTGTGCGCCTCGATAGCTTCCTGATATCTGCAAAATTTGTTGTGATCGAGTAACACCTATGCACCTTTTTAAATAATTGATACGATGGCGATACGGTACAGTGAAGCTCTCGGAATACTCAAACAAGTTGCAGTGGAAACAATTGAGCGAGAAGATCGAAGAGATATTGAGCTTGTGGTTGGAAGATGCCGTCGGTCGCATTGGGACAGGACCATGTAAGCCCAACGCAGCGCGCCGCCGTTCGACACCAACGATTGACGGCTGCCGTCGTTTCTTCAACTGCTACTTCGCAAGTGCGACGAAAGCGACCCGTCACGTTTGTTGTCAAAGGAACGATTGCAGCTGGCGATGATCCGCCAGAAAGACCTGGCCAGTGGCGGCGGAGTTCCATCCTGTTATGAAATAATGACTGAGCTCGATTTCCTGACAAACACAACTGGGGAAACCGCTGGATGCGTGTGTGTTTCGATGATGTCGTACCCACAGTTTTCGGTTCGCAGAAATTGATCACGGTCGCAGAACCCGTTCCAAAACAGGCAAATAGGCTGTACGCAGGATCGACCGGATGTGGGCCACAAATACTTGTGAATGGAGAAAAAGATTGAAACCTCGACATACCATGGCACTCGCATCTGCGGGTATGTCCAGGTAGCGGTCCGTAGAAAGCTCAGTGTTGCTGTGTGGTCTACCAGAAACCAACTGGGTCGTCACAGATAGAAGAGCAGTCGCAGACTCCTGGACCCAACGGACTATTTGTCACCGCTGCATTGTGCCAGTTTCGCCGTAAACGCCAAATTTTTGGGCGGATTGAAATGGCGATGCAGATAGTCTTCCGAAAGCCCTGTTCCAGCAGGATGGACACGCATACGATGTGGTATTGATCACTGAGCGGCTGAGTTGGTGCCGCTGACTCAAAGCGATAGGTGCTCGATTCGATTCCATGGCGTATCGATCCACCCTGGCAATCCGGTCCTCTTTGCGACTTACTACCCACACTTTGCGGTGAAGTCCCGTTCCTCGGCCCTGAGACCCGTAGCGACGGGCAGCATGCTATCATCCTGGTTGTACCTTCATCGCCAGCCTCGGGCCTTTCGACACGATATCCCCAGAATTTGAGGATCCAAGCGAGGAACGACCAGAAGATCTCTCCGCGTCCTGTTCGCCCACATGAGGACTGTTTCAGGCACGGTTGATCCAACGGAGCGACCGTGGCGAGGAAGTTGCGCTACTGAGCCCGGATCAAAGTCCCGCGAAGGTGTCGAATTTTGCGGCCTCGGACTGCTGGGTCCACGTACCTAGGGGTCACCCTGGCAGCCATCGAGGTACACTGGTGTACCGCTACGCTCATACCCCAAGCATATTCACGTGAGCGAAGTACGCGCTTGCTAGGCGGTTTCCTCCTACTACGTGCCCACATTTGTGAGACGCCAGTCCTCGAACGGCGCTTCCAGCTTTTCCTTCCAGCTGCTTGAAAGTCCGGATTTAGCCCAGGATGTCACGTTGAACATTCTGCGAGAGCCTGCGATGCTTCCGCCCCGTGGCAAGCAACGGCTCGGAGAACCTCGAGCGGTTATAAACAGGTCCAAGGTCTTTTCCCGGCTGGTCCAGCACATGCTCAAGCATCTTCACCCCAGGATCGAAGGAAGTCTTGCTTCCTCCGAGGCCTCGTCAAAAGATGGGTCTGGAGCAGGCGACGTGGCAATGGCCGAAGGCCGGTGGGTAGCGCGCTTGCCAGCCGTTCGTCGGGCAGCTGGGGCAGGTGTTTGGCGCCGTCCATACGGCTTGACCTGCCGCCAGCCAAGATGAGGATCCGGAGGTGTCCATCTGGCACGTCGTCGGACGCGAAGGTGGGCGCGTCTGAACGCGTTGTTTTGCGTGCCGGTAGCTCTTCCATCTTTGCGTACGTCACCGTGAAGGCGGCCCCACCGCCTTCATCACACCAGAACGAGCTTTCTACCGTTTCTCCCGTCCATCATCGAACGTTTTTCGACACTTTCTTTCGGCCGTTCGCGTGAAACGAAGCGGTACTGTGCGATGCGACGGCCTGATTGGGGGAGTACTCTCCCACAGTTTCGGAAACGATGGGCTCCGAATGCGCAATCCGCTTCGATTCACCCGCATAATCGGGTGGTTCGTAGCCGCCACTACGCCCTGAGAAGACGACGCACCCACTGTGAGACTCAACGCCATGCCTGAGCAGGCAATCACTAGAACAATTCACGACTGATGCAACGGCTGTCATCCCACGTCTACGGATCTCCTGCGTCTTCCATCAACCTCCTTGCGCGCGGCCCAGTCTGTTTCGGATGAGCTTGAATTCGAGGGACGGTGATCATGAAAGACGAAGATCACGGAGCCATGGCACGGTATAAGAGCTGCAGCCTCACTTTGCTTTTCCTCCTCACAGGCAAGTCCTACACGGGCTGACATCTGTTTTCCATCCACTTTCGCTCTTTCCCATCCACTCATTCATTTTCGTGATCCGGGATCACTACTGTCTTTCACATGTCTCTCCAAGACCATCATCGCTTCACCTCGTTGTTGCTGTGTCAGCTCACCAGAACCTCCATCAGTTCTGGGTCAATGGCGAGACTCCCGGCTACCAGGTTGGCGTCCGGATGCCGCCCTCCAACAGTCCTGTGACCGATGTCACCAGCAAAGACATGGCTTGCAACGTCGACGGACAAACCGGTGTTGCGGACACCGTCGCTGCCAACGAGGGCGATTCGATCTGGTTCTGGGATCAATCCGGCCACCCTGGACCCATCACACACATGTTTTGGCCCTGTCGACTCCGCAAAGGATGCCACGGGTGTCGGTTCGTGGTTCAAGATCGACGAACCGACTACGCTTGACGGGCAAGTGGGCGAACGAAACCGCGGCGCGGCCAACATGACCCACGAATTCACGGCTGCCCACTGGCCCGCCCAGTGGCGAGTACCTTCTCCGCTCAGATGATGCTGCCTTCTTCACGGTGCCCCAGACCGTCGGCGGAGCCCAGTTTTTACATCGCTGTGCTCAGCTCAAGATCACTGGTACCGGCAGACGGCGCTTGCGGTCCTACCATCGAGCTTCCTGGGCGCCAAGGCCGAGGACGACAACATCTACATCCCCAACGTCTACAACGGCTTCGGACCGTGGGGCACACTGCACCCGGTGGCCCTGTCGGCAGCTGCGGCGGCTCTGGGCTCCACTACCCCGTCTCGTCCGCCCGCCTCCAACCACACCACGCCCGCGACCTCAGCCGCTGCGTTTAGCGCTGTTCCTGTTGCCACCAGCGCCAGCCTTTGTTCCAACGTTGCCGCTGTGTCCGCGGCCAGCCGCTGTCGTCGTCTCGAGCGCCCCTGTCGCCTCAGTTACAATAGCGCGTCCTGGCTTCTGTGACCGCTGCCCCTGTCGGCAACACCACTGCGACCGCCATCCTCAGCCTTGCTGCCCCTAGCACTTTCTTGACTTCGGTAGTGGCCGCACCTTCCAACGCTACTGCTCCCTCTGCCCTGCTCCCAGCGGCCTGCTGAACGGTGGAAGAAGTACGCCCAGTGCGGTGGCCAAACCCACACCGGTGCTACGGTCCGCGAGAGCGATCTACGTGCAAGGTGCAGAACGAGTACTTACTGCAGTGCATTTAAGGCGTGAAGGGTAATGAGCGTGTATATAGTGAAATTCACATGGATGGTGTGATAGAGAAACTACCTGCTTGTATATACTATATTTTTCTAGTGAATGCTACCTAAGTATCGTTTTCACTGTTAGTTTAAACTCCGTGCTATCCCAGTGAATCATCCCCTTTCATAGTTCTGATTCGTTATGCGGCTGCTTTTGTGTAGGTCTTTCTGGATGCGACAGTCCTGGTTGTTCACGATCATTAGTGGAAGTAACGGCTGAACGCCGTCTCCACCGCCACAGACCGCTTCCTTCCCCACCAGAACGAGTCACTTTCAAAAAATCAGACGTGTGGCACGGAATATGGTACAGGATGAGCAGTGCAGATGGGTCGGTAGCGGCGAGCTTGGCTGTAAAGACGCCGCGGCAGAGATAGAAGCAGAGGATATGGCGGGCGGTTTTGAAACCGCGCATCTTATTAGCCTACTGAATAGATTAGCGCTGGATCTAGGGGTGGAGTCGTAGCCGAGGATATTGAGTTGGGGGTGGCTATTTGGTGTTCCGGAAGTGAAGGTGACGTAAAGTGAAGAGCCGAGCCAGAGAAGAGTAGTGCAAGCGTGAGATAACAGGCGCATAATTGCATAGTCAACGCCGTGTCTCGGATCGACGCTCGGCACGTAGAAATCCCTGCGCTGGGCTGACGCGTGGAGTCAATCGGGGAAATGTACGCCCGGCGAGAAGAAGGCATAGTATCGCTCGAGGGTTGATGCGCTTACCTTGACCCTATCCGCCAGCGTCCTATCGTTGGCCAGATGTTTCATCAGAGTCGACATATCGACCGCCGCATATCGACCGGCCCAAAAATATTCCAATAATATGGTCTTCAGGCTCGCACTGTACGCGAAGATCATCTCTGGCCCGGTTCGTACTCTTTCATCTCACCGAGGTACACGTGTTGGCCCATAGCTCGAACTGCAGCCACAGCGCTGTTGTCGAAACGTCGATGCTGCTCGAGCACACAAGTCCAGAGTGAAGCTATTTCTGGATCGGAACGCCGAGAGTGCATGTTGAAGATGCATGTATGTAAGGCGGTGTAGTATGGTATCTGTTGTGGGTCGAGAAAAGCTGCTGGCGCGCTGAGATGGACAATAGGGCATGCAAGGAGGAAAGGAAAAGAGAACAAGAGGGTTGTTGCGGTTTCCTCAGACGAGAAGGGCAACAGAGCGTATGTCGTGTGTGTGTTTGGAAGTGGTGGAAGAGCCGAAAATGGACATGTTCTGTTCGGGTGTTGGTAAATACAGAATCCAGAAGTGGGTGGTGGAAGACTGAGAGAGCGAGGTTTTGAGTTTTGCCATGGTGCTGAGATGAGATCTATTGACAGTTGTGAATATAGTTTCCATACTGCGGCGCGAAAGGTGCTTGAAACATATTGTGTTACTGGGGTTAGCAATACGAAGGTCGACTGTGTCCGAGTTCCTATCCCGTATATACAAAAATGATACTTACAATCGGTTGTTCTCGCTGTGGGGATCCATTTTTTGGTTCTGCTTCGTGGCCCGTAATGTCTCGCGTCGTTGGCTGCAGTTCGAACATGGGGAACACTGTCGCACTATGTCCAATTTCAACAAAAGCAATTTACGGAACCTGTATTCTGCCACTTATCTTGACTCTTCTCCCTTTACACCTCGCATCCTGTCGTAGTTTTCGAATGGGTACGTCTCTGTTGATGTGAGATTTGCCAAAGCCGGCGGTATCTCAGAGGCATGGTTCGAATGTGGGTGTAGATTTGAGGATGAATGTGCTGGTGAGGTCTTGAAAGGTATTCGTAGAATCTGCTCCAATCTTTGCTGGGAATATTGACTGCATGCTTGTGTCGAAGGACGCCCCAGAACAGCTCTGTGCTCCTTGGGAGGTGCCATTATCCCCATCTCCGTAAGGCGCTTGCTTTTTGGTCTCGTATCGGCGTTTTTGATTTAGCGTTGTAATGGAGCTTGTGAATGAAGGACTGTCTCATTGTATCAATCGAGTCATCTTCATGATGGTCCATTTCGATTAAACTTGTTCAGAAGCAAGTTCCGGTTTCTAGGTGCAACTGTCACACTTATAAAGCAATCCAAACTTCTCCCCTGGAAAATAATTGCAAAACTTCTCTCCTGTCACTTCAGCACATGGTCACTTTCAGAAGCATCGACCGAATTAGCACATTGCATCATCGTTTCCTGATGGACATGTCGCTGTCTTCGCAGGGCTACTTGTAGTATCGGCGAATACACCGTGCAAACTTTCGCCAAATTGTCCTCAAACCGCGCGTCTATAGTATTGACGATCCAGAGAGGCGGCAGATCGTATCATCAAAGGTGTCAACAGATCAGCCGTGGTGGGACTCGATTTCATTCAGGCGGACGTAAGCCTTCTTCGCAATATCGACGATGTATGCCACCAGACTCAAAAGGAAGGAGAGCGCGATCAACGTTCTGTTCCAGAGTCAAAGATCGATGGGCTTCACGAGAGGTATACCCAAAGTTACCTTCCTAAGGATCTGTTATCGTTAGCAGACTTGACAGCGACATCCGGTGTCTCCCTCCTCGTTGCTGTCCTCGCTCTCCACAGTCGAACGTGCTTCATGTTGAACCTGCTCTCTCTTACAGAGTGCTCGCCAGCTTCGCCGCGTGGTCAGCGTCGGAGCAGCCTCACATACGAAGGAGCGGTCGACACCAAGAACATCGACGGCATCGGCCTTCCTTGCAAAGTGCCACGATCAGTTTGCATCGTGCCTCACGCTGCCCTCGATAAAGTCGCACAGCGGGCATCTGATGTTAGCTGGCAACACATGTGCTCAGATGCTGTCAAGAGCGGCATTATACGCGGTATGGAGCTCACTTACGGCTGAAGGTTATCGTCGCTATTACGGGTTGCTTTTACGCCACTTATTATTAACATGTCGCCGCATGAGTGCGCTGAGAGGCATGTTTCGTGGCAGGAGTGCCAGGTATGCGGTAGTCTCTAGATAGTGCAACCTTAGTTCAATCCTACAATCAGTTCCACTGCGTACTGTCGACTTCGCGAACCGTGGGACAGAATCTGGACATTCAGTAGTGCGAGCTGGAGGTATCGATGCACAGGAAGGCAGTGCGGTGTATTCTGTGGATGTTACAGGCGAGAGCTCGTCGCCAAAGGTGGATCGATTATTGGGAGACTGCAAAAGAAATAGTATAGTAGAGAAGGTGGCAGTACTGTGTTGTCTGATTTATGAAAGTTACTAATAAGGAATTCATGATTAGAAGTATACATGTTTCACTGTTGGCATCTTCACAAGGCAGGAGACGAGCGTCACAAGATTTCAATATTAAGAGATTCATAGGGAGATCCTGCAAGTAATTTGCCAACGAAATTATTCGGAACGAAGTGTTCAAGTAATACGCTTATTGCAATGTTTTATAATCTGTGTACACTTGTAAACATGCACCATAAGTTGGAACATGGTGAATGACGGAAAGCCTTAGTGCAGAATCCGGTCGTCCTACGTGCTATATGCTAGAGATAATTTTGTTTTATATGTGAATGTCCTGAAGTGGTATATGATGATCAGGACAGTGTGGTTGCTGAGTCCCCTCCTGACCTGGCTATCGTTGGTTGGCACGCAGCGTCCACGGGTGCATTTGTGCTCGGTTGTTTTTAATTTGAACGCATGAGTCAGTCGTTACCTCATCCATGTTAGACTTCTAGTGTATTGATGCAGTTTTGATTGTTAGAAGAATTGCGGCTGTAGGGCTCGTTTTTGCGAGGTTGCCTCAAGGCGCAGCATGACGTCAACCGGCCACCTGTGCTACTTTGCAGCATCAACACGAACATCAGCGCCGATCGTCACTCTTTATATGAGTTCCTTAGCCGTGGCGAGGTAAAAATGCATCCGTCGAGACATTTCTGTCTGGCGAGCAAGTCGTCGCTTGCGAAACTTGGATCTAGAATGACGTGATTTCCGAGGGATTCTGAAAGGCCCAACTGGCGGCGGTACCTTAGGCGAGAATACGCTTTGTGACGGCGATCTAGAGAATACGAGATTACATTAATATGGTTCACGGGCGTCGTAGTGCGCTGTCTTGCATATACTGATTGCGGGGTTCAAATTAGCGATCGCATCTGGACATTCTACGATTTATAACAAATCTTAGCGACGTAATTGATATTCCCCAAGCACATTTTTGTAGGTATCCTTTTGTAAGACACTGCGCTTTTAATAGCAGCCAAGCATTAACTTTCGAGAACTGAATAGAATGGGTCGCCAGTTCCAACGTCACTTAAATCTCAGTCCTACGATCCCGAGGCCACTGGGACCCAACGCTCCACCACAGTGAGATACTGCCTGCCTGCGAGCGAGAAACGAGCCCAATCCAAGTCGGCACAGTTGAATCCAGGAACTACAGCAACCACATTCGGTCGAGAAGCTAGCATATAAAACTCAAGGTGCGGTTACGGGCCGAAACAAGAAACCCGAATAAGCATCAACACGGAACATCAGCGAGTCGTCATGTCGTGCGAGGTATGCATCCGTCGAATGCCGTTTGGAAATATTCGCATGCTGTGCACTGGCGGCGGCTCGCTGACGGCGCGAGATTACATGGTTAACGCACTGTATCCGGGTACGATGCAATCATTTGAAATGAGAGGCACAGTATAGAGACACTGCGCTTTTGAGCTAATCTTTTCTTTCGAGATACAGAGGTCTCGCATACCTGGAGGGTACGACAAGTGCGCCAGGGTGTGCTCTTCACGAGCCGACGATCAAAGTGGTTACTGGGCAACAAGATTCCATGTATCAGAATCTGTATACATGCTTAGGGTAGGGAAACATCTACATCATCGAAACATAATTTGTATGGTATCAGTTATGTCACGAGCCGACGTTGTTTTCTACGCATAATGAGTTAGAAACATAGTACATCCTATGTTGTTTTAGCATACTATCTCCCATTCTTGTCGCTCATTGTGGACGTCAATACAAGACTAGCAGGTCCTCTCCTAATATGCTCCTATACTTAAGACCGACCGCCTGATCGACGTATTTGTCCGAAGCAACGGAAATAACTGAGTCACAAAGAAAAATGTTTTTTTTGAGACCACCAATGCAATTTTCATACATGACTTGCGCACTTTCAAATGATTTCTCGCCTCCGCCGCATTTTCCTCGCCACAAGCAGCATTACGTACTGGCAGTATCCACATTTCAGTTTACCGGAAACCCTATTCTCGCCGATGGTTCCTAGTACCTGCAGATCCAGCACCACTTGTAGTGAGAGCGACATATTTACATATTAGCTGGACGAGATCAGGCCCCCTGGGGAATCAGAACAACTTTATTATGAACGAATGGGAACCTTAGCACTACTGGCAACCCAGCAGATGGCGCATGGATATTTATCCCGATATCGCAAACGCCTCAAAGCATCTTCGCGGGCTGCTGGCACGGCATATGCGGCACAAATTCGTGAAAGGTGCTAATGGGAAGTTCTATCTCTATGCTCCAAGTTAAGGAGGCGAATTCAAGCAATGCTGATAAGTTCGCGATCGGGGTATGACGAAGTTTTGAAATGTCGAGTAGACACACGCTAACTCCCGATCTTCCCACAGGTCGCAGTTGCAAACAGTCCTTTGGGTCCTTTCACAGATGCGCACCCTGGGTAGGACCCATTCTCCCGCAGTCCATTCTTCCTTGGGCAACAACATTCAGAACATCGACCTAACAGTTCTAGTTGACGACGATGGAAAAGTGTACATTTACTACGGCACTTTCGGTGCCTCCGCGGATACCAGCCTGAGTGACATGGCTACTACAGTCGGCTCTGTCACCACAGTGACCAGTTTGACAGGGGCTCTTGAGGCCCTGACAGGGTTCAGGTACCTTACATGCTCTACGCTGCCAACAACGCTGGCGCAAATTGCCGTTCAGCATGTACGCACCGAGGGAGTTGTAACATTTATATAGAGATGAACGCCAAGCCGACAAAAATCCAGCCGAGTCGCTTAGAACTAACCTTTTCCCACCGCGCATCAACAGTCGTTATATAGCGCCGAGCGAAAAATTCCAAAAGCGAAGGCGCCGTAAATGTGAGACAATGAGTTTTAGTAGAGCCTAATTTTTCTTTTATGTAATAGACCGTCTGTTACACTGAACGGCTTTATTTATTGTATATCCTCCTTTAAGGCTTAGCAGCCGTTATCGTTATTATATAACCCTCCTAAAAACCCTTAAAATAGAATAAGAATATAATAATTTTAACTTCCAGAATGCCAATAGTAATATACTAAAAAGAAAGATTTATTAGCATATATAACTATAATTAGTCTCATCCAGGGTTAGAATAATAGTAAGATCCACAGGAGAAAGAACAAATAAATAGATAAACTAGATAAATCCCACACCATGGCAGATAGTCGAGTTGTAATATTTATAGAGGGATTATAACTAAGAAGAATGAGGACAGAAACAATATTTAATAAGAAAAAATATCCCGTTTTAGCACCACATATAATAGACTAGAGATAACCTTTTTACTTTATTAAATCCCTCCCTAAGGTGTATATATACAGAAAAAAGAAATACTATATTAAGATAATAGGGAATTTCATTAACTATTCAAGATAGTAAGTAAAGATTAATAAATTAATAGTAATAAAAGACAAATAAATCTAGAACTGTTACAAAATACACCTAGAATTTTAAAAGAAAAAATTATCTAAATTTATTAAGTTTAACCCTTTTGTATACAGACCAGAAGAGGTTTAGAGAAAAATAGTATTAGTATTAAATAAAAAGAGGTATTGAAACATAGAATGTTAATGGGTAGATTTTTAATTTTAGTCCGTAAGACATCTGACTTAAAATGGAAATAAACCAAGGAGAACAAAAGTAATTTAAAAGTCTATGAAAAAAAATAAGAAATATAATTAGAGATGGATATTTTTAGCACTACTTAAAATTAACCGCCACTGGCTTCTAAAATAAAAGACATGAAGATATTCATCATTTTAAGATAAAGATAAAGGGGGATTTTATAAGAAAGAAAAGTCCTGAAAGAAACATAGAGAAGAATAATCAATATTGGGCTTAAAAATAATAGTTATTTAGCCTACTTGAAACTTGTAAGAGTAAGGGCGACTCTGGGCAATATAGGCCAAAAGTACATTAAAATATTAGCGAATATGCTTAACTATTTTATAACATCAATATATACAGGAATGTTACAAGGCTTTCTAACAAAACTTAGATAATCTCAATACTCCTATAAAAAAAACTAAGTTCAAGAAGAATTTTTAGGACATTAGAGTAGGTTAGAGAAATAAAATTATATAAAAAAAAGTTGTTTTACTTTTTTATATAGGAACCTACGAAAAAGATATTAGAAAACACTATAGTAAACTCCTAGGTTTCTTTAAGTCTAGATAGACTTTAAATACTAGATATTATCCTACTCTAAGAGCTACAGATTAGCCTATAACTTTTCTTTAAATAGTTAATTATGAGTTTAGTTGTTATGTTAACGCTATTTCTATCCAATAATAAATTTAGAACTAGAGTTTAAAGATCTTTAAAGGAACTAGTCTTAATCAATAAATGGTACACTAATAGAGAATAAATATAGTAGGAAAATATAACATTTATAAATATAAAGGCGGTTTATATGATCTCAAAAATAATATAAAGTAATAAGCCATTTTACATAAATAGTAGGAAGAGTGTTTAAAACGCTATAAACTTAGCTAACTAAGTCTATTTTTAACTATCCTATTTCACACTACCATAATTTTTTTAAAGCAATTATAGGAAAGTAGTAGTGTAAGGAAGCAAGGTTAGGTGTGAGCTAGATCTTCAGGTCTTAGACCCAATCAATAGGCTTAGAAAACTTAACTTAAATATTAAGGAAAAAGAAGGGATTAGAAGGCCCTTTATTAATAGTAGCTAGCATTTTTTTACTTGGCTAATAAACATATGTCGCAGTATTGGCCTTAGTAGACTAATTAGCTAATTATATTAATAAGAAACGTAGTACTTAATATAGAGGTATTCCATCACCAACGCCTATATATATAATGTAGTGAATAGATTAATATAAAGATAAAATAGTAAGCCTATTAGTAAAACTAGTTCAATAAAGTCATTACACAGTCTATTGTTAAAAACCCACAGAAGTTAACTATATAATAGTAAATATACTCTTTATGAAGACTAAGTACTTATACGGTACTTATTAGTGCTTGTGAATTTATAGAAGAGAGATATAGTATGTAGATTGAAAATACCTATATTTTAAAATAAAACTAGCTCTATAATAGGTGATATAATACCTAAATAGTATTTATGCTTTAAGAGATCTAGTAAGAAGAAAAGAAATATAGTCTAATAACTATAAGTAGATTCTTTAAATATAAGTCGTTACTATAATAGAATATATAATTTTATTATTTTTTTCTTCCACGTATTCTATTAGGTCCCGTTTTAACACTCAAAACCCGGTTTAGTTTTTCTTGGTAATACCAAACACTATCTTTAATCCACCTATCTTAATAAAACAACGCGCCTCATACTAAGCAAGAAGGCGGAATAAAATTCGCCCTTTAGGCCTAATAAAATCACGAAGAATTTACAAACTTATAATGCGCCACTACCTTATATATAACGTCCCACTAACTACGCTAATTTAGTCCTTATAATGGAAAATAGTTTTCCACCAGATAGACGCCCTAGTACAATAAAGTTTACCATAACTAAAAGAATAGACGCCTAGTGAATATATTCTTAATAGATTTATAAGAATCAGCCCTAGTTGTAGATTTAATAATAAGAGAGATCGTGTTTAGTTTAGAGATGTTAGCTTATATACAGCCAAGTTTAAAAATAGCATTTTAATTAGGTAAAGGATTATTAAAGGATATAAAAGGAAGATTTGAAGTGATTAACGAATTAAATAATTTTAGCTTATAAAGGAGAAAAAATTTTAGTATAGTATAAAAGATAAGGACATTTATAATTTTATAAAGTAGCTTTTCAATAGGCATTATTTGCTCAATGAATATCATAATAAATAAAAAAAGAATTTTTCCCTACCTAATTTAGCTACATAATAGGAGGTTAAGTAATTATTTTTTTAGGATAGAAATGACCCTCCGTAGGCTGTTTTTTAAAAAGTGTTAAGAAAAACTATAGTAATTTTGTTAGAGACTATAGTAAGGCTAGAAAAGAGAGCTTTATTTTGAAAGAAAAGGAGCTTAGTAACTACACGTAGTACAAAAATCTCACTAGTATTATAATAGATATATAAATATTTCATTATAGTAAACATCTTGTTTACTATTAATATAAAGTACTATAGATAGTATACTATATCTCATATAAAGACACTATACGTATTTATATTACTAAGAAAGACTCTCTACCTATGCCCTAGTAGAGGAGACGTATAGAGAGGCTATACGTCTAGAAAGGTAGCTAGAAAAGTAGAGAGTCTCACTATACGTGAGATTAAACTTATAGTAGATCACTATAAGATAGTGTTAGTAGCTGTTTAGGAGTAAGTTATAAAGGACTATAGAATGCCAAGAGAAAAACTAGCCTTTTTGAGTCCAAATTCAACCCTAGTGCTAATAGAATACGTTATAGGTAAAGTATTAATTTTAACTTAGTTAAAGATACATACCTAAAATAGGTTCTTACCATAAACACTAATAGCTAGATAAATAAAAAATTTTACTTACTTAGCTAGACTATTTTAATTTTTTTATAGTGTTACTTTTGAGAAAATACTATTCACTTATAAATAATGGCTTTTAAGAGCTATTCCTTAATCACTTTTAGAACTACTATAAAGAATAAAATTATTAATTATGAATCTTTTTGTTTAATATACTTTTAAGGCTGTATTAGTTATATACATTATTAAAGCGCATATATTGAAATATAATATTGGTTTTTAGTATATAACTAACTATTATATTTTAAAAAGGTATATATTAGGGAAAATATAATATTGGTTTTAGACTTATCTTATAACTATAACTATTATATTAAAATAAGTACTTTGTTAAATTTCCCAGTACCATTAAAAAATGAAAAGACATCATTTAATACTTAAACCTAGAGGCTTAAACTATATTTGTTTAAATAAACGTAATATATGTGCCTTAGAGTTACAAGCAAGTTCTTTAAATGAAATGTGGAGGAACAACAAGCTTATAGTTAAGAGATTAAAATAAAATAATTAGTAATATACAAAGATTGCTGTAAGAGCTATAGAATATTTTTAGCTTTTTACTAGTTTTCCCTGCTCTAGAGGATTAATATAATTATTGAAGGCTAATACTACAACACACACCCTAGGTAATATGAAGCTACTTGCTAT
Organism: Acanthochlamys bracteata; assembly: GCA_019914995.1. Lineage (NCBI taxonomy): Eukaryota > Viridiplantae > Streptophyta > Magnoliopsida > Pandanales > Velloziaceae > Acanthochlamys > Acanthochlamys bracteata. Next base: position 14,288 of record JAFKAK010000435.1, read on the forward strand.
CGTTTTTAGGTTTAATAGTAAAGATAGAATAAAGCCCCAGGTAACTTAGAGCAATTTTACTAGCATGAGCCCATGCATAATCACGCAGTAGTGAACAAACCAATGCCTTTATAAGCTCTTTCTCTTTAAGTCTTATTTTTTTTTAATTTTACACAGCTGTTATAGGTCTTCTTTATTTAATTTAAATCATAAACTCCAATTATATAATTAATTTTAGTAATATTTCTACTAATTATTTTATACTTACTATAGTCGTGTTCCTACTATGGGGTAATGAACACTTTAATAGCTTATTCTTATAGTAGGTTTTATTATATCCTATCTTATAGCTCTTAAACCTTACTAACTTTTACCTTGATACATATTAGGAGGTATCTTATAATAGTTTACGCAGCTAATTACTCCTTAGTAAAAAAATAGTGCCCACCTAAGTAGCCTGCAGCTTATACACTATCTCTCTAATTTAGTTTAGCCTACTCCTCTAATTACTATATTAGGGCCCCTCAGGTATATATTTATTAAACCAGATATTCCTATAAGTTACTTCTTATAGTGTAGGTGCTAAGTAGAGTAAAAACATACTTAGTTATATTAATAGTGCCCTTTTTAGATGCTAGTAATAATAGGTGGTATAATTAAAAGAGCTAGTAGTATTACTACTAGTCCTTCTTTAATAGACTTATGAACTTATTAGTCACCTATTAGAAAGGTTTTAGAATGGTTTACTCATTTACTATTTTTTTAGCCCATATACTTATCTAAATATGTCTAATAGAAACTCTTTATTAGTAAAATATAATGTGTTATAGTTCTTTATATTTCTATATGTTTACAATAGACTACTAGGATTTTAAAAGTTTAAGGCCTCACTATTATATGCATTATACTAGAGCTATATAATTATAAAGAGAAGGGAGAATAAGGTACGCTAGTTAGGGTGTAGCTAAGTTAAATACTTACTATTTATAGAGTTTTACATATTTAATAGCTATAATTTATATCTTTATATAGCAATTTAGTGTTTTTAGGAGTCTCCTTAGTTTATTTTATACTATATATATTAAGTTATTCTTAAAACCTTTTACTATTACTCGAAAGACTTTATTAAAAGGTATATAACTTATTTTTAGGTATATTAGTTTAGAAGAGCCTTAGTATACTTTTAGTATAATTATATATTCTTTATATTAATATAGCGTAGATGAGTAGTTTTCCTTCTATTCGTACACTACTAGCCTAATTATTTATTATTATAAAGATCTGCCTAGGTTCTAGATCTAGTATATACTTATTAAAAGAAGTGCTAAGTGCTAAAGCTTTTTTTCAGTTACCCTGTAGGAGTGTTGCAATATTACCTATATATTAGGTGCGGGCCGAAAGATTAGCATGTCTGCTGATATTTAATGCTTTTGGCCTATGGCGGAGTCGCCCGCACTCTCTTTAATACGTTTAGCTTTTTTATAATTAATCTTAGCAATAGTTGTCTAGTAAGTAACTTTAAAATAAATCACGCCCTCGAAAAGGCGTTAAATAGATTTTAAAAATAATTATCTTAGTTTTATAATACCTATAAATAATAGTATATATTGAAAACTTTAACTACACCTTTAAAAATCACTTTAATTCTAGGAACATAATTTACTTTTATAGTTTTATTATTAGCTTTACTTTAGTCTATTAAAATAAAAAAATTTTCAAACCTATAAAGAATTTAGGTAGAGTATAATAGTAGTATTAAGCACTTAACTAATATACCCTAATATAATACACTAGTAGAAAAAACATCCTTTATTTTAAATAAGTACTTTTTTAATAGTAGTGTCTTAAAGATACGTGCTAGATTAGACCTCATTATAGTTTTAATAATATAGATATACTATATAAGTATAATTATTCTTCTTTAGTTAAATTAACTACACCTTTTAAAATAATTTAACCTATTTACACACCCTTTTACAATTACACGTGTTCTTAATACTTAATAAGGCTAAAATTCTCTTTCTTATAATCTTTATAAAAATAGTAGAAAACATTTTGTGAATTTGATTAAAAAGATATAGCGCTTATTATTAAAGAAATAATCTAGTTAATTCTTTAAATATAGTAAGTCCCATCTTTCCTAAAGTACCTAATAACTTCTAATATATAGTGGTATAAGCTATGCAGGCTATATAGTTTATATTTAAGAATATATATATATACATCTACTTTTTTTAAAATAATTAGAAAGAGGGCAGAGGATAGAGTGTATGTTATTAATATATATATTAAGGCATATGCTAATTATATTAAATTATAGAATCTTTAAATTAAACTTTACTATAATTACTTTGAGATATTTAAAGGAATATGCTATAAGTTTAATATATATATTAAGTAGATTAAATCTTTCTACTAGAGTCTCCTCTAATATTAATTTATGCTTAGCATTTCTAAAAGTACCTATCTTAGTTAGACTTATAGGTAAATACCTACTTTGTTAAGAACAGACCCTAACTGAAAGAATTATAGGAATCTCTACCTAAGTTCTTTTTAAAGGAGTAACTAAATCTCTTTAGAAGTAATTATAATAAAGAGCTTCTTTACTAAATAAATTAAATTACTTTACTTTATTGGCGGTTTAGAAGAAATACTTCTAAAAATTAATTTTTAGTCTTAATTACCTAGGGTAATTTACTTAATAGAGTAGCCTGTACTATAGCTTTAATATTAGTAAGCACTTTACACTCTTTCTTAGTAATAATTAAACCCTATAAGATACGTGTATAAAAATTAATTTAGTACTTACTACTTTTACGTTTTTATAGAGCTTTATTCGCTGAAAAATACACTAGTATTTTCCCTACCCTAGTGTGCTAGTATTGCGATTAGGATCCTAATTATATAATCTATAGCTTAAACGCATTAAAGAGTCCTACTTCTAGTATTTATATTACCTTTAATTAACTAGTAGTAGCTCCACTTTATCTAGTACCTTAAAAATTTATGTACTAGTCTAAAAGATAAGTGTAGAGCGTACTTAATTATACCTATAATAAAGAGATTTTATTAATTCTAACAGGTATACTTTTCTATTAGAATGCAATATTTAGGAACTATTAGTATAATTACTAAAACCTTAAAACAGCTAGTACCAGTGTTTATTTTAGAGTTATTAGACTATTAGAACTAAGACGTAGTTTATAATTTTTAACTACTAACTAGCTAGGCTAGTGGCTTTGCACCTACTACTTAATTATTTGCTTTATTCTAGCTAGCTAGCTTAAGACTTACTTTCTTATTTAGTAGCACCGTAATCTATTACTTAGTAGACAAATCTTAACTACTACTACCGACTTACTAATTAGCCAACGCGCTTCAGTACTTAAAGATTTCCTTAAATACTTTAAGTAAATTATAAATATTGTTTTTATATAGTATATTAGTAAGCTATTTAGCTTCTTTTATAAAGATACTAGAATCTTCTTTATTTTAATAGAAACGCGTGTCTTATAACACTTGAGATTATATATTTTAATAATCTAATTATGAACAGTTACCTATACTCTATAAACTATTTATTTTATATAGCTTTAGGGCTTTACTTTAAAGCTTCTCCTATTATGTCTAGTTACTCGCTACTATTTAAAGGGTATGCATAGCAGCTAAACATATGTAAATAATATATTAATCTAGCCATAGATTAGCTTTTTAGATCCCTTACCTACTTAGGTTAATACCACCTAAAGGTCTACGTAAACCACAAGTCTAGTAACTTATTCAGGATTTTTAATTATACTTTAGTTGGGCTTATATTATTAAAACATGCGCTAGCTATTATAACCTTAGGCTAGGGCTTCTTTAGTGGGTTTACTCTAATATTTATTTTAATTCAGAAGGTCATAATTTCCTAACCTACTAATTTTAATCTACTAGTTGGTTCTCATAAATTATAGTGGAGGCGTTTTAATATTAATACCTATTCCTCTACCCAGTTATTAAAATATCCCAGTTCTTTTTATAGGCGTGGCAACGTTATTATATTAAAGGTCCATATAATCTAGAGCTTATAACGCATACGCAATAACTAGAGTACTAAGTTCTTTTAAATATAAAAGTATATCTTTGAGTGGACTTTAATACAAGTATAAAACGTAAAGTTCGCTACTAAAATTACACTAAATAACTATTACTAAGTGCTTATGCAGCTGTCTATATAAATAGTTAATTAAGTCCTATAAGACCATCTCGTATTAATAAGCAGACAAGTCCTTTAGTCTTTTAAGGATAACCTAAGCTGTATGCGTAATAGTATAGTGCGTACACTCTATTTATAGAACATTATAAATTTAAATATTCTACGCTCTTACACCAGAGCCTGAAGTGCTTTTTTTCTTAGGGTGGCCTAGTTATTAGTGCTATAGTTAAGCGCTGTCTATTCTACGGTGCGTTAAATAGAAAGGAGCTTTTAATAGGTGGGTATTACACTTATAATTATAGGATACAAGGTAGGTAGCTTATGTTTAATAAACGTAAGGTTATATTTACGCCTAAGTGTTAAAAATAACAACGTTACTTTATAGTATTCTAATATATAGGATATTGTCTAAAACCTAAGTACTACACACCTATTCTCCTTAAGTACGCTTCTAATATTATATTTTAGTGAGAACTTTTACAATAGTAACGTTTAGTAGGAAAAGATTAGCGTACTTACTATTAACATTGTTTTAAATTTCCTTAAATACTCTATTGCCTTGCCTACTATTAAAATATACTTAGGCACCTACTTTTATAGGTTTCAGCTCATTACACTTATTATAAGTGCGTAGTGTAATTATTAATTTATTATTTATAAGTTGACGTATAGCACTATTAACAAAATTATACTTTTTAAGAGCGGTAAGCGTTAAAATCTATAATAGAGTAGACACTGAGCGTACTTTAGCTATAAGAAGCGTAAAATTAATGAATATAGTAGAACTATTACTAGGAGATTTAACGTTTGTAGCTCCTTAGTAATAAGAGAATTAGTATTTATCTATTTTTTTATATTCGCAGCTTACTATACTCTATTATAGTAAGGTAGGCTGGGATATTCTTTTTATCTTTAATAGTAGGCCCAATACGCACTCTAATGCATACGCTAGTTATATTAGTTTAAAGGTATTTATAATTAAGTAATAGCTAGTAGTATAATTCTTCCTTAAAAGGGTAGCCCTTTTTATTTTCTACTAAAGTGATTCTTTTAAACTATCCTCTTTTAACATAGTGCTCTATCTACTAAGTATTATATAAATTTTTAAGTACTTAAAAGTAGATTCTAACGCACACACATTTAGTTACGATAAGAAAATTCTTCTAATATTACTTAGGGTAAGCATTTACTTGTTTAGAACACTTTATTGCATAATATTAGCTTGTTAGTAGTAGGTCTATTGGGGGGTAATCTTATAAGTAATTCTATTTAGGAAGTCTTAACTATACATTCCCTATCTATGTTTATAATTTTATGTACATTTATATTTATATAAAGTATATTCTACTAATAATACTATTACTTAGAATTTTACCTACTATATCTTGTCTTTCTTAAGTGTGCGTTATATTTATGTTATACTATATTTATAGTAATTATTTTAAATAGAGAAAGCTTTTTATCTAAAGGCATTTTTAAATTTCTTAGAGGTTGTTTTTAATTACTAATATTTATTATTATAGGTGTTATAAGTAGTAGATTAACTAAATAGTTAACCGTATTTTTTAGGTTTATTATATAGTAAGCTTTTTAGGCGTATTACTTTAAATAAGTCTTATAAATAGCTACCTTAAGCTAGTATAGAAGAGAGCTTTAGCCCTTTCTTTCTTTTTCTACTTCATTATTTTCTTAGGCTTAGAGTAGGTTGGGAGGATTCTGCTATTTCTATCTTAGTTTAAGATTGTATCTTAGCCACTTCTTATTAAATTACACCTAGAGTGAGTCTTCATAATCTAAAGAGTTAGGAATATTAGGAATTTCTAGGCAGCTATTATAATTATTATTATATCTCTAGTATCTAGATGTACCTAATCCTACATAGCTTTCTAGAAGGCGTAGAACCTAAAAACTGTACTAGCTACTCCTCTAATCTACTAGGTTTTTAAGGTAGCCATAATAGATCTACTATTTAAAGAAAAAAATTATAATAGCTACGTAAGTAATGTAGGGATAGAGCGCTACCATATAACATAGAATTTTATTTTAGGAATTAATGCTTAAGTTGCTTTTAGGAGGCTCGCTCTATTATGCAAGAATAGGTGCTATAATTAAGTTAGTAAGGGGAGGGTTAGAGTGTTTACACTAGCGTTCCACCAATTAAAAGCGTAGGGAGAATTATCTTACTTTCTTAAAATCGCTGGACCCATAACAACAGAGGAATAATAAGTTAAAATAGTATAGTTTAGAACTTGAATAGACTAATTAGTTATATATTAAAAATTTCTATAAGAGCTTATATATTACAAGTATTTAGTACTACGTTTCTTAATCTAGAGAATTAATATAATTAGTTAACTAGTGCTAAGACTAATACAATAACATAAATCTATAAGATAGTTTAGTAAAGGCGCTTAGTTAATAGCACATAATATAGAGTTTTAAAATATAGCTTCTCTAAAAGCACTAGGGTTATACTACTAAAGCGTAAGATCTACAAAATATATTAAACATTAATTAAGGGGGAACATATATTTAGAGAATTAGGTAATGCTAAATCACTATAAGGGGAATAGTAGTTATAATAATAGTGAGGAACTAGTAGAGGGAATTTTGCGCTAGAAGCACTATAGCTGTTATAGTAGGGAAGAACATAACTCCCTACACCTATAAAGGTAAAAATAGAGGACTTGGTAAAAAGTAATACGCATAAAAAGAATAGGATGGTATATATATTTAGTTCTAGTTATTATAATATTTGTTAGGATGCGTTGCCCTATGCCACGGCGCTAGAACAATCTCAAAAAGATGCGAATAAAAATAATAATCGTTATCGTATATAGAAAGTATATATAGGCCTAAATTGTGACTATGTTAAGATATTAGTTTGCAAAGTACCCGCGGGGAAGAGCTATTAACTACTTAGCATTTGCCCTCTCGCTTGTGAACCACGTTATTTAAAATAAATGAATTCATAACTAAAGCATCACTACTACTACGACTAACGCCACTAAGGCACTAGGGTATTAAAGAGTAAGACCAATTCTCTAACTTAGGTTTAGCCACGCAAGGGAGATAAATACAATATTAAAAGGAAAGAGTTTAAGGCTCTATGGTACTCTAACTTAGACTCTAAGAAGAATTACTAATAGTAGTTATTTTAAAAGAAAAAAAAAGTAGAAAAGAAGAGAGTTGCATTAATCTATCTTAAGCTCTTATTTGAAGCTTAGAATAGTAATCTAGGATAGGTAATAAAAGAGTGAGAGGAAATGTAAGATAGAAAGTTAATGAATTAAAAAAAGGTATAAAGGTATACGTTACGTTTAGAAAATTAAAAGATTTAGAGATTCTTAATCCAAGTTTTAAAAATAAGTAACTATCAAGTAGTTTTAGTAGCTTTTAGAGTAAGTTATATAGGACTATAGAAATGCTAAGGAAAACTAAGCCGTTCTCGCTAGTCTAACCTGGGCTTACTAGTCTAATACGTTAGAGCTAATAAATTAAAATAAATGCTCCAGGTTATAATAGTTACACTATAAAGCAACTAACTCTTATATTTCTAATAGTTAAATAAGAGTGATTAATATATCTTTTAGTATATTAGAGTGTTATATTGGCAGGTGAAGCAAAAAACATTCTTATGGGATCTGGGGAGCATTTAGAGGCATATGGGGAGTATTTAGTGTTTAACTAATAGATACCCAAGTATATTGCTACCTATAATGCTTTCGACTAAAAGGACAATAGAAAACTATAGAGCTATATAGTCTAAGGACTAGCTTATATATCCCTTTCTTAATTACCTATACTAGGATAGTGTCCACCAGTACCCTCCGTTAGTCCGCTAATTAGAATCTATAGGTCCAATAGTCGCCCAGACTTAGTGAAAATTTATAACGGACTCTATGCGGTTCCGAATCGGATAGTTAACACTCGCGCGACTATTAATTTTCCAGGTAATGACCTAGTGATCACGAGTACTTGCTATATATCGAAACCTGGGGCGGAATTGTAGTAATAGCGACGTGTACTCGTTATAAGTGTAAAAGTGTAAGAAGGCGTAATAATTAACCAATTAAGACTACATAACTCTTTCCACAATAAACACTTAATTTAGGTGCGCTTATTATTAAATAATAAATACCAAATTATATTGGGAATTTCAGCCAGCCACTTACCTTTTTATTTAAATTTGGAAGCGACTATTGCACTATAATAGATTACTACCTACATGTAAAATATTTAGAGAAAATGTTGTTCAGTAAATAAGGGGAACATAGTACTAGAAAGCTTAAAGACCCCAACACCCTACATTTTAGATTATAATAATAGGTTTAATATTTCCGTATTATGTGATACCCCAGATTAGGTAATACAATGGCCTATCGTACTAGGAGCTCTTTATGGCGCCAGAGAACCCTCGAAAAGAATAGATATTTATTCGATTAGACTATCTATGCATTTTTTCGCTACCTAACACTTTTAAAGTCTAGTTGTTGTTCAGGCGCAAGAAGGTAAAGCTAAGAGACAGAAATGTGTAGGTTATAAAAGCTGTATGTTATGTGCAGAATAAGAAAGGAAATGCAATGGTAATTGGACAAGCATCCAATAAAGGTTGCACATAAATAAAGAATGCATATTAAATACATTACCCAAGGATAGGTAACACAAAAAGGTTAATTATACGCAAATTTGATTAAAGAGTGATTCGTTTGGACTTAAAAGCTTCTACTGGCGTGATAGAAAATCTATGTTCATCGTCGATGAACCACGACACCCTCTCAAACCGGCCATGATCGTGTATTGAGCATTTAAGGACAAGCTCAATATCCGGACCCTAAAGAGAAAGAGAGCCCCGGGATGACTTGTAAGTAGTTCTACGTTTAGAAGTTAGTTTTTGTTTCAATTTTAGAGGATGCGGGGCCACCTACCTCTAAGGCATTGTTAAGAGGCCAATCCAGATCCCGCGAAATGTACTACATGGTCTGTACTTATCCTAGTTCGGGAGCTGACAAATTACGATTAAGCGTGATTTTTTTGCGATCACAAGGCCGAAGTCTAAGGACGTCTATTGGAGGCTTTTACATGGTTTTCTTATAGGTTGGGATATTCCGCTTCTGCGAGATACGTTTGCCCGAACTCTACCGTACCAGTTGGATAGATCAGTTCCACGGCTGAATCCTCCCGATTGACGTAGATGTCTGGACATGGAAGATCTCTGGTATGTGTATACGATAAAGGACCGAGAGAGTAAAACGAAGAAGCTGCGGGAGCTACAAAAATTCTATCACGTGCTGCTTCGAAATATGTCCGCTCTCTGATGGCCACGTCGCAAATGAAACACTCCTGGGCACGAGGATTAAAGCCCAAGGCTAGTCGAAAATTCTTTGATCTTTGATAGGTGGCTGTCGAAGCGCTATAGTTGACTTCGGCTCAAGTTGTATAGTTATGCGTATGTGTGCAAGCTTCGCAATATCAATGTCTGGAGCAGTGTCTGTTCTTGCGGAAAAAGATGGCTTACGGATGTTTCAGTCCAACTGCGAAGACTTGCGAAGCCTGAAAAAGCTTGTTTCTGCCTCTTTACCCGTCATTTTTTATAGTGATGACATTGATTGACGACTAGTTTTTTACAATAGTTGTGCATGTGCAAGTGGATAGATAAAGCGCAAGCATTGAAGCCGGTAGCTTTGCCAGTATCGAGATCGAAAGTCGTACCATCCGATGCTTCATTGAGGAGGTCATGTGGTAAAGGGCAGCTGGAATGGCATGGTCGGACCACTTGACGGCAAGATTGAAACAGAGCAATGCCATCACCAAGACCAGTAGCCTTAGGCGTGCTTGCAATATTCCGTCGGGTGGTGCAGCAGCCATTTTGCCGTGCTGCGAGACAAAGTGTGCTGGTGGATGTGTTGGATGCGGAGAAGTTGTTCGCGGCGAGTGCTGCGGGTGATCGCGCGTGTCGAAAGTGAATGAGTGCGTCGTCAACATCTAAAGGAAGGTGCGCCGCCAGCGTCTTACTACGCACCCACGTGCCCTTCGTTGTCCGACCTTTCACTCCTTGGCAGCAATGACGTCACCTGCTCCCACTCTACGTCCGTCCACCACGCAGATACCGGTTATACTCCAACTGCTCATCTAGTATCAGGCCACTGTTGACGCTCCTCGTTCTCGATCTTGTATGCGATGCGCAGCTCTTTTTTATACGACTCATTGCGCGCGTACACTACAGTCACTTCATAAGCCCAATGCCATCTCTACACCTATCGCTCTACGACCCTCAATATCTTTAACACAACAAACAAGCAAACTCGATTCGTCAATGGACTGCTCATCCTATACTGACAATGCATCACATCCCAACGAGCAAAACACCAACATATCAACATAATCACCACCCGAATCAAACAGCAAAACGACCGTCTTCGCAACGCTAGCATCGAGCCGAGTATCCCAGCCCTTGATTCATCTTCATCACCATTCCCCTATCATTGAACCCTCACCTTTTATATATCTCAAGACTCAAACGAATCTTTCGCCTCATACCACTTCAGTTCGTTTACACATTACGTAGACACATGTCACTAATATCAATATAACCTCTCAGATGTCCTACGCAGCCTCCCTCCTCATTTATAAGTTCTCCTGTCTCCTCAGCGTCGTTACCACGCGCCCGCAACTTCACCCCATATCCATACAAGAACGCCATCCATGCCCCAGCCAGCCCAATAACCATGGTGCGTCCTTCTTCCAAGTAAAATTGACGACCCTGATGCCCCAGTCAGCAATGTCGCTATGCAAAAGACGCAATGCAAAAAAATAAAGAAAAAGATGTCAAAGGTACTAAACATCGTATAGAAGAGTAGAGGTGTACATGCAAACAATGATTTGTGCGCATGGGCGCCTCCTTCTCTTTATAAATTCTCCTTCGGATGAGCGTGGCAAGCGCAGAGCGCAGAGGAATATCGCGACGGTGTAACGATGTGCAGGTGTGCATCTCCCTCTCTTTGACCGCTAGTAGTCCGTCTATTTTGATAGAGGATCGTAAACAATAGCCCACCCCATTAAGTATACAGGGCCCCGAAGCCGCGGCTAGTAAGTCTTATATTTCTGTTTGTCTATTAGCTTCGATGATGTAATTAGAAAACAGAAGGCGTGGATCACTTACATCATCAATTTTTTCCGCATCATCTTTGTCCAGCGCATTCCCACGCCCATCAGCGTCTTGCTTACCACCTTCGTCGTTCCCGCAAGCGGTTTGTGTAATACCGTCGGCGCCCGGCGGTACAACACCTTCGCAACTCCAACGCCCGTGCCTCTGCCTGGATCTCGCCCGGAATCGCAATAGCCGCATCTTTCGCAGTCTCCCAGTCCCTCTTGAAGTGTCGGGCTGCGGAGCGAAGGCCTGCGCGCACGGTGATGGGCTGGTCTGCGTAATTAGACGTGGCACGCGGCTCTCAATCTCGGACGAGGCGAGGTCTTCCCAATCCTGAGAACGGATGCGAGACGAGGAAGGACGACCAGGATTCATGAACGCTTCCGCGCCTCCAGGAGATTCTGCGTGCCGATGGCGGTCTTGGCGATGAGGCGTGCGGCTTCAGTCGTCGTATTCCGAGCGAAGACGCCCATGCCTTGCGTACCGCACGCACAACGCGGCCATCCTTCTTATACTCGCGCATAGACACAGTGAACAGATCCGCAACGGCTGAGCCGACGTTGACGATGGGACGCACCACAGCGACCCCGGAGAGTACCTGTCCCAGCTGATTTCGGATGACGTCAGGCGTCCATATATCGCTGAGCGTGTCATGGAGCTCGTCGAACGATTTGACGCCGTAGAGGATAGCCCGACGAAGGAGAATCGGCATCTTCCAGCGTCATGAAGTTCTTTAATTCGCCCGTCGACCCAGACCGAATGCTGCGGTAGTCGACCTTGCGTGGCTTGTAATCGAGTCGGACTTTGACGGTCTTGATGTCCAAGCGCTGGATGAAAGTCTGTTCGGAGGACGCGGAAGGCGAGGAGCTGCTGGCGGCGGACTCGTCCTTGAACGCAAAAAATCGTTGAATGAACTCTAGAGCGAACTGGTCGACATAGAGACGAAGCGGAAGGATGTTTGCTTGATGACCAGTTCAGTCGCTGCGAGATCGGCCGCTGGCTTCACTGTTAGGATCGCCAGATTGACCATTGGCCGATTCATCTCGCGCTTTCCAGGTTCGACGTCGCACAGAGCGAACTTATTCCAAGCAGAGCCGGGCATGTGATCGTAAACGGTCAAGTCCTGAATGCGACATCAACCGAGCTGACCGTCTCGCCTGATCCAGGCTCAAACACGACAAAATCGGCAGCAACTTTTTCAGCTCGAACGCGATACGCTTACGTTTCCCACGGCCTAGTTTCTGGAGGCGCTTGGATGATATGCTGGAGCGTGGTCGCGCTGTAGCTGTTGTGCTTCGCGTGGCAGTCGAAGTCGCATAACTACCAGTCTCGCTAGTCTCATCATTGATGTCGTGCATGACCTGTTTTACCAATGCACCTTTTCCATCTTTGATGGGCACACCAATCCACACGGAGTTGAATAGTTGACCTTCCTCGACAAACTCAAGTTCTTCGTCCGTTTGAGCATGCTGTCGGCGCTCTTCCGCTCGAGCTTCGACGTCATCTATTGCCTGTGCCAATTCTCCCTAGTCTTTGGCCAATCGTATCCGTCAAATAGATTCCAAATGATGTTCATGTTGTGAATCTGGACTTTAAGCGGAGCGTTGGGCGACTTGAACGCGTTCGAAGACTGGTATCGATTGTTGGATGAATCCCACTTGCGAGCCTTGCCTTTAAAGTCGGAGTCCGAATCTTTGAAGTAGTTGTCGTCGAAGTTTAACTCTTCCTGACCGGTTGCAATTTCGTATCGTTCGAAGCTCTCTAACATTGCTGGGTCACCAAGTTTGCGGGTGAGTGGTGGAGTGGCCAGAGCGCCTAGATCGTCCTGCTCGAGCATGCTGTCTCCCATGTCCTCTTCTGTAGGCAGAGAATCTGGATTGTAGAAGCTGCCCACGAAGTCCATATTAGTTGGTACCTCGTCGATGACAAGGTCGGCACCGTCTTCGAAATCTCCTCTTCTTCTTCAACGGTGACAGCGTCTTCGTCTTCGTCTTCCATAGGAATTTTGTCCGGGTCATTGACAAGTGCATCCATGGTGAACGATTCCATCATCTCTTGTAACGGAATTTGTGGGACGATAGCGTTCAGCTGTCGACGGAGGCGTTGGAGGTTGAGGCCACCCAAGATGGCAAACAAGGTTTGTGTAGAATCTGCGCACGACTCGACGACAAACAACTCGTTCTCGAATTCGATGTCCACTTTCTGGGGCTCGACTTCACCGTCGCCCACAATAGTAACAATCACCTCGGCAGCCGCGATAGAGCTCAATGTAACGTAGCCTTGAGCAGAAGCTCGCGTAGCTGAGGGTTGGTGCCGACAATCTTCGATGATCGTGAAGAAGATTTTGCTTCTCCGCTAGTCGGGCGACATCATCAATGGCTTGGAATGATGCCTTGCGTAGCTCCAACTCAATAGAGTAATTATTCTTACTCGTCTGTTTCCCTGAGAAATGAGCATCCGTTAACACGAAAAAGACCTTGGCTGAGATCTTTGTGAGGTTCGCCAAGCGCACAGTTCCGAATAGGATATCTAAATGCAACGGCTTGTTTTTGAGTGTATCAGGAGAGCTTGATGCGGATTCATGTCTACTGAGGATTGCTGGCGACGTTGCACCCGTAACAGTGGCGACCGACGAAGCCAGACCGAGTGCGATGTCGTCGAACGTCCTTCTTCAGATAGGCCAAGCGCTGCCATGATGGTAGTGACGTGGTATTCCGCGCAGAGGTTGAACAGCTTAGTCTTGATGACTGGCTCCATCTCGTCTCCAATGATACGCATCATGACCATCGGTAGCCGATCCGATTCTACAAGCTGGACAACTTCGCGAACCAAGACTTCTCTTCTCGCCAAGCGGACATTGAACCAATCTGCGTGGCAAAAAGCGCGGGAAGGCCGACGTGTGCTATTGATGCGTCAATCAGCTCAATGGAAAGATCACCCAGATGTTCGTTTACCGCTGCTCCTAACGCCAACGTTTTGAACGTTGGCGAGTCAGGATGCCGGGGCGATCGTCGTCCGGAAGATATTTAGTGATCTTGAAAGCTTTGACTCCGCCCCAAGGCACCGAATGCCCTAGTTCATCGACGTCAGTCATGCGCACCTCCACGCTCTTCATCAAGTCGAAGAACAGATCCTTTTGTTCCGCTGCCGTAGCAGAGTGTCAATCAAGATGTCTCCGTCGTTCTCGTATGGATCCTTAGAAGGCGTTATCATGTCAATTAATTTGTCCAAATCCACCTCTTCGGGCGAAGATAGAAAGTTCACCGTGGTATCCTGATCTTCACTAACAATGGAGCGCCTGTCTGAGCAACTTCCGTATAGGGCCCAGTGAATTGGGCGTCCGCTACTTTCATGCGCACACAACTGCCACGGATAGCAAGCTTGACGGAGGTAGTCTGCAGCTGTACAGCACAGCTATGTCCTTTGAGGACAAAAAGAGACTTCGCCAAATTGCACTTGGATCTTGGGCATTATCAAGCCATCGGCCTTAGGAGATGATGGAGTATCGCCAAAATGGACCCCACGAGGCCGAGCTGGCTGGAGACACTACAGGGCTGTTACCACGGCTGTTCCCGAGCTATTGAGGCACTCATCTTCCAGAACGCCGCTGAAGCCGCCAAATGAGCCAAAGGCTTCGTCCAGCTTCTCCAATCGAACATAACCTTCACAGGACGTGTGACGAGAGTCAACCGACGATCTTCTTTCTGTTCGTAGACGATTTCTAAATCATGCTTTACTTGTTCGGGAGCATGACTGATGGATCTACGAGCCTTCGAACGGTTGTTTGGAAGGTGATGATGTCCTGATCGATGGAGGACAACGCGAATTTGCCAATTTGAAACTTGGTTTGAGCTCCTGTTGCGGTCGTTTTTTGCTCCATAGAGATAGCCATTGTAATTTTGACAATAGCATCGAGGGATCTTGCTCGAGCGGAAGTCTAGAGCACTGCTTTTGTGAACGATTCAGTTAGCAGTCGCTCACGCCAAGCAATGCAAACGGTTTTAACGGAGATCTCAGCACTAGGCGAGATTCCGTTATCGGGTTCTCTACCGGCGTAGTTAGTTCCTCCTTAGATTGGTCTAGATTCCCTGCGAAGGCGGTCATCGCATTCGTGAGCATCTGGGGCCATGATGTGACCGGTGAGAAATCCACGTGGCAGAGAAGGATCCCGACTTCAACAGACACGTTTGCAAAACGGCTTTCTGTTGTGGCGGAGCGGCTCGAGGATCCGGTCGCCGCCGCGCTATATCATCAGCACCAGACTTTTACGAGAAGATGATGCATAGTGATGAGAGAAGGACCCAGGCATGGTTTCGAATATCGGTCTTCTGTCATACCCGTAGGATAGAAGTCCATGCCTGATGCTTCCACCTCAGACTCGCTCATGCTTTCTCCATTCAGCCCTAGCGGAAACCAGACCGTGATCTCATCCATGGTCAAGAAGACCTTGGCCCACAACTTCGTGGCTCCGTCTCGCTTTGGTCAGAGCGCTCTGGAACTGCTGCGGACGTACGGCGGATCTGTTGAGGCGAAGAGAAACACGATCTGCGGGCTCTTTGGTCAGGTGTTTCGCAACCGTCATCTGCAGCAGGCTGAGGATGCAATATGCTGCCCAGCGACCATCTCCTCTGGAACATCTGCTGATGCCTCCGATGAGGTGTGTCGTGACTAGATGCTGACGACGAGGAATCCCAACCTCCAGGAACGTGTCCATGGTGAGAGGGGTACCGCTCAAAGCGCTCTCATGTACAAGCTTTTGGCGTCCTCGTGACCTATATATCATAGAACTCTGCCAATTCTTCGGCGTACAGAGTCTTCAGGTACAGAGGTTTGGCTGGCGATAGAGCTGGCCGGACCTGGGGTGGGGAATTGGGCTCGGTTCATTGCTTTCATCCGATCGCCGACTGTCATCCAGACGGGTTTCGATACTAGGTCGCTCTGAAATCGTCGAACGCGATGGAAAATCGTCGGCATGAGCTGGTTCCACCTGTTGTCCCCAACATAGAAACCGTTGGTAGGTTAGATGATGAGGATTGGCTGTCGTAGAACGACGGTGCGCTGCCTCATGGCTCGATCCAGTAGCTTCAGATCCAAATCTTCTTTGAAACCCCGAGAATGCGAGTCAGCCTCTTGTCGATCGGTATTTAAACGTGAATCGAACATAGCATTATCCAAAACCGTCGTCATCACATACATGTGACTACTTCCCACCCAAGTTGTGTGGGCGAGCGGTGGCTTGAATCGCTTGCTATGCTATGCCCAATCCCTCATCCGAATCAGCATCAGCAAATCGATCGTCTTCCGTCGTGTGCACCGATGAGACCAGGATGCTGCTGTGAAAACGGTGATTCCGAGGCCGATTTCGTGCAAGTCCGGGATCGTGTTCGGGTACGGGTGCAGTATTGATGCTGTCGCCTGCGCAAGCTGATCCACAGAAGCTACAACCGAAGATGCTGCTTCTGTTGACCGCGCTGGGATTTCAGAATTCTGGCCAGCATCACTGGCAGCTGGCCTCTGCGTCTTTCGGCTAGAAGACACTTCTGAACGAGTATCTACGGGTGACGATGGCACCGATGCTCGCGAGGCTGAGGTAAAATTCCGAGCATCAGATATCAGCCGACCACAGATGTTCTGAATGTGCAGCCGTCGCTTGCCCAATTCTTGACGACGCATCCTTTTGAGCCTTGGACGCGGAAGCGTCAACCCGGAGCTCTCAGCGGTAACAGAGTCGATGGAGACGCGGTCCACGTGGAAGTTTAAGGATGTGGGTGTTAGAATCCTCGTCCACAGATGAATCAAATGAGACGGTATCCGATCTTGCCTCAAGGTCGATGTCCTTGACGACAATCTGCAGTCGATCCAGAGCCGTGTTGAGAAGGTTTCCGTAGGTATTGAGAAGAGCCATGGGAGCCCTATTCCGCGCAACACTCCCTCATCATCATCATCGCTTGATGTGACTGACTCCTGAAGGTATGTTGACTGAGACTCCAACTCCTGTTCCAGCTCTTTCATCTCTTCTTCCGGCTCTTCCCTAATGAAAGACTTGGCTGTCAGTCATCTACCGTCGGTATGTGATTCTCGCCAGCGTCTGATGCGACGTCGCTCGAATCGTCCGTAGGGGCGGTGATGTCCGGCGCACTGATGGCGACCGGGCGGGGTGGGGTTCGTTCAGTGCCGCGTGATCTTGAGACAGTGTTGGCGTCCTCACCAGACGGGCACGAATCCGGATGCCATCAATCTCTGGTAATATGCGGTACGCCTGGCTGGAATTCGGAAAGTGATGCGGAATACGGATGCGCGTGCGGTGGTCAGGACGATCTCGGGGAAGCTTTTGAGGTGCAGGAGGGGCGCCCGTTTCTGAGGTTCGGTGTAGTGTCAGTATGTATGAAGGCGGGAAGGTACGTTGTTGTTCTTACCTTAACATGCAGGCCAACATCCCTCACCCTGCCTGGTCTTCTTGCCGACTTCTACGTTTACGAACTCGGCGGGATCCTTGTCGAGGATGTCGATGTCGAAGACCGAACAGAAGCAGCTTCTTTCCGATGGCCGAAGAAAAGACCCGAAAACGTAAACGCCATGGTGGTGGTCGTGCCGTGCCGTGCGTTGGGGGTGGAGGTGTTGCGGGCAGGCGGGTGATGGAGTGCTACCGCTGCGGCGACAGCGACGCCATAGATATTGCGCGCGTTTCTTGGCTAAGCGTTGCGAGTCTCGTGCGCTATGGTGTTATCCTGGGTGGAATAGGGGTAGGTTGAATGGCAGGAGGCGAATGCTGGCTATCGCGCTGGTTAAAGGCCGCGTCGGTTGTAGCGTGTGGAGCAGGCAGCAGACCCGCCGCGTTTGCAGCCCGAGAGGAAAGGAAATACGAGGGGTATTAGATAAGATAGTGAGGCGTGAATAGACTCGGCGGACTGCGCAGTCACGAGGACACGGAAGGCGCGGGGCGCCAGGGCTAGGAAGGCGTCTGATGATGCGATGTCGTCGTGGATGGACGGTCGCGGTCACCAGCACAGCACAGCCTCACCAATGCTCCCGCGACTCGATAAGATAAGCTAGCCCAAGTCTTATCGCCTAATTAGCCGAGGCTTACCCCTTCATGCGGCAACTACCAAAGTTACACAAAACACCACTCGGAAGAAACCTACGCTGGCTCCTGCTCCTCGACTCATCTTCCCATACAAAGAATGGCATCAGCACCCGATGCGGACTGGGAGCAGGCCGAGGGCGTCCCCAGCCTCAGCGACCCATTCATCCAAAAGTACTTCAAGGCCGTGATGCCCTGGTACAGCAAAAAAAACAGCGCAGTGGTCCGTTAATAATAAACCACCAGCATAAATAGGTCTGCCCAGCCTTCAGACCACTACCGAGAAAAGCTATCACCCACCGCCCAAGAAGCATGTGCCATTGTCTCCAGATCCGCTTCTGAGGAGCAGCAAACCCCTCTGGACAAAGAATACGAAGACAGCCTCGCCCGCACCCACGTCGACATCTTTCCCGGCATGATGTTCAACTCTTGCCAGGACCGTATGGAGAAGAGCAAGCTGTGGAAGATTGTGCAAAAATGCCCTAAAGGCGCGCTACTGCACTGCCATCTCGAAGCTATGGTGGATCTCGACTGGGTGCTTGAGGAGGCGTTTGCTACCGAGGGTGTTTGCGTGCGGAGCGAAGGTCCGCTGTCAAGTGAAGCGCGCGGCTGAAGACGGGATTTCGTTTACGTTTAGCAAGGCGAACGCGAACAGCGAGGTTTCCATCTGGGTGACGAGTATGCCGCAAACACGCAGGTTCCGCTTGTGACTGCAGCAGACAACTTTCCGGATGGCGGACGAGAGGCTTTATTGAGTGGATTCGTTCGCGCACATCCATCACTCCGGAAGAGCACCTCAGCATGAGGGGCCCTAACGAAGTATGGCGGAAGTTCATGTCTTGCTTTCGATCCTGGGATCCATCATCTACTACGAGCCCATCTTCCGCAAGTTCATCCGCAAGATGTGCCAGCAGCTGCTAAGATGGAACTTTTTATGTGGATCTGCGTTCCGCCTTCTACACGCCATACCGCAGTCTCGGCAAAGAGGATTGGGACGCAGACTTCTTCAACCTGCTCGAGCACATGGAAGATGAGGTTGAGAAGTTCAAAGCATCCGAAGAAGGAAAGATTTCTGGGGGCGTGCGTATGATCTGGACGACCGTCCGCGCCTTCGACAACCGCACCATCGTGAACAGTCATTATACCCTCTTATTTCAAGTGGCATCAGTCTAACAATCGCAGGCATGAACCAATGCAATGAAATGAAAATCGAATTTTGAACTAATCGTTGGGCTACGACCTCGTCGGCCAAGAAGACCTCGGCCGGCCCCTCGCCGAACTCTCCCCCCTACTCTTCTATTTCCGCAAGAAATGCGCCGAGTCCGGCGTCGACATCCCGTTCTTCTTCCATGCCGGCGAGACCACGGCGACGGCGACTCCGTAGACGAAAACCTTTTCGACGCCATCTCCTCGGCACCCGCCGCATCGGTCACGGCTCCCTTTACAAGCACCCTCCTCATCGACATGGTCAAAGAAAAGAAATTCTCATCGAATCCTGCCCTGTATCCAATGAAGTCCTGCGTCTCTGCGGCTCTATTATGTCGCATCCGCTCCCTGCTTACTCGCTCGAGGCGTACCGTGCTCTGCTGTGTAATGACGACCCGACGATCCTGGGGCAGGGTGTATCAGGATGTCTCATGATTTCTGGCAGGCGCTTTGCAAGGATGGGAGAATCTTGGCCTGGAGGGTCTGGGGAGTCTGGCGGAGAATAGTGTTCGATGGGCGAGCTTTGGGGATTACTCGCAGAAAGAATGGGTGCAGAGTATCAAAGACGGCAGCACGGGCAAAGGCATCCGAGCCCAACGCTTGAAGGTGGGCGACGAGGTGGGAAAGGTTCTGTGCATGGATTGTGGACGAGTACGGAGCTGGCGAGAACACAAACCCGGAGGAATGAGTGCATGGTGTGAAAAGGGTGAGGTGGTGTCTCTTCAACGGCTTACGGTTCCATTGTGAGCACGCTTCATCAGTGTGGGCGGCTTTTATTATGTACAATGCTTCAACGATCCAATAAATCACCACCATGGAAGTATCACATCATGAAAGTCTGGGTTCGTGTACACCAACCAAAACCAGTATCCTGTCCTCTCAAATTGAACGCCGGTATTCTAGTTTCTGTCTCCATTGAACTCCCATTATACGCAATCACATCCCACTCCAGCATCATCCTCTCAGTTTTCTAGCCCATCTATCGCTAAGTTTCACCCATCCCAGCGTCAAGTCACAAAATTCCCAACATGTAACAACCCCCTCA
>JAFKAK010000436.1:0-15000 GCA_019914995.1 Acanthochlamys bracteata
TATGATGCATATAAGATTAAAGCATGGATCATACCAATCAAATCACTTCTTTTGAATTTAGATAAAAATGGTATTGAAAATGAAAACATCAACCTAAATCAAAAAGAAAATCTTCCTATATCATCTAATAAAAAAAAATATCCTCAATTGGAACAAGAAAAAAAAGGTCAAGGGGATCTTGGATCAGATCTCAAAAAACAAAACAAAAAAAAAGAAGAAGACGACTACACAAACACAGGATCAGAGACTAAAAAAAGGTAAAAGAAAAAACAATCCAGAACAAAAGAAAGAAGAACTAGATTTTTTCCTGAAAAAATATTTTCTTTTTCAATTAAGATTTGACGACCCTTTGAATCAAACAATGATGGATAATATCAAGGTATATTGTCTCCTACTTAGACTGATGAATCCAAAAGATATTGCTATATCCTCCATTCAAAGAGGAGAGATGCGTCTGGATGTAATGACGATTCAGAAAAATATAGCTCTTACAGAATTGATAAAAGGGAATGTTGATTATCGAACCAGTTCGTCTATCTCTAAAAGAGATGAAAAAATGATTATATATCAAACCATAGGTATTTCATTAATCCAAAAAAGTAAAGACCAAACTAATGAAAAATGCATAAATAATAAATACATTAATAAGAATCATTTCGAAAAATCCATTTCACACGATAGCCTTATACCTGTAAATGGAAACAAAAATCATTATGATTGCCTCATTCCTGAAAATATTCTATCTACTAGACGTCGTAGAGAATTGAGAATTCTAATTTGTTTTAATTCCAAAAATTGGAATCTTGTGGATAGAAATCCAGTATTTTGCAATGAAAACATCATAAGGAACTGTGGACAATTTTGAATGAGGACAATAATGTTAATACAGATGCAAATAAATTCATTAAATTGAAATTGTTTCTTTGGCCAAACTACCGATTAGAAGATTTAGCTTGTATGAATCGTTATTGGTTTGATACCAATAATGGCAGTCCTTTAGTATGTCAGGATACATATGTATCCACGATTCCAGGTAGTTAATTTCTATTTTATAGATTGACATATTAGGTAAATAAGAGCTGAAAGATGTAAACATATGGTGTGTTACATTCTGGTACATGATATTGATTTAATGGTAGCGGATCAACTCAGGAATAAATCTGCAAAATATTCTTTCGTGAATGCAAAAAATGGATCATCTCTTCTCTTTCTATCAAATCCTATTTTGGATAGAAAAAAAAAAAAAAAATATATGAATAAATCTCAATTTTTTATTTACCAGATTAAAATCTTTGGTATACATTATTATAAATAATAATTTATATATTTTTTTTTTTATTTTTTTTGATCGGTAAAATACAAGTAAAAGCAAGAAAATAGAAGATTTTTTTATTTTATGGTCAAAAATTCATTCATCTCAATTCTTCCACAAGAAAAAAAAAAAAAAAAAGGGATCCGTTGAATTTCAAGTATTCAGTTTCACCAATAAGATACGTAGACTTACTTCCCATTTGGAATTGCACAAAAAAGATTTTTTATCACAAAGAGGCCTACGAAAAATTCTGGGAAAACGTCAACGATTGCTGGCTTATTTATCAAGGAAAAATAGAGTGCGTTATAAGAAATTAATTGGTCAGTTGAATATTCGGGAGCCAAAAACTCGTTAATTTGAAGACTCATTTTTTTTTTAGTTATGAGATTCTTTTTTTCATTTTGATGAACCTCCTTTGCTTTGTTTTTATAAATTCATGAAATAATGAATCAGGAAAGAAAAAATATGACTGTACCAGCTACAAGAAAAGATCTCATGATAGTGAATATGGGACCTCACCACCCATCAATGCATGGTGTTCTTCGACTGATCATTACTCTCGATGGAAGATGTTATTGACTGTGAACCAATATTGGGCTATTTACACAGAGTGTATGAAAAAAAATAGCGGAAAACAGAACAATTATACAATATTTGCCTTATGTAACACGTTGGGATTATTTAGCTACTATGTTCACAGAGGCCATAACAGTAAAAACACCTGAACAGTTGGGAATGTTCAAGTACCAAAAAAGAGCCAGCTATATCAAGTAATTATGTTGGAGCTGAGTCGTATAGCTTCTCATTTGTTATGGCTTGGGCCTTTTATGGCGGATATCGGTGCGCAGACTCCCTTTTTCTATATTTTCCGAGAAAGGGAATTAGTATATGATCTATTCGAAGCTGCCACAGGTATGCGAATGATGCATAATTATTTCCGTATTGGAGGAGTAGCTGCTGATCTACCTCATGGCTGGATAGATAAGTGTTTAGATTTCTGTGATTATTTTTAACAGGGTTGCTGAATATCAAAAACTTATTACGCGGAATCCCATTTTTTGGAACGAGTTGAGGAGTGGGAACTATTGAGGAGGAAGCAATAAATTGGGGCTTATCGGGACCAATGTTAAGAGCTTCTGGAATCAATGGGATCTTCGTAAAGTTGATGATTATGAGTGTTACAATGAATTCGATTGGGAGGTCAATGGCAAAAGAAGGAGATTCATTAGCTCGTTATTTAGTACGAATAGGTGAAATGACAGAATCCATAAAAATTATTCAACAAGCTTTAGAAGAAGGATTCGGGAGGGCCCTATGAGAATTTAGAAGTCCGGCGGTTTGCTAAAGCAAAAAATTCGGAATGGAATGATTTTGACTATCGATTCATTAGTAAAAAACCTTCCCCCAATTTTGAATTGTCGAAACAAGAACTTTATGCAGTGGAAGCCCCAAAGGAGAATTAGGAATTTATCTGATAGGAGATAATAGTGTTTTCCCTTGGAGATGGAAAATTCGTCCACTTGGTTTTATCAATTTGCAAATTCTTCCTCAGCTAGTTAAAAAGAATGAAATTGGCTGATATCATGACGATACTAGGTAGTATAGATATCATTATGGGAGAAGTTGATCGCTGAAATGATAATTGATACGACGACAGAGTACAGACTATCAATTCTTTTTCTAGATCGGAACCCTTAAAAAGAGGTTTATGAACTCATATGGCTGTTTGTTCCCATTTTGACCCTTATATTAGGAATCATAATAGGGGTACTAGTAATTGTGTGGTTAGAAAGAGAGATATCTGCGGCTATACAACAACGTATTGGGCCTGAATATGCTGGGCCATTAGGAATTCTTCAAGCTCTAGCGGATGGAATTAAACTACTTTTAAAAAGGACCTACTCCCTCTAGGGGATATTCGTTTGTTTAGTGTCGGACCGTCTATAGCGGTCATATCAATTCTACTAAGTTATTTAGTAATTCCTTTTGGGTATCACCTTGTTTTAGTTGATCTCAGTATAGGTGTTTTTCTATGGATCGCCATTTCAAGTATTGCTCCGATCGGACTTCTTATGTCAGGATATGGGTCGAATAATAAATATTCTTTTTGGGTGGTCTACGAGCTGCTGCTCAATCTATTAGTTATGAAATACCATTAACTCTATGTGTGTTATCAATATCTCTACGTGTGATTCGTTAGAACATGAACTTTTACCTTTTTCCTAGAGATAAAGGGAAGATTTTGAATGTATTGAATAGATATCTTATTTTTTTTTTTTTTTATTCATCATTCAGAGTCAATCAGTTAAACCAGATAGTTATATAGGTGAAACAAAACAGCTTAGAAATTCGCAGTAGAAAAGAAAATCTCATTCCCTATGTACAAGAATAAAGTGAAAGTAAACATAAGCAGTGTAAACTGCTTACCCCAAGATTGATATTTTTGATTAATCATCATATAGATCATATCTTGAAGCGGGTGTAAAAGATTAATTGTATGAAGTTTATAGTTTTTGTATGTACTACTTACTATACTATACGGTATCAATCAAAAATCAGTGGACAGTTAGGAACACCAAGGTACATAAAAGATTAGTAATAGAGATAACATAAGGTATAAAAAAGATATTCCTGCATAAAACGAATCAAAATAGGGTCTTTACATTGGTAGAAATGATCAAGTAGTACTTCCCCACGATTCCGATCTAAGTATGCTCCTATTCACTGATTAAAAAATAACTATCAAGAACGAATTAATCCTTTATTTTTTTTTTTTAAGTACCTATTCGGAGAAAGAAGAACAGAAACAAAAGAAATGGAATAATAATAGATAGAATATAAAAAAATTTTATTTATTTTTTTTCTTCCATCCATATATACTTCTTATCATAAGCCATGAACTAATACCTAATTCTTTATATCCATTGATATAACAGTATTTTATTGAAAGATTAAGTTATTACTGAACAATGAGAAATTCTAATTATAATAAAGGATGAGATCAATTCAAAGTTTTTTTTCTTATTCTAGCAGACAGAATTCCATTGGTCTAATTTAGGACTACCCGATGTATCTTTATTCTATCTACCCTACCAAAATATGGCGATAATATTAGAAAAAGAGCAGTCCTTACATTATTTTTTTGGCCATTGAGGCCGTATGAGGTGAAAATCTCATGTACGGTTTTGGAATAGCGATGTGACAGTGATGTTATTATCGACTATGATTATCCAACAGTTTAAGTACAGTTGATATAATTGAAGCGCAGTCAAAATATGGTTTTGGGGATGGAATCTGTGGCGTCAACCTATAGGGTTTATTGTTTTCCTAATTTCTTCTCTAGCAGAATGTGAGAGATTACCCTTTGATTTACCAGAAGCAGAGGAGGAATTAATAGCAGGTTATCAAACTGAATATTCAGGTATCAAATATGGTTTGTTTTACATTGCTTCTTACTTAAATCTATTAGTTTCCTCATTATTTGTAACAGTTCTTTACTTAGGTGGGTGGGATTTATCTATTCCGTACATATTCAGTCCCGAGTTTTTCGTAAAAAATCAAATGGATGGATTCTTTGGAATGACAATTGGTATATTTATTACATTATCTAAAGCTTATTTGTTTCTGTTCATTTCTATCACAACAAGATGGACTTTACCTAGAATGAGAATGGACCAGCTATTAAATCTTGGATGGAAATTTCTTTTACCCATTTCCTTGGGTAATCTATTATTGACAACTTCTTTCCAACTTGTTTCCCTTTAAATAAAAATAAGGAAGGAATAAGATGACAAATAACAGAATAAGATGACAAATGAGATTCTCTATTCATAACCTCTTTCAAACAAGAAAAAAACATCAATTTTTTTTCATGGATATTTACAATATGCTTCCTATGGTAACTGGGTTCATGAATTATAGTCAACAAACAATACGAGCTGCAAGATACATCGGTCAAGGTTTCATAATTACCTTATCCCACACAAATCGTTTACCTGTAACTATTCAATATCCTTATGAAAAATCGATTACATCAGAGCGTTTCCGTGGTCAATTCACTTTGAATTTGATAAATGTATCGCTTGTGAAGTATGTGTTCGTGTATGCCCCATAGATCTACCTGTTGTCGATTGGAGATTTGAAAGAGATATTAAAAAGAAACAATTGCTTAATTATAGTATTGATTTTGGTGTCTGTATATTTTGTGGTAACTGTGTCGAGTATTGTCCAACAAACTGTTTATCAATGACTGAAGAATATGAACTTTCCTTATGATCGTCACGAGTTGAATTATAATCAAATTGCTTTGGGTCGTTTACCAATGTCAGTAATTGGAGATTATACAATTCAAACAGTTATGAATTCGACACAAAGCAAAATAGACAAGGATGAACCCCGTGATTCAAGAACGATTACCAATTACTAATTGTTTTGACATAAAGGATCTAAGCTTCTTGCTCCAATAAATACAAATAATAATTGATTAATAATTGATTTGATTGTTGATAATTATTCTTTGATTTAAACTGAGAATAGTATTTTTGTGATGATTTCGAAATATACAATTACAACTACTAAACTAGTATTTAATTAAATAAATATTGAATTAAATAAATAAGATAGTAGGATTCCTACAATTTGTATCTACATTATACTACATTAATAATTCTTCAATTAGGAACTATCATATAGAAAAAAATAGGATAAGCATTTTTATTTTTTCCTGGACTATTCAGAAGGGGCATGAAATATTTCGACTTATTTATATTTATCTCTTATTTTATACATAATGGATTTACCTGGACCAATACATGATATTCTTGTAGTATTTCTGGGATTAGTTCTTATATTGGGGGGTCTAGGAGTAGTATTACTTACCAATCCGATTTATTCTGCCTTTTCATTGGGATTGGTTCTTGTTTGTATATCCTTATTCTATATTCTAGCGAACTCCTATTTTGTAGCTGCTGCACGGCTCCTTATTTATGTAGAGCCATAAACGTCTTAATCATATTTGCCGTGATGTTCATTGGTGGTTCAGAATATTCCAATGATTTCCATCTTTGGACTGTTGGAGATGGATTCACTTCACTGGTTTGTGCAAGTATTTTTTTTTCACTAATTACTACTATCCCAGATACGTCATGGTACGGAATTATTTGGAGTACACGATCAAACCAGATTATAGAACAGGACCTAATAAGTAACGTTCAACAAATTGGGATTCATTTATCAACGGATTTTTATCTTCCGTTTGAACTTATTTCTATAATTCTTTTAGTATCCTTGATAGGTGCAATTACTATGGCTCGTCAATAATAAATACTTAGAATTTTTAATTCGTAGAATTAGAAATTCTAAATCGAAATAAAAAAAAACGAAAGGTTTTTATTTTTAATTAAATCTATTGCCAATACCTTAAATTGTTATGTAATTGTTCGATTCTAATCAATCAGATCCTTTGAACTATTATTCATATTGAAATGAATCAAAATAAATGAGGGTTTGTCAATGATGTTCAGTATGTTTTTTTGAGTGTCTATTTATTTTCTATTGGAATCTATGGATTGATCACTAGTCGAAACATGGTTAGAGCACTTATGTGTCTTGAACTTATACTAAATTCGGTTAATATCAATCTCGTAACATTTTCTGATTTATTTGATAATCGACAATTAAAAGGAGACATTTTCTCAATCTTTGTTATAGCTATTGCGGCTGCTGAAGCAGCTATTGGGTTAGCTATAGTTTCATCGATCCATCGTAACAGAAAATCAACTCGTATCAATCAATCAAATTTATTGAATAATTAATCGTAATCATCATCTATAATTTATTTTAATAATATAAATTGGAATTCGCATCTGCGACTTGCACGATCATGGTTGTTTAAACAGAAATCAAAGTCTCTTGGCCCTTGCTCATACAGATTTTTAAATGGATTGATTCTTAAAAAATTGGATAAATTACTGCTTCGTCTGGTGTTTACAATAAAATTATATATATTTTACTTTACCAGATCGAAAATTTTTTATGTTTTATAGATCCAATGTCACATTCAGTAAAAATTTATGATACATGTATAGGGTGTACTCAATGTGTACGAGCTTGCCCAACAGATGTATTGGAAATGATACCTTGGGACGGGTGTAAAGCTAAGCAAATTGCTTCTGCGCCAGAACCGAGGATTGTGTAGGCTGTAAGAGATGTGAATCTGCTTGCCCAACAGATTTTTTGAGTGTTCGTGTTTATTTATGGCATGAAACAACTCGCAGCATGGGTCTAGCTTATTGATACCTTACAAAAAAACTCCACTTGAATCATTTGATTCCTCTTTACCGACAAAAACCCGTCCTCGGAATAATTGATTTTTTTCGAGGACGGGTTTTTTTCTAATCAAAAGCGTATCTTGTCTTTATCACAGTGATTTTCCTTGGTTAACAATAATTGTAGTTTTGCCAATATTTGCAGGTTCTTCAATTTTCTTTCTCCCTCATAGAGGGAATAAGGTTGTTAGGTGGTATACTATTTGTATTTGTTTATTAGAACTCCTTCTAACCACTTTTGTATTCTGTTATCATTTCCAATTGGACGATCCATTAATACAATTGGAGGAGGATTATCAATGGATAAATTTTTTTGATTTTCACTGGAGACTGGGAATTGATGGACTTTCGATAGGACCTATTTTACTGACAGGATTTATCACTACTTTAGCAACTTTAGCGGCTTGGCCCGTTACTCGAAATTCGCGATTGTTCCATTTCCTGATGTTAGCAATGTACAGCGGTCAAATGGGATTATTTTCTTCTCGAGACCTTTTACTTTTTTTCCTCATGTGGGAGTTAGAATTAATTCCTGTTTACTTACTTTTATCCCATGGGGGGAAAGAAACGTCTGTACTCAGCTACAAAGTTTATTTTGTATACTGCAGGAGGTTCTATTTTCCTCTTAATAGGAGTTCTAGTTATGGGTTTATATGGTTCCAACAGCCCACATTAAATTTGGAAAGACTAGCTAATCAATCCTATCCCGTGGGATTGGAAATAATATTATATTTTGGCTTCCTTATTGCTTATGCTGTCAAATCACCGATTATACCCCTACATACATGGTTACCAGATACCCATGGGGAAGCACATTACAGTACATGTATGCTTCTAGCTGGAATCTTATTAAAAATGGGAGCATATGGGTTGATTCAATCAATATGGAATTATTACCCCATGCTCATTCTATATTTTCTCCTGGTTGGTAATAGTGGGAACGATGCAAATAATCTATGCAGCTTCAACCTCTCTCAGTCAACACCAATTTAAAAAAGAGAATAGCCTATTCTTCCGTATCTCACATGGGTTTCATAATTATAGGAATTGGTTCTATAACAGATATGGGACTTAATGGAGCTATTTTACAAATACTCTCTCATGGATTTATTGGTGCTGCACTGTTTTTCTTGGCGGGAACAAGTTGTGATAGAACACGTCTTGTTTATCTCGACGAAATGGGGGGAATATCTATCCCAATGCCAAAAATGTTTACCATGTTCAGTAGCTTCTCAATGGCTTCTCTTGCATTGCCAGGAATGAGTGGTTTTGTTGCAGAATCAGTAGTATTTTTTGGAATAATTACTAGCCAAAAATATCTTTTAATGTCAAAAATACTAATTACTTTTATAATGGCAATTGGAATGATTTTAACTCCTATTTATTTATTATCTATGTCACGTCAAATGTTCTATGGCTACAAGCTATTTAATGTTCCAAACTCCAATTTTGTAGATTCTGGACCACGAGAACTGTTTGTTTCGATCTGTACCCTTCTCCCCGTAATAGGTATTGGTATTTATCCAGATTTCGTTCTTTCGCTATCCATTGATAAGGTGCAAGCTATCTTATTTAATTACTTTCATAGATAGTTCTCATTAATGAGATAGAAAGTTTTATTTTCTAAAAAAAATATTATATTAATTTTATATAAAAAGTATTATATTATATTTTATAATTATTATATTCTATTTTAGAATTCAAGTATAATTCTTTGATAATTTTTTTTTAAGTTCCCTGTACGATACAAAAAAAAAAAAAAGTAAGTGTAAAGTGAAAAAAAGTTAATTAAATTGTAATAAGATCCATCTAGGAAGCTTCTCGAGTTTTTGAGAACCGTTTGAACAAACGGTTCTCAAAAACTTGCACAAACCTTCATTATATATAGAACAATGTTCTTATACATTCTTCATGTAGTTCGTTCAATTCGATGTTCATGCGAATGAACCATAACTATGTAAACCTATTCCTAATAGATTGATTCCAAAATAGCATATCCAAATTATAAGAAATCCTATAGTAGCTACAAGCGCCGAATTTGTACCTTGCAAAGGTTGATTTTTGTTCTAGTATGTGAATAAATTGCGAATATGGTCCAAGTAATAAATGCCCACGTTTCCTTAGGATCCCAACTCCAATAAGATCCCCACGCCTCATTAGCCCATACCGCTCCAGAAAGAATGCCTATGGTTAAAAAAAGATAAACCTAAACTAATGATACGATAACTCCAATAATCCAAACGTTGAGTTAATTGATATTTGTAATAATTTCGAAATGAGAGAAAAAAGTGCTTTTAAAGCACTTCTTTTCTCATTCACACATTCGGTCTCATCAAAGATAAATGAATTTGTTAAGAGATCTTTGTTTTTACAAAAAATATCGATGTTTTTTCGAAATGTAATAACTATAAGGGCTATTGCTAATAATGATCCGCATAAAAGAGCTGCATAGCTCAATAACATCATACTTACGTGCATCATTAACCACTGAGATTGTAGAGCAGGTACTAATATTGCAGATTGGTGGGTTTCAGTTAAAAGACCGGACGTAGCGAAGCCTTGGGTAAAAATAGTACTTGACGCAGTTATTGTACTTAAATCGTTTTTAATCTTCCTAAGATTAGGATTCCTAAGATAGGGAATCAGATGAATAATGGAGAAACTCCACGAAAGGAAGATTAATGACTCGTATAAATTACTTAATGGAAAATGGCCCGAATAAATCCAACAGTAACTAATAATCCCGTTATAGATAAAAAAGTAGCTATTATTCCCTTTTCCGACGAATCGCGTAATCCTACGATTTCGTGGACTAATAAAGTCATCAAATGAATCATAATCACAATTGAAATGATCGAAAAAGAGATATGAGTTAATATATGTTCTAAAGTCGTAAATATCATAAATAAATAAAAAGTAAAAAGGGTCTAGAAAATGTAAATGGGGAATTGGATACATTATAGGATTCATTGTATCCTTTTTAGAGGATGCCGCCACTCGGACTCGAACCGAGATGCTCTAGCACTGCTTCCTAAGAGCAGCGTGTCTACCAATTTCACCATGGCGGCTTCCTTGAAATAATAATAGTTAATTCGTGTTGAATCGTCGAGATTCAAGGAATGGATATAGTTTAGTAAACATTAGAATCAATGAATAAATACTCAGTCAAATTCTTATTTGATTCTTCAATAATCTTTAGTTAGTATCGTCATAGGATTCCGTTTTCATAATCAACTTTCATTTACTAAAATACTAAAAAAATAAGCTCTCCCGAAAGGGTTGCAATTCAATATTTTTGTACTTTGTACTAAGTAGAGATATAGAACTAAAATTTTTTTTCTATCTTCTTTTGAAGATTCATTCTTCATTTATCCGATTTCATGTATTCAAAACAAAAAAGTCAGTCAAAAAAAAAAAAACAAATACTTAGGATTTCTTTTGTATCACAACTTCATCACTAAATCAAGGAACTTTTCTAACAATTTTGATATAGCTTAGTTTAGTACCATATTCTTTTTTCTTCTTGTGTACAAATGTACAAAATTCTTAATTATAACACAATTAGTTTTTTTAGTATTTTTGGATCGACATAAAAAAAGTTTGAATCTCTATCTTTTCGCAATAGAAAAATATTTTTCTATTGCGAAAAGTAAAAAAAGCAAAAAAGTTAATTGATAAAAAAGATAATACAAAAAAAACTTTAAAACCCAGTAGACAGAAAAATTCTTATTCTATACAGCAACTAGGTCTAACTATAACTAAGACTTATATGTACTTATATGGAATATGGAACTATGTAACTCCTAAATATCAATATTGGTAAATAGTAAATTTTTTTATTTATCTTAAAATTGAAAATTCTTCAAGCCATGCCTGATTCAGATTATTCTCAGTCTTTATTACTTGTTTGTCGCACAAAAAAACTTTTTGAATGTCCCGTGGAAACCGATTTAGCTAAAGAAAGAGCTTTTTTTGCAGCTAAATATCCCCTTTTTTTCCAAATATTTCTACGAATACGTTTTTTTGATATAGAAGTGCGTTTTTTTGGAACCGCCATTCAAAAAAAAGTTACTAATTTTATCGTTGTATGTGAAAGACATGTATTGATCGTTCTTTTTAGTCATTATCCATACTTATTACGTTATGTGTTTAATAGTTGTTTCATTAAGATACAAATATAATAGAAATTTCTATGATATGTGCATATATGATATGTGCGCATCAGCACATAAAAAGAAGAAAATTGGAATCTTATATTAATTGATAAAGTTACGAGTATTGTGCCTATACCTATAATTCAAACCAGCAGTTAATCTGTTAAACAAGACATTCTATTATCTAATAAAAAAAGAAATTTTAGTCATTTTTTTTTCTTTAGTTAATAATTAATTGGAAAAAATAACCTTTGCTTAGTTATTTGATCATATTATTTGACCAACTCATTGTTGACCAACCCATTGTTGTTTGAATATTTCAAAGTATCTGGGAAAAAGTCATAATAATAAAAAATTCAATTTTCTTTTTGATTTTTTTGTTGATTTCTTTTATTATTGTTCTTTTCGAAAGAGATAAGAATAAGAATTGGTGAATCGTAAACAATTAAATTAATAAATTAAATTAATAAGAATAAAAAATAAAAATTTGTTTTCTTATGGAACATACATATCAATATGCGTGGATAATACCTTTTCTTCCAATTCCAGTTACTATGTCAATAGGATTTGGACTTCTGCTTGTTCCGACAGCAACAAAAAATATACGTCGTATGTGGGCTTTTCTTAGTGTTTTACTGTTGAGTATAGCTATGGTGGTTTCAGCTAATTTGTCTATTCAGCAAATAAATGGAAGTTTTATCTATCAATATCTATGGTCTTGGACCATCAATAATGATTTTTTTCCTTAGAGTTTGGACACTTGATTGATCCACTTACTTCTATTATGTCGATACTAATTACTACAGTTGGAATCATGGTTCTTATTTACAGTGACAATTATATGTCTCATGATCAAGGATATTTGATTTTTGCTTATATGAGTTTTTCAATGCTTCCATGTTGGGATTAGTTACTAGTTCTAATTTGATACAAATTTATATTTTTTGGGAACTAGTTGGAATGTGTTCCTATTTATTAATAGGGTTTTGGTTCACACGACCAAGTGCAGCAAGTGCTTGTCAAAAGGCTTTTGTAACTAATCGTGTAGGAGATTTTGGTTTATTATTAGGAATTTTAGGTCTTTATTGGATAACAGGTAGTTTAGAATTTCGGGATTTGTTCGAAATAGTTAATAACTTGATCCATAATAATGGAGTTCATTCTTTATTTGCTACTCTATGTGCTTCTTTATTATTCGTAGCTGCAATTGTGAAATCTGCACAATTTCCACTTCACGTATGGTTACCTGACGCCATGGAAGGGCCCACTCCTATTTCGGCTCTTATACATGCTGCTACTATGGTAGCAGCAGGAATTTTTCTTGTAGCTCGGCTTTTTCCTCTTTTCATAGTTATACCTTACATAATGGATCTTATTTCTTTAATAGGTGTAATAACAGTCCTATTAGGAGCTACTTTGGCTCTTGCTCAAAGAGACATTAAAAGAAGTTTAGCTTATTCTACAATGTCTCAATTGGGTTATATTATGTTAGCTCTAGGTATAGGTTCTTATCGAGCTGCTTTATTCCATTTGATCACTCATGCCTACTCTAAAGCTTTATTGTTTTTAGGATCTGGATCTATTATTCATGCAATGGAACCCATTGTTGGATATTCACCAGATAAAAGTCAGAATATGGTTCTTATGGGTGGTTTAAGAAGATATGTTCCAATTACAAAAACTTCTTTTTTATTAGGTACACTTTCCCTTTGTGGTATTCCACCTCTTGCTGTTTTTGGTCCAAAGATGAAATTCTTAATGATAGTTGGTTGTATTCACCAATATTTGCCATAATAGCTTATTTCACAGTGGGACTAACTGCATTTTATATGTTTCGTATATATTTACTTACTTTTGATGGGTATTTGAACCTTCATTTTAAAAATTACAGTAGTACTAAAAATAGCTCGTTCTATTCAATATCTATATGGGGAAAAAAGCACCCAGAAACAGTCAATAAAAATGTATTTGTGAATAATAAGGCCTCCTTTTTGCAAAGGATACATATAAAAGTGGTAATAATGTAAGAAATCAAATGCGAGATTTTCGTACTTACTATGGAAATAAATATACTTCCATGTATCCTCATGAATCGGACAATACTATGCTATTTCCTCTGCTTGTATTGGTATTATTTACTTTGTTCGTTGGAATAATAGGAATTCCTTTTTTGATCAAGGATCCAAAAATTTTGATATATTATCAAAATTACTAACTCAGGGAAAACCCTTTTCATTCAAATTGGAATTCTCCTCCTGCTGCGGATTGGTATGAATTTTTTCATAAATGCAATTTTTTCAGTAAGTATAGCCCTTTTCGGACTATTCATAGCATATATTTTCTATGGGTCTGTTTATTCATCTTTAAAAAATTTGGACTTAATTAATTCATTTGTAAAAATGAGTCCTAAAAGGATTTTCTTGGACCGAATAAAAAATGTGATATATAATTGGTCATATAACCGTGCTTACATAGATTTTTTTTTTTTTATACTAGGGTTTTTTTACCACAGGTATACGAAGATTGGCCAAATTAATTCATTTTTTGATAGACGTATAATTGATGGAATCACAAATGGAGTTGGTCTTGCAAGTTTCTTTATAGGAGAAGGAATCAAATATATGGGGGGGGGGGGACGAATATCGTCCTATCTATTCTTGTATTCATCTTATGTCTTAATATTTTTACTGATTTTTTTATTTTTTTTTAATTTGGATTTAATTTAAATTTTTTTTGTTCATTGGTATAAATCCAATAATTATACAGGTCTTCATGGGATAGTTTTTCTGTCGTGTACA
Organism: Acanthochlamys bracteata; assembly: GCA_019914995.1. Taxonomy (NCBI): domain Eukaryota; kingdom Viridiplantae; phylum Streptophyta; class Magnoliopsida; order Pandanales; family Velloziaceae; genus Acanthochlamys; species Acanthochlamys bracteata. The sequence goes on from JAFKAK010000436.1 coordinate 14,591, forward strand.
AATCCATTTTTCGTTCTATCATTTCCGAAAAAGTTGATAAACTAGGTGGATATGTAAAAGATATTCTTTGTTTTCCATCACTTGGACATGTATAAAAAAAATATTGAGACATTTCATTTCGTACAGCATTTTCAAATCGATCATTTTTTATATATCGCAATGGACGATTCCATCGTTTAGAATCAAAAAGGAAAGTCACAAAAGGTTTTTTCAAACCCGAAATAAGTCTTTTCCTTTTTCTCTTCTTTAAGTCTTCCCAATTCCCAATTATCTTGATATCCATCAAGATAAGAATCTTTGTAAACTGGGCTATCTTTATAGGATGTCTCTTTCAAATAGGATGTCTCTTTAAAGTGAAAGTGTAATTCATCCCTTTTTTTTTCCTTTCCATTCACTCGGATCTCTTCCGT
>JAFKAK010000437.1:0-2500 GCA_019914995.1 Acanthochlamys bracteata
AAACATCCAGTCACATGAAACATACATCTAAGCAGATAATGAAACTAAGCCTAAGCTAAGTTCTCAACTAGTTGTTTCTACGCCTAGAAGATGTTCTACAGCCAGGAGGTCTAGGACGTTGATATTTTGGTTTAGCTGCAGAAGATGGAGGAAGTATTTCTATATCCTCATCAATAAGGGCTTGTGAGCTGGAGACTGGTTTGTGAGCTTTGCGTTTTTGGTTCCTGCGCTTAGGGGGAAGGCTAGGAACGGTTGAGGGAGCTGATGGGGGTTCAGAGATAGGAGGTTCAGTGGTAAGGGGTTCATGTTGGAGCTCTGTTGGGATATCTTTGGACAGTGATTCTTCCGGCAGAGGAGCTTCATAAACGATAATTGATAATGGCTCAGTTTCTGCATCAGGTTCTTCAGTAGCTCCTTCAGCTGGGCATTCTTCAGGTGATTCCATGTGCTCGGTTGCCTTGTCTGGAGATGCTGAATGATCATTGCTCCCCATATTATAGTAATCTGCATTCATCTGTCCATCCTCCTGCCCATCTTCCTGTGCATTTTCCTCTGCATCCATCTGTCCAGTCTCAAATTCATCTCTGGTTGACTTGTCCTTTGGGTGCCCTGGTTGGCAAATGGCGTCCTTGAGTTCTTCAAAGGTTGTGTTCAGCTTCTGAATTTCCTTAGTTTGCTCCAGGATGGCATTGAGAATGTTTGTCAAGCACTGAGTCAGCTGAGCTGTTGTGGCACTTGCAGAGTTATTGTCAACTGGAGGGTGCTTGGACGTTAGCCTTTCCTCTGCTTCAATGATTCCTCTCAAGAACTTGGCATCCATCCTTATCATCTTTTTCACTTGCAGGGTTCCCATAGGCACAGCCTTCAATTGGCATATCCTACATATAACATGAGGGTATGGGAAGTGCTTACTGCCAGACTTGGAGACTCTCATCATGTGGTGCAACATCACCGCACAGAGGTTGATTGGCAGTTTCTTCATCAATCTCCATAACAGAAATGCATCATAGTTGGTGATGATGTTGCGGCTTCCTGAACGTGGAACTATGACTTTGGAGATGATATGACAGAGAGCTCTTGGCAGCAAAGGTAGATGGGCAGCTGACTCATACTGAAGCTTTGTCACAATCTCTGTCTCCAGCGCCTGCTTGAGATAGTTTAGTTTTGAGTCGCTAGCAGGCGGCATCTCCTCTCTGTAGGGAAGATCGAGCATCAAGGACATGGATCGTGCTTCCAAGTTGATCTCGATTCCGTTCACCATAGTCTGAACGGAGGAGCCACCGGTCGGATGAAGATTGGCGTAGAACATTCTGACACATTCCTCTGAAAATTCTCCCGGCCACTCATTGAATGCTGTCCATCCTTATGCCTCAAAAATTTCATCCACTTCAAGGCCGTAGTAGTTGAAGTCGTCGAAATTCACACTTGCCGGTGTCAGAATTGGAATTGCTAGTTGCCGACTGTATTTCTCGAATTCCTCCTTGCCGATGAATCTCTCGTCATGGCCGTGGACAGTTCTGGAGCTTCTTGCTTGAGTTTTCTGATTTTTCTTGGCCATTACAGCGGTTTGAGGATTTGGTTTAGGGTTTGAGATTTGGGAGTCGAGAGCGAGAGGGAAATTTGGTTTTTGAAACAGAGACGATGGATTATGAGAGGTTTCCCTGTTGGATCAGTTTATAGTGCACACAGCCTGTCATGAGCCAGCTGGGTCATGTGCTCAGCACGTGACCGGTCAGCTGCTAACTATAGTTTTATCAGTTGCAGTCGACTTTGCCACTGAAACTTGTTTTCTGGATCACCAAGAGATCATGCAACCTCCTAAAAACTGACAAGAGCCACTAGTACTCTTTCTATCAAGTTTGCAACCACCAAAGTCAGCGTCAGCATAAGCATATAAATTAAATTCACAGCCTCTTAGATAGAATAATCCTAAATCTTAGATAGAATAATTCGTTTTACAGCTATCAATGGGATTCTTTTGGATTACTTTGAAATCTAGCACATAGATACACTAATTGAATGTCGTTTTATCAGCTATCAATTTTGGGATTGTTTTGGATTACTGAGCATCACACGCAACTGCTCGGGCGTGGGTAGGTAAGCGCTCGGGCGTGCCAGTGTAAATGCTCGGGCGTCGATGGTATGCGCCCGGACGAAACGCAAAAGTGCTCGGGCATGAAAGCGTTATGATTCTAGAGACCCACTGACCCCCCAGCTTGGTGGTAGGGGATTTACCCTGCTAATATAGTAGGGGGAAACCCCACCGCGTGCGCGTGCGTCGTGCGCACCATTGCGGTGCCTTTGCGGTGCCTTCGCGGTGACCGCGTGCGCGTGCGGTGCTTGGGCAGTTCCGCTGTTTGTTGTGGCATTTTCCTACTGGTTTGCTACGAGGAGAGGCAACCCGGTGCGGCGGCGGAAAATTTCCGTTGCGGCGCTCTCTTGTGCGCCATATGGCGCCTATGAGCGTTATGATTCTAGAGACCAGCTGAACCCCCAGCAT
>JAFKAK010000437.1:22500-25000 GCA_019914995.1 Acanthochlamys bracteata
CTCCAAATGTTGGTTCAGCTTCTGTTTTTCCTTAGTTTGCTCCAGGATGGCATTGAGAATATTTGTCAAGCACTGAGTCAGCTGAGCTGCTGTGGCACTTGCAGAATTACTGTCAACTGTAGGGTGCTTGGGCGTTAGCCTTTCCTCTGCTTCAATGATTCCTCTCAAGAACCCAGCATGGTGCATCCATCCTTATCATCTTTTTCACTTGCAGGGTTCCCATAGGCACAGCCTTCAATTGGCATATCCTACATATAACATGAGGGTATGGGAAGTGCTTACTGCCAGACTTGGAGACTCTCATCATGTGGTGCAACATCACCGCACAGAGGTTGATTGGCAGTTTCTTCATCAATCTCCATAACAGAAATGCATCATAGTTGGTGATGATGTTGCGGCTTCCTTGGAACTATGACTTTGGAGATGATATGACAGAGAGCTCTTGGCAGCAAAGGTAGATGGGCAGCTGACTCATACTGTAAATTTTTGTCACAATCTCTGTCTCCAGCGCCTGCTTGAGATAGTTTAGTTTACCAAGTCGCAGCATGGTGCGGCATCTCTCTGCTAGGGAAGATCGAGCATCAAGGACATGGATCGTGTTTCCAAGTTGATCTCGATTCCGTTCACCATAGTCTGAACGGAGGAGCCACCCGGTCGGATGAAGATTGGCGAGAACATTCTGACACATTCCTCTGAAAATTCTCCCGCCACTCATTGAATGCTGTCCATCCTTATGCCTCAAAAATTTCATCCACTTCAAGGCCGTAGTAGTTGAAGTCCGCTGGAAATTCACACTTGCGGTGTCAGAATTGGAACTAGTTACCAACTGTATTTTTCGAGCATGGTGCGATGGGTGTTTTGGCCGTGGACAGTTCTGGAGCTTCTTGTGAGTTTTCTGTTGGCCATTACAGCGGTTTGAGGATTTGGTTTAGGGGTTTGAGATTTGGGAGTCGAGCGAGAGGAAATTTGGTTTTGAAACAGAGGCGATGGATTATGAGAGGTTTCCCTGTTGGATCAGTTTATAGTGCACACATGGCCTGTCATGAGCCAGCTAAATGTTCTGTTCAGCACGTGCTCTTTCAGCTGCTAACTATAGTTTTATCAGTTGCTTTGAGGTTTGCCATTGAAACTTGTTTTCTGGATCACCAAGAGATCATGCAGGCTCCTAAAAACTGACAAGAGCCACTAGTGTTTTTCCTGCTGGTTTGCAACCACCAAAGAGGTCAGCATAAGCATATAAATTAAATTCACAGCCTCTTAGATAGAATAATCCTAATCCTTGGTTTCGTTTTTTTACAGCTATCATATGGGATTCTTTTGGATTACTTTGAAATCTAGCATAAATTGAATGTTCCGGTCTACGCAATTTTTTGCTGGTATCTTGGTTCAGGCAGGGCAATGGCAATTGAGTGCTCGAAGAGCATGATTCTAGAGACCCACGTGAACCCCAGCATGGTGCTGGGGGTTTTCCTCCCCTGCTAATATATAGGGGGGAAACCCCGCGGCGCGTTGGGCGTCGATCCGCGCGGCCGTCGCGCGTGTTTGGCGCTTTGCGGTGCTGGTGCTGGGGTGTCGGTCTTTCAGGCGTTATGCGGCAAATACCAACGCTGCTGTGGTGCTTGGGCAGTTGTTTGTTTGTTGTGGCATTTTCCTACTGGTTTGCTACGAGGAGAGGCAACCCGGTATGCGGCGGAAAATTTCGTTTGGCGCTCTCTTTTTCCGCGCCATATGGCGCTTTGAGCGTTATGATTCTAGAGACCAGCTGAACCCCAGCATGGTGCTGGGGTGTTTTTCCTGCTGGTATGTTATGGGAAGAGGCGTTCCGCGCGGAACGGTGCCGTGCGTCGGTAAATTTCCGTTCGCGGCGCTCTTTTTGTGCGCCGTATGGCGCTTTTGAGCGTTATGATTCTAGAGACCAAGTGAACCCCCAGCATGGTGCTGGGGTGTTTTTCCTGCTGGTATGTTATGGGAAGAGGCGTTCCGCGCGGAACGGTGCCCGGCCGGCGGTAAATTTCTGTTACGGCGCTTCTTTTCTGCGCCGTATGGCGCTTTTTGAGGTTTATGATTCTAGAGACCAAGTGAACCCCAGCATGGTGCTGGGGTGTTTTTCCTGCTGGTATGTTATGGGAAGAGGCGTTCGCGCGGAACGGTGCCCGGCGGCGGTAAATTTCGTTACGGTGCTCTTTTTCTGCGCCGTATGGCGCTTTTTGAGCGTCATGATTCTAGAGACCAAGTGAACCCCAGCATGGTGCTGGGGTGTTTTCCTGCTGGTATGTTATGGGAAGAGGCGTCCCGCGGAGCGGTGCCGCGGCGGCGGTAAATTTCCGTTTTGGGCGCTCTTCTGTGCGCCCTATGGCGCTTTTTGAGCGTTATGCTTCTAGATACCAACTGAACCCGAGCATGGTGCTGGGGTGTTTTTCCTGCTGGTATGTTATGGGAAGAGGCGTTCCCGCGCGCGCAACGGTGCCGCGGCGGCGGTAAATTTCTGTTACGGCGCTCT
>JAFKAK010000438.1:0-111807 GCA_019914995.1 Acanthochlamys bracteata
CTAAAATAATGAGCGATTAGTAATTTAAGTAGCAGAAAAACCTATGGGAATTATAGTTTATTTATTTTTAATTATAATATGTCTGTTAGTTATATATATAGTATTATAGGTAATATACTATATTTTATATAAAGAAACTATACGTGTTTATACTACTAAGAAAGACTCTCTATATTTATTCTAGTGTGGGAGGCCGCATAGAGAGGCTACACGTCTAGAAAATTAGCTAGAAAGAAAAATAGTTTCACTATAAGTTAGAGTAAAACTTATCGTGAGTTACTATAAGATAGTATTAGTAGCTTTTTTAAGTAAGTTGTAAGAACTATAGAAATGCTAAAAAAAAAACTAACTTAGGTCTAATATTAACTTGAGTCGTAATAGAATACGTTATAACTAAAGTCTATAAAGATTACTAACTTCTTAAAATTAAAGACTTTAAGCAAAGATTTAAGTTCTAGAGAAGAGAGAAATCTGAAATCGTATCTCTTAATAAAGATAAAACAATGTATTCTAGACTGCTTTAAAAGTATTTAATAAATAAGCTATTATTAGTATACTTTAATATTATAGGACGTTTTTTAACATTACGAAAATAAAACTAATAGTTAATTTTAATTTTCATGACTACGCGTAGAGGAACCAAATTATTCTATTTGAGAAAAGAAGAAGCATAAATAAAACTCAAATTTAAAAAACATCTTTATGGAATACTTAACAAATAAGACAAGTATAGGTACTAGGACTATAAATATACTATTACTTTTATAGTAAGCTTAAGAATAAAGCGTTATATTGGGCGTGAAACTATAGACTAAAATAATTTCTTCCATATATTAAAATAAACTAGTTAAACAGAATATAAACTGCAAAGGTAATATAAAGTAATACTTTAATACGTTAGTTTACTAATTACGTTTTAGAACAAAGCTATTAATGTAAATATAAACCTATATAAAACTATATAAATATGGGCTCTTTATATAATAGGAAATAAGTGAGCCCTAAGGAGAAATTTAATATAAAGAAACTATTAATTAAATATTCCAAATATAGGTAAGTAAATATTATTAATGTATTACCCTAACATAACTATAGTAGATTAAAATATAATAAGCTTAGAAACTATAACTAAGTTAGAGTATTTATAGTATACTCTTAAACATTTAATAAGTAGTTTAAGTTCTATCTACTAAAACTTAGTTACACTTTTTAAAAATTACATATATATATAGTGGATAGATATATGGCTGAGGAATGGAAAACTATAATTATAAAATATTTTAGCTAGGCTATATGAACGTAGATTGTTATGCTAGACCAAAACTAAGAGGTAGCCCAAGAAAGTAGACTGCGTAATACTAAGCCTAGTACCTAGCCTAATACTAAGCCAAATTCTAAAAGTAAATACAAGCCTAATAGCTAGGCGAAACACTAAGCCTAATACTAAACCATGTTTTTAGAACTAATAGAACTTATTCCTATAAAACTACAGAAATATTACGTTTAGAATTACACTGGCCAAAGCGTAGAAGGAAGACTAAGAATATAAGCTACTATTTCTTTTACTACTCTATAATAAGATAATGAAATTCAAAACCCTAATAGGTAAAGAATTTAAAAGAACCTATCTAAGTAATACTAGAAGCTCTATAATATTTTATTAGAGGGTGTTAATAGAGAGATCTAGTAAAGATACTACTAAGAATAAATTATCTAATAATTTAATTAAATCTATACTACTATTGGTTTATCTTATAGATAAGTAAGTATAGAGAGTTAAAAAGTCCTTTATAGCTACTAAGACTATAACATTCTAGATTCCCTAGATATACTAATAAGCTATCTATAATCTAAAAAGTACATAAAATAAGAAAAAGTAGTACTACTAGAAGGATAATTATACTAATAGAATAAAACTACAGAAGTGGTTTAAGTACTCAAGAACGCTATTATAGTTCATTGAAAATAAGTTTTTAAAATAAAGAATAAACTAGATAGGAAAGCAAAATAATTTAAGTCATACTTTATAATACAGGCGTTTTACTTAGTGTATAGAACTAACTATTATAAGAGTTAGCACTAATAGTCTATATTATTACCTAACGCCTATTTTCTAGTTCCTATTCTAGTTAAAGCCCTTAAATGTATTTATTATAATATTAAAAATACGTTTACTAAATCTTTACCTAAAGGAACTAATCTTCCTTTAGCTGCCTAAAGGACTTTATATTAAGAAAGGACATAACCAAAAGTCCTTCAAAAGCCTATGGACTTAAATAAGCTACTTAGAACTAGAACCTATTGGTGAAGAAAGAAAGTTCTATTTAGAGATTTATGTGAAACCTTATAAACCCTTTTATATTTATCTATAAAGAAAGAAGCTTTTAATGCTACTTTATATTAATAATATTATTTCTACTATAAGAGAGTGAGCTTAACAGACTAGGTCTATAAAAAGACGATAAAAACAATTTAACGATAAAAACCTCTGGGAGAAATATAAAGTCCATTTACTTTATATTATAAGAGATGAGAAGCACTAAAAAGCCTATTTTAGTTGGGAATAATACCTATGCAAACTTATTAATAAGCTTAGAATATTAAGTATAACCTATAGGATAGAAATATTCTATTTACTAAATACACCTTATTAAGACTAGCTACTAATAAATATATCAAGAAAACATAACTAGATACTAGTAAAATTAGAAGCTTTATATTTTAATAGTTCTTATACGTCTTAACATTATAATTACCCTTAAAGCTAAGCTACTAAGTAAGTAATCTAGTAAAATACGTTAGTTATGCTTTTAAAGAACCTACTATAGTTTCTTAGGTCTCATAGCTATTATTAAACCATAGTATAGACTAGAAGTGTATATATAATCCATTATCTGCTCTAATACTAATTATTTAAGTAATAAGGTTAACTAAAGGGCGTTTTAAGAAGCCTATAATATTCTATATAGGCCTAACAGATCTATTATAATAAGTAATAGATAATTAGGCCTATAGTTAGTAAGAATAAGGGAATAACCACTTATCTACGCTATATTACTATAAAGAATATATAGCAATGGTAGACCACTCTAAAGGCTCTTTAAAATACAATACCTAAATATAAGTAACATACTAGTAGATGATTTTAAAAAACGCTATCTTTAAGTAATTGTATGAGTGTTTTCAGAAAATGATTTAATATATATAGTTTAGAGGAATAGATTACTAAGGAGGTTTTAATAGTAAGTTATGGGCGCTAAAAAGCACTTATTATAAGCTATTAATTATAGCTATTAAACACAAAATTTAATAGCTAGTAAATAATTACCTTAATTATTTTTATAAATACGCCTATACTAAAGTGTAACGCTTAGCTACATCCTTACTTAATTACTTTCTATCTTCCTCCTTTTTTAAATTTTATAGCTCTAGTATTATAAGCACTATAGCATACGCCTTAGCCTTTTTTATAATTCCAGTAGCCTATTAATAGATTTTTAAAAAATAAAAGAATATAACTTACTCTACTTTTACTCTAAAAAATTTACCTATACTAGATGCGTATAGATAAAGCTTATAGGCTTTAGAACTAATAGTAAATAAGCTAGAGCCTTCTTAGATCTCTCTATTATATTATCTATATAGGGTTTATAGGTATGTCTACTTAAGTAGTAGCTACTAGTAGTAATTACTACCTCTTTTAAAAATTATAGCACCTACTATTACTATTACTCGATAAAGTACTATTATTATAACTAAAATAAGCTTTTACTATACTTTTACACGTATACCTACTATAAATAACCTTATAAGAATATTTAAATTATAAATATACCTAGAGGTCCCTATAATGGGGTAATTAGAGAGGTAGGCCTAGCTCTAGTTAAGAAGAAGGTGCATAAGGAGCTTAAGGCTATAAAGGTGGATGACTATAATCGCGCCTCTACTAAGGGAAGTATTTAGCCTTTATATAAGTCTCTATAAGATGCCCTCCTACTATAAGCCTAAAATAAAAGTTAGTAAAACTAAAGAGTTACAGGAAAGGGTATAATAAGAGCCTATTAAAATAGTAAGCTATTAAAGTGTTTATTACCCTTATAGTAGTGTTACAACACTATAATAGATATACACTATTTAGTAGAACTTATAGATATATTAAAAATATAATTAAATTTTAGGTTTAAATTAAGTAGAAGCGTAAGAACTAAATAACGAGCGTAATAGACTATAAAAGGCGAGACTTTGAAGAAGCGCTTATATAGGTAGTTTGGTTTATTTACTCATTTACTTATTAAGGCCTACGTATAAGAGATTAAAGGCAAAGTAGAATTAATAAAGAGTAGAAGGCGTAAAGGAAGAAAATCTAAATGGGTGGCATAATAGAGTTTAGTGTAAGTATAATATAGGTAGCTAATAGTGCTTCTACTACTTATATAAAATTTAAGAAGGGTAGTAGTAGAGGTAGTTTAGAAAGAACCTAGCTAGCTTAGCGGCGCTATAGTAACTATAAAGGGATTAGACACAACAACACACAAATTAAAAGATATAAGAAAGATTTTAAATCTAATGTAGCTATATTATATAAAGGATTTATAAAGTATAGAGTAATTCTATATATTTTGTACGTGGTGTTCGTAATGCCAAGACAAAGTGTCCGGCTTCGTGTTGTGGCCAACTTAGTGTTGTACTGGCTTAGTGTTGTGCTTGTTTGTGTGTTGGCCGGCAGTGTTGTGGCCGGCTTAGTGTTGTGGCCGGCTTAGTGTTGTGGCCGGCTTAGTGGTGCTTTACGTAATTATATGTTAGTATTTTACTTTTAATCCTAGTAAACTAATTAAATACTAAGCGTTTACCTCTAAAGTGTACTACTATTTACTATTCCATACTAAGTTATATTATACTAAGTTATATCTTTTTAGTTATGTCTTACCTTATTATTATTACTAATTATATTTAATAATCCTAAAAAATAGAACTATAGATTTTGATTAGGGCAACTTAGTAAAAGCCTACTAAGAATATTAGGTTATTTAATAAAGACGGATACACTACCTATTAAACTAGTATTATATAACTCTTTCCCACCTATACTAAAAGGTACGCTAGAGAATACTTAAGCCAAGTATTTTTTAATAGTGTAATATATATTAAGAATATGCTAAGCACTAGCACTAGTGTTTAAACCTAGCCTAGCCTTAGTCTCTATAAGCAAGAGAGGGCCACGTGATGCCTGTGCGCTAACCTCGTTATAGGTGTATAATCTTTATACTATAGTTCGTGTTTCGTAAGATATTATACACCTTTTAGTATATGCCTCTAATAATTTAGATTTTCCTTCGTGTTTCTGGTAGAATAATAATTTTAGTAGTGTTTAAATAGCACTACGTTTACTACTAAGACTATTTCCCTACTTCTTATTATAGAATAACCTTATTATAATGCACCACCTTTAAAGTTGTCTATTTAAGTATTACCCGTAATAAACCTTAGGGAATTACCTATTATTCACTAGTGACTCACTATAAGTTTCTCTAACATATTATAGAAAAAACTACCTACCTTTCTAGCTACTTTTTTCTAGACGTGTAGCCCCTCTATGCAGCCTTCCGCTAGAGGTAAAGATAGAAGAGTCTTTCTTGTAAAAATTCTTACTTCAAGCCTTATTCTAGGCTAAGTAAGCTTTATAATTTGTTTCTAATTGCTATAAAAAAAATAGCAATAGTAAGAATAAGTAAATTACTAGTTATAAATAAATAGTTCTAAGTTGCCCTAAAAATTAAATTTATACTAGATTTAGGCGCTACTATACATACTTACTATATTAAGGAACTTTTTACTAAGGAAGTATTAGACCTACTACAATAATTAGTGGTAGGGTAATACTAATAACTCTATTAAAGCGTCTTTTATAGGAGACATAGATATTGAGTTTATTAACTTAAAAGCTCCTAATAGTTATATTACACTAAAGACGTTCTCTATATTCCTAAACCAAGTGTGTTAACCTTTTGCAAGCCCCTTAGCCTTATTACTACTAAAGGATATAAACATCCTTTAATAAGGATAACTGCTTTATCTATACACTAAATATGGATCTTTTAGCTAAAGGTAGCTATAAAAGATAGTGTATCCCTTTTTCACTACCAGGTACACATAAAAATTAATTCTTTATTTAGTACTAATAACGCTTAGTGTTATGAATACTATAGAACTAGATAAAGAGAATGGATTTACTCTATAGACAAACTATAAATAGACTATACTAAAAAGAAAAGAAGGTAAAGTCAAAGTAGTAGAAAGCCTAAACATGTGAAAAGAATTAGATCCAATTTAGAAAACGAAGGATCTAGTTCTAATCTAGAAGAATCTAATAATCTAGATTATAATCTAGAAAGTGATACTTCACCAAAAAAAGCACTACTAAGGAAGTAGTTAGAGTTAATAATAACTCTATAGACTTAGTACATAATAGGACTTGGGCATATAAATAAAATAGCCTATCTTTTTTATACTAGGATATAGCTAATACCTCTTTTTACTATAGATAGTAATAGGCCTTATTAGCGCTATAGAAGATATTGGGACTTAAACTATAACACTATTCTAAATAGCCTTATTAACGAATGCCTTTACTTCTAATAGTAGTTTAAGCCAAAAAGCTATAAGGAGGTCTTATTAAGTCTAAAAGACGATAAGAACCTATACTTACAAGCTATAAAAATAGGTTAACAAACTAATTAGGATTAATACGTGGAATCTAGTACTTAAGTAGAATATTAAAACTAAAACCTCTTGAGGACGGTGGATTCTTACTATAAAACTAAACCTCGATAGAAAAGAATCCTATCTTTTTAAAATGTATGGGGCTGGGTGGATTACGAAAGTTTTTTATAAAGTATAAATATAAACTAAATAAAAGAAACTTTTGCTTCCACTATCTAAACTTATCCTTATTAGGCTATTATTAGCTATATTTGCTTATCTAAATTAGGAAATTTATTAATGGGACATGAAACAACTTTTCCTAATGCCAATCTAGATAGTAAGACTACCTATATTTAAATCCTATAGGCCTAGAAGACTATATTATTTAAAGTACTAAGAAAATAATAAACTAGATAAAGTCTAGACAATTACTTCACAAGTAAAAGTAATATATAAGCAATAATCTTTAAATCTAAAGACTATAGTAAAGTAGTCTATCTTTTTTAAATAAGGCCTAATATGGATTAAAGTAAGCTAGTAGGTAATAGTAGTTTTCTATTATTTTAAAGTCCTAAAATAACTAGACTTGGCATTATGGCCAAACCAACTTAAAATAAATAACTCTGTCTTTATAAATAAAAACTGCCTATTGTCTTAGCCAGGTATTATCACGTAGACGATATACTAGTCTTTGCTAAGAATAAAAAGTTAATTAATAATTTATATAAAGGAATTACCACTGGCACTAATTTGGAGTAACAAGCTTGGAGTACTAGAAGGGAAAGAAATAACCCTTACACCTTTTCTTTCCCTAGAATTAAAATTATATGGGACTAAACTACTAAGTCTAATAATTTACTTAACGTAGTTTTGTTAATAAAATACTTACCAAGTATAGCAAAACTAGAAATAAGCCTAGAATTTACCTTTGCCTATAAAAAGTTAAACTAGAAAAGAATCTAGATACTAGTAATTTAGAGTTAACGGGTCAAATACTAACAAAAAATAGGGTGTTCTAATTTACCTACTATTTTTACTAGGCCCGACCTGGCGTACTCTATTAATTACCTAGCTAGATTTTGTCTAACCCTAGTCTAGACCACTATAAATATTTAAATTATGTGTGGTCCCACTTAAATAAGACTTAGGATTTAGGGATAGACTTATCCTATATAAAGAATCTGTCTAATCTAATACTAATTCTATTCTTAATGGTAATAAGTGATTGAGATTAGGGGGCGATATAGATTCTAGAAAACTAACTAGTGTAGTAATTTATTTATTTTTAGTAATAAAATAACTATAGTACTAGTAATAAAAAACTAGTTACTATTAGTTAGCTTTGTAAACTATAAAAGTATAGCTATTAGTTCCATGTTAGTAATAGTAAACAGAAGTAGAATATATGGCATAAAAAAGGGTGGGGTTTAAGTTAGTATAAAAGAATCTATTTACCTATAAAACTTTATTACAGGGCTATTAGGGTTTTGGCTCTTTTTGCCTAAAGAGTGTTTTTAATACACTAAACACTATTAAAATGGAGTTTTTTAAGTGCTTTAGAACACTAGGCTAAATATCTAATTTATTATGCCAGGACTAAGCACATGTAGGTATTACCTATTATTTTTTTGTTAGGGAAAGTCTAAACATAAAAACAATCAACTTAGTATATAAAAATATAAAAACCATACTAAGCAATAATCTTTCTAAGCCTACTAGCTTACCTAAGTTTTAAGACTTTATAGCTAGAATGGGCCTTGGACACTAAGACTCTAGGTAACTAAATTGTCTTTTTTACCTATTCTAATAAACCACTCCCCTAAATTATAAAAGCTCAAGGGGGTGTGTAAAGGTTCTTACTTTAAGCCTTATTTCTAGGCTAAGTAAGCTTTATAATTTTTTTCCTAAACAGGTTTAGCCTGTATTACTAATCTAGTATTATAACTAGATTCTTTATAAAAAAATGGAACAGATTGGTATATTTCTTGGCATTATAGCCAAACCAACTAGGGAGATATTCAGAATGAAATTGGTCGAATAAGGAAGAAACTTCGAGGTTGTTGTTCTCCTAGTATAGCCAAGTCTATTACGTCTACGATTACAATCTATTACGTAGATAGTAGATTCTTATACGAGAATTATTTATCTACGTAATCTAAATTAGTCTTGAATATATTCTGGAAATATGCTTTAGTAACAGCGGAGGAAAACGGCCTGTTAAGAGACCTGTTTCCTCCGTACTTAGTCTATACCTAGAAACTAAAATCGAATAATACAAAATTGTCTATATATTATTTCTCCTCTTTATTTTCTCGCTATACCTAGAAAGCTATAGCCTTTCTTTCTTAGTAATAACACTAAGACTATTACTTCTAGTAATAGTTTCTAGGTCCTATTACTAGAAGGGAAAAGTAGCGCTACGCACACCTTTTCTTTTTCCATTTCTAAATACTACCAATTAATAGTATAAAAGCTAATTTAGTTTCTTTATATAAAAAATCTAGTCTCTAGTAGTAGTTAAAATACTATATTTACATAAATAAGTTAGTCTCTTATAGTAGTTGTTAACTATAATTCATTATAAATAATAACATTATAAAATTAAAATATATAACCCTTTAATATTTTAGTTAGTGGTTTAAGAATTTCTCTTTTATTTATTAAAGAACCCTATTTATTTAGAATTTAGAGTCTACTTTTATTAATCCTGTTAGGGGTTAGTAGTTTATTTAGTTCTAATAAAAGTATTTATTTTATAGGCCGTTTAGGTATTAAAGTATTAGAGTCTCTATTAATCTCTAAACAAGCCTAGGCTCTGAAGAGTTTTTAAGACTTTACCAGGTGAAACAGGCATCTTACTTAGCATTAGGATAAATTAAACTTTAGAAGCTAATTTTAGTAGGGGATTTTATCTAAAATTAAGTTGTTTATCTAGTGTTTATTAGGTAACCTCTGGTGTTACGTTATTATAACCAGTATTGAAAATAAAGCCGCGTTAAGTTATTCGTCGCTCTAAGTCTAGTTAGGTAGGGTTTAGGAAAGCAGGATTTAGAAATGTGAGGATTTATGCTAGTTTTTTAATTAATTCTTGTTTTTCCTAAATAAATATAGTTAAAGTGCTAAACTTTAAAAGTAGTATTAATTTTTTATTATTTAAAGTTAGTAGAAGTCTAGTGTGATGTCTGTAACTCTAGAGATGGGTAATTATAAGTTCTATATTTTACTTGCCCTCTTCTCCTTAGAGTGAACCTTTTAATAAATCTTACTTAGTTCCAGGCATTTATTTTGGCACTAAAGTTCGTTTTTTAGCGTTGGGAGTTATTAGCGGTGGTAAGACCGCCGAAAGCGGCGTTATTATACGATTAGGTTGTGTATTTGGACCTTTAATAAACGATAAAGATGTGGGAAGATAGTTCTAATTAGCTCTATTATAATTTCAAACTCTGTATTATTTTTGCTTTATTATTTAGTACCTAAGTTTTATTTATACGTTACTTTAGGTTTTTTAATTACTAAATTAGGGACATTTTAGTTCAAAATTTAGTAGTTGCGTAATTTTATTTTAAGTTTTAAATTTAGTGGTTTATTACTTTTATGGCATTGGTAAAGGCTTCATCAGACTCCTTCTGGTTCTATTGGGTGTAAAAGCGTGAGGTAAGTAAACAAAGGTTATAAAGCTAGGCTGGTAAATGGGTTAGAGGTATAAGCTAAGTGCGTTAGGAGGACTGGGTTTTAGAACCTAAATTTACGGACTATGGGTTATATAAAGGGTCAGGGTGAACCTTAGGTCTTGGAAGTAGAGCTGGATTGTTAGGTTGGTTAAAGGCTTTTTATTAGTGGTGCGATTTGGTTGTTAACAGTGTGGGGGCCTAAATTTGGGTTTAAGAGTTATTGTTAAGTCAGGAGATTGGGTAGAGGGACTACTCCGTATAAGGAGAGATGTATAGTAACTAAAAAATAGGTAATAATTAGTCTTAGTATTATAAAGACTTTCTATTCTTTTTCTAGTGTACCTACTATTAAAAATACATTCTAAAAGGGCTAAGCTCTGTAAGCCTTTTATTAAGTTTTTAATACGTTAAAAAAGATGGGATAACTAGTCTTTATGCTAAGGCAAAGTGATTGATTTAATGAAATTCATTTATTTTAGTAGAATAGAATAAATTTAATTAACACCCTGGGCCATGTAAATTTTTTAATCTATAGATTAGTAACTATAGGCTAATCTATATTTAGTACTTTAGAATCATGCATTCTAATAATAGATATTTTATTTAAAATCCTGGGGCCCTATAAATAATTCTATATTTTAAATTTAAAAAATATTTTCACTACTATATTTATTACATTTTAGAATAGTACTCTAATAAAAATAAAAATTCTATATTAATTACGTCTAAGTCTTCCTTCTAAGTTATAATCTTTAACAGTCTACTCTCTTAAATAAATTACGATTTAAGCTTGGTTTCGTCTCCTCTGTAACTCTAGTAAATCTTAACTATTTATTAATATAGCTCTTAGGGTTTCTATGGGTTCTTAGTATATAATAATTTATTAGCTATATCTTCCACCTTTATAACTGGGGCGCGAGTTCTTATAAATTAAGGTTAAGAATATATTAGATAAGCGTCCTCTTTAGTTCTCTATGTAAGCTTTATTATACTAGGGCGTCTATCTAGTAGAAACTACTTTTTAATTATATTTACTAGTTAGCGTAGTTAGTGGGACGTTATGTAAGGTAGCGGCGTTTTATAAAATTATAAATTCGTGATTTTAAAAGGCCTAAAGGGTAAGTTTAATCCCACCTTTATATTTAGTATAAAACGTAATATTTAATTAAGATATAGTAAATTAAAAGATAGTGTTAAGTTGTTAAGAAAACTAACCTGGGTCCTAATAGAATACGTTAGTATAATAAAGTATAGAAGTAGAATACTATATTTTATATATAGCTTATAGAAATGTTACTATAAGTTACCATAAAAAAATACTAGCACTTAGAAGGACTCATTACGAATATATTATTATAACTAGTGACTATATTAAACTCTATTTAGTATATTTAATAAAGGATAACATATTGTGTTCTTCTATCCCTATATAGTGGGCTCTAATATGCCTAAAGGCTATCCTTCTAACACTGTTACTTTCTCGTTGGAGCTGAGCGACTTTATCAACATCGATTCATTGGATCTCCGGGTAGGGGTGATGCAGAAACGTGGCGATGGCACTCACGCGCTCTTCAAATCCGCAGGTCGGGGGCGTCTGGTGCTATTAAGTTCAGCGACCATGGCGCAGGCCAACCACACCTTTGAGATTTTCACCAGCCTGGACCCCAAGCGCTTGCTGATGAATAATATAATACGGCCGTGTATCCTAAATGTTTATCATACTTACCCAGAAAGCTTTGTCTACCATGGTTAGCTCTGAATGCGTTTTGACGTCGGGCTAGGTATGTTTTCTTCCAAAACCGCCTCAACTCAACATCGCTCGCATGTGAATCCACTCAAAAGCCTTTTCCCCCCAATCGCAGTCGAACGCTTAGAAAAGATTCTTTTTAGAACAAGTGTTTCGAGCGCTTCGAACTAACAGTCGAAAACTTTTCCTCTACCGATTCCACTCCCCTTCTCTTCATCATCCAGCTCTCTAATCATTTCTAGTTTCTGGCCGTTACGGAGACCTTCGGTTGGTTGAACCCGAAGGTGAAGCCGTTCGTGCCGCTCGTACCTTCCGATGCTTTGACGTCGTAATCTATGCGAGGGTGGCGGGAACACTGCTTTCGCATTTTGGAAATGGTCAGGTCCAACTCCTGTGACTGGTACTTGCTGTCTCCGAGGGCAGGCGTTTGGAGGTGAGGGACGCGTGAACTTCGCGGAGGAAAGGTCGCAAGACGGGAATGCATTGGACGAGGATGGTACCGGCTGCTTCAGAGGGTACCAAACGTTGGAGATGCCATTACGCCCTGGGACTGTCGGGTTCAATTGGCAGTAAGTGGAAGAGAAAGGCACACAGTAGTAGAAGGTCGCGCTTGTTGCCCTCGTCTTTCCAGGCTACGCGGACGGCTGCGACGATCGCAACACTGTTTGCAATAGTCAGTCATGAGGCTTGCAGTTATGAGGAGCTGTTGCTTACATGACTCCCAGGCTCATCGTGATGCAGAGGCCAATCTTTTCGCTCTTCTTCATATCAATTTCAGGTAATCCACCATGGGAAAGGGCGAAGATGAAGTCCATGATGATGTTGTATACTGCTTCAGTCAGTGCTATCCCTTCAGACTACTGACGGTGATTCGACTCACTGTTGCCAGCCTCTTTAAAGTCGTCTCGAAAGCCCTTATCGACGCAAAAAATTCAGCCGGTAATAAACATCATAGCTTTTCTCGTCGCAAAGCTTTTTGCCCATTGGAATATGATCTTGACAATCATCCACGCGTTCATCGTAGCGATAAAGAACCAGATCATCGTTTGCTGGTAACGGTTGGTGAGTTTAAGCAGCGTCACGCCAAACGCCGTCTTGCTCACGCCTGGCCCGCAGAGATTAGTACACGAGGAGATGTTGATAGTATGTGCATGCGGTCGTCCCATTTCGAGCCATTGGTCGGGACGTAGCCGGTGTGATACTGGTGGACGATCACCGCGTCGGTGAGCAATAGCATACTCTGCAGCTATCTTAGCATGAACCCAGCTTGCATGTAAGCACCAGGAGTACTCACCCATGCGACAATGAGGATATAGTCGTCGTACCAGAGACCATGGCGACGAGTGATCTTGCAGTAAACCTCAGGACTAGAAATACCGTCGCACCCGCGAACAGCGACCACAGTCCCGCATTTAATTCCTTCTCGGATTCACATAGTTGGGAATGCTATCCGCGCCGTCGCTCTTTCGTGGTCTCAACCACATGTTATGTCCAGGCACAGCCGTTCATTCGCACGCTCGATTCCCAGTGTCACAGTTCAAAAGCAAGTCACAAGATTGATGTCATGGATGGGAAAGGTGACAGTGACAACGACAGCGGCAGCCAGATTCAAGGTTTGCGAGGCGGGCCGTCCAAGACAATACGCGTGCGCTGCAATTGTTCTGAAACAGCCATAGGGAGGCACATGTCCTGGAAACCACGTGTTCCTGAAACCACAATCCTGGGACGCCACCCGAATCTGACCCACGCGCCGCACGCTTTGACCGCGGGTGACGCAGATTTGAGACATGAACGGCGTCTTAGCTGCCTCTTTTGCGTGGTTGCTCCGCGCGCGAGTGAGCACTACCAATCGAGTACCCACGAGCAGAGGACGAGCGCCTACTGTCCTACCCTCTCTCCACCAGCGCCAGAAATGCCTGTTACGTCGATGTGATACCAGGACGCGTGGTGAAGCCCATTCTGCTTCGGCAACTCTTGCTAGTGCTCTCCACGTCTCGTCGCATTCCTACGCGAATGTTTCCACACCCCTCGCTCGCAACCCTGTTCGGGGGCCTCGCCGAACAAGGCCGGAGTCTCACCAATTTCCACGTCTAGATTACAAGCCCCGTATCCGCTTACACAGCGTGTTCGCGGGCAGGTCAATAAGCTCTATCTGGTAAGGACTTGCGGGGGTTCCACTTCGCGCCTTGGCCATCGTCAATACGACTTTTCCCATACAAAGGCCCGTTTTTCAATGTTGCTTATTACAAATGTCCACCCAGGTGCCTAGATGCGGCTCCTCAGCCATCTCGTCAATTCGTCGTTATACTTTGTGCGGCATTTTTGGCGTATTGTAACCATCTGTGATATCATCTTTACGTGGTTCACAAGCTTGAGCCGCCCACCTAAGCGAATCGCCCACACCCATTATCGCGTCGCCTTCGCGGCAATAACGTAATATCTTAATAATATTAAACCTCGAGGACCTATACGAAAAGGTAATATGTACTGCCTATCTTTCTAATTCCCTAATATATTTTAATCCTATTTTTAATTTTATTCCATTTTTTTGAACGCCTTATACGCTACTATGCCTAAAACTTACTCAGCCCATAAGTCTACGCATTTAAGTTTAGTAGCCTAATAATTCATTCATTGCTTTTTTTAGACTATAGAGGTATAAAGTTAATTATAGAGTCTAAATTACTCGCTCTTATATCCGCTAGATTATAGATTAGTAAATAGATATAATTCTTCACTAAAATTAACCTTACATGAGATTGTTTAACTTATTCTATTAGGACGCGGGTTAATATTAGAACCCGGTTTAGTTTTTCTTAGTAAAACTAATACCATCTTTAATCCACTATGTCTGAATAGAATAATGCGTTTTATACTAAATAAGAAGGTAGAATTAAACTTACCCTTTAGCCCTTTTAAAATCACAAATTAATAAGCTTAAAAAACGCCGCTACCTTATATAACGTTTGACTAATAGCGCACTAGTTAATATAATGAAAAGTAGATTCTACAGAAAGACGCACTAGTATAATAAAGCTTACCTAACTAAGAGTAGACTAATCTAATATATTCTAAACCTAGAGTTATAAGGATTCACGCCCTAGTTATATAGAATAGAAAATATAGCTTCTAAATTACCAGCTATTTAGCATAGAGACCTAAAGAGAATAATAGGCTTAGAGATTTATGGCGTATATATATTGGAAAGGTTTCAGATTAGTCATTTGTAGTCTCTAGAATAAGGTTTAATTTTCGGTTTCTTCGTTCCTAATGTAAAGAAGGAGGTGAGCAGCGTAATTATCTCTTGGGCGGAGGAGAAATAGATCTTTTTAGAGGTGGCCAAATATTGTGGTTTAAGATAATCTCAGAGCCAAGCTAGACGTGTGTCCCTAGACGAGAGGCTATACGTGCTCTTTTTGGTAGGGGTATTGGTTGCTATTAATACCTAGTGTATCCTAAATAGAAGCTTACCATTATTAAAAGGTAGGGTTTTGTCTATTAGTGAGTTCGTTAATATTTAGGGTCTTTTTAAATAGCTTTTGTTTTAACTATAAATAAGATTTTTGGTTAGTGGTATTTTAGTTATTATTATAGGGGACTTATTTTAAGGTTAGTTTAACGTCTATAACTAGGGCTCTATTAAGGCAATCTATTAATATAATTTACTAACTTTTACTAGGTCTAGACCTAGTGTAGAATTCCCTAGACTTAAGGGCTCTATCTCCTTAGACTCTTAATTTATCTTCTGGGGGTAGGACAACTAAGAGTTAATTTAGTTCTATATATAAACTAATTATTATAATAGTCTAGACTACTAATAGGTGTAATTTAGGTATATATTAACGTTTGTCTTTAATTCTACTAGGTTATTAGTAGTCTCTTAGTTTCTACTATAGTAAAATCTAATATAGCTTATCTAGAAGGTAATTTAGTATTATAAAAGACTAGAAGTTCTCAACCTAAAAGCTTTAGTTTAAAGGAGGTCTCTAAATTCCTATCTATAGTTATTTAAACGTGACCTAAAGGTGGTTAGTTCCTTTCTCTATTCTAGAATAGAGATATAATAATAAGTAATATTCTTAAAGAGGCTATTACTAGTAAGTAAGTTTTCTATTATAATATATTAGCGCAGAAAAAACAAATTATCTATATAGGGTCTAAGACTAGTTAGAGGCATATAGCTATGCGTAATAGCTTAATAGATACCTAAATAAATTACTACCTATAGGCCTTACATAAAAAACAATAGAAAACTATAGAGATATATAGTATAAGGACCTCCTTATATATCCTATACTGGGGTAGTGTCCACTATTACACCTTTATTAGTCCGCCAATTAGGGGCTAAGTAGGTGTCTAATTATTACCAGGAATTGCTAAACTCTTTGTTAAACCCTATCTAGTTTCAAATTAGATAGGTTAGGCTTACACTTAACTATTGTGCTTCAGGGCGGGTTTATATGTAATAGTAACGTGGAACATGTTATAGTATACACCTAAGCTAAAAATGGGCTTTTATTAAGTAAAGGATTATTAAAGAATATGGTAGGAAGATCTAGACGTAATTAAAATATAGTTTTAGCTTATAGAGTAGATAAAAGCTAAGTATAGTATAAAGGTTACTTATCCTAAATAGTTGTTAAAAGCTACTAGTCCTAGGATTTTTAAGAATTATTACTTAGGATTAAGGTTCTAACGCTGTATATACCTCCACACTTATCTATATCTTCTAACTACTTAATATAGTTTTATTATTATTATTAAAGTTAAGTACTCTAATGCGTCTAGGACGTAGCATAAAAACAAATCTCTTATATTAATAAAGAATTTTTTCTACTAGCCTATTCAACACAGTTTTTTAGGTGTTTATAGTAAAAAACTAAAAATAAAGCCTTTAAGGCCACTAGGCTTATACTTACTAAATTTTGGTAGTATAGACCACTTTAATTTAATACTAAGAACTCTACTAGCACTACACACTCTAACACACCTTAGTAATTAAAACCCTAAGTAATATAGATTAACCTAAGTCTTGGATAAAGCTAGTAATATAATCTATAAAAAAAATTTATAGATATCCTTACAAGGCTTATATAGCTTAGAATAGGTATAGCCAGAGCCTATTATACTAACACATTCTAATAATAACCTGAACTTATAGAACTTTAGAAGTTAATAGAGGTGTTAACTAAATAAAAGTTATATAAAAAAAGCGTCTAAGATATAGTAGAATATAACACTTTAGTAAGGAACTAGATTTCATTACTATAAGTCTAAATATTTGGGCATAATAATTTAAAAGAGTTTAGGGTAGTAATACTAAGAGAGGATCCTTTAACTAACACTACTATAGTAGGTGTAAAGGAACTAGGTGTAATATATAAATCTACTAGGAGGTAAAATTGTAACCTTCTGGGTTAGAAATAAACCTTAGTAGGCTATTTTTTAAATAGTGTTTATAGTAATTTATAGTGATTTTATTAGAGACTATAGTTAAAGGTAAAAAGATTACTCTAGCTTAATTCTAGAATAATAGTAACTTAGTAACTAAAAGTAGTATTAGGCCTAGTAGATTTATAGTAAATTAATATTAAACTATAGTAATAATACTGTTTTACTACTTATATATAGTATTATAGGTAGTATACTATAAAGAAGTCTTACTTTAAGTCTTATTTCTAGGCTAAGTAAAGCTTTACAATTTGTTTCCCAAACAGGTTTAGCCTATATTACTAATCTAGTATTATAACTAGATTCTTTATTAAAAATGGAATAGATTGGTATATTTCTTGGCATTATAGCCAAATTAACTAGGGAGATATTTAGAATGGAAATTGGTTGAATAAGGAAGAAACTTTGAGGTTATTCTCCTAGCATAGCCAAAAGTCTATTACGTCTACGATTACAATCCATTTCGTAGATAGTAGATTCTAGTACGAGAATTACTCATTTACGTAATCTGAATTCTTTTAGCAAAAATATTCTGAAATATGCTTAGTAATAGCGGATGAAAACGTACATAGAGACCTGTTTCCTCCGTACTTAGTCCTATACCTAGAACTAAAAACAAAACAATACAAAAATTGTCTATTTATTATTATCCTCCTCTTTTATTATTCTTTATACCTAGAAAGCTATAGCTTACTTAAGACTATTACTTCTAGTAAAGTTAGACCTAAAGAGAAATAATAGGGTTAGAATATAAAGCGCGTATAATTAAACATCTGGGCCTTAATTTAGGTAAAGAATAGTTAAAGGATATATGGGATAATATAAAAGTAGATTTAACGTGTAGTTTAAGGATATATAGGAGACAAAGCTAAATTTATTATAAAGGATAGGACATCTATAACTAAAAATAAAACTAGTTTCTAAATAGGTGTAAATTTAGAAATAAAGGTAATAATAGGTTTAAAACGTTATCCTTTATCTACCCTTATTTAGCTACGTAATAAGGAGTAGGTTATAGTAATTTAACGTGTTTACCTTTACTAAGTAAATAACTTTACACTTTATTATCTATTAAGTGTAAGTTAATATCTTAGTATTGTATAAATATGAGACTCATATAGCTTAAAATTAAAGCTCTTATTCCTTAAAATTAGCAGAGACTAATGATAAGCTTAGATTACGTAGTTAAACTACTTTAATATCTACATAACTCTATATTAGCTAAAATTATAAAGGTTACCTATTCGAACTAGCTAAAAGCTACTAGTCTTGAGTTTTTCATACATATTAATCAAAATAAAAAGATTCTAATACCATGTGGGCCTATACACTTATTCTCTATTCTTTAGATTATTATTATAGTTTTTTTTCACGAAAGTTACAGTCTTTTAAATATAATAAAAACTTAGTATTAAGACATAGCTTTTATATAAATAAAGAAGGCTTCCTACTACCTTGTTATACCGTATTTTTAAGGTATTTATACTATAAGACTTTAAGAAAGCTTTTTAGTTAATTAGGGCCTGTTTCCTATAATAAGTTAGTAGTAATAATCTATTTTAATCTTAACTCTTTTTTCTTCTAAGAACTTACTAGCTTTCATTTAATAAGCGGGGATAAGTTTGGCGTTTAGAATATTAATTATCGTGTAAATTTTTTTAGAAATAATTAAATAAAAACTAGTAAAAAGCTTATTATTTTATAAACGTTTTATTAGTTTCAGTTTCTACTATATATACCTATATTAAAGGTGCTTTAGTGTCTTCTATAATCTAATAATTATCCCCTTAAAACTATGTATAAATATTGAAATTTTAGTCTTATATATGTTAATATTTTATAGTATTAGTTTGGGTGTACTTTATTTTTAAAGGAAAGCCTAGCTATAAAGGTAGTCTTTTATTTATTAATAAGGGCTTAGTCATCTTTTTATTAAGTAACCTAAATTTAAGATTAATTATAATAGCTTTATATTTTAGGTATTTATCTTTTTCTTTATATTAACCTAGGTTTTAGTGTACTAATTAATTTTTAGATTTTTTTAAAAGCTCTATTACTAGGTTTACTATTAATTTTAGTTTTTCTATATTATTAAAGTCCTCTTTTAAATTTAAAAGATCCTCTTCCATTTATACTTAACCTCATTTTAGGCGCTGTCTATTTCCTGAAACTAAGTATTATAGTTTTTAGCTATAAGCTAAAAAAGGCTATTCTTCCTTTTCTTTAGCTATCTTATTATTTTAAAAAGTAAAAGCTAGTATATGAGGAATAGTAGTCAATTCACTATAGGTAGTATAATTATTTTTAATTATAACGTATTCTATTAGGACCTAGGTTAGTTTTTTCTTAGTAATACTAACACCATTTTTAATCCACTATGTCTTAATAAAATAACGGATTCTTATACTAAACAAGAGGATAGAATTAAACTTTCCTTTTTATTTTTATAAAATCACAAATTTATAAACATAACGCGCCGCTACCTCGTATAACGTTCTCACTAATAACGCTAACTAGTTAATATAATAGAAAGTAGTTTCTACTAGATAGATGCACTAGTATAATAAATCTTACTATTTTAACTAAAGAGTAGACGCTTATCTAATATATTCTTAACTACACTAAGATATAGACTTGCCCTTTATAAATAATAAAGGGTAGGTAGTATACCTAGTAGTGTAAACACTCTAGATTACTATAACCCTCTCCTTGTCGCCTAGCTAAATAAGGGGTAGGTTAAAAACGTCTTTCTAAATCTGTTATAACCTTTATTAAGCTAATAACGCCTGTTTGGAAACTAGTTATTAAAGTTGTGGATGTCCTTATCCTTTACACTATACTTGGCTTTATCTCCTCCATAAGCCAAAAACCACGTATTAATTACCTCTAGATCTTTCTACCGTATCCTTTAATAATCCTTTACTTAATTAAAGGCTATTTTAAGCTTAGGTATATACTATACAAATCTCTAAGCCTAACATTTCCTATAGGGTCTCTATGCCTAGTAGCTAGCAATTTATTGGCCATATCTTCCACCTCGTACAACTAGGGCGCGAATCCTTTTAAATCTAGGTTAAGAATATATTAGATAGCGTCTGCTCTTTAGTTATAGTAAGCTTTATTATACTGGGGCATCTATTTAGTAGAAACTACTTTTTATTATATTAACTAGTTATTAGATTCATCATACGCGATCGAAATCCTCTCGGCTCACGTCTCGCTATCGTCTCTCAATCAGTTGCGTTATTACAAGATGAGACCTTGGTTCAAAGCATGGTTACAAGATTAGGACGCTCTATACAATGTATAAAAGTGAACCACACCTTCAAAGTTGAGTTATCACCGAGACGTCAGTATGCATCGACTGCGGTTGACGCATTAGCCTCCGCATAGAAGTCTTATTGAGAAGCCAGGTATACCTCTACGTCATTTGATTTTGACGTGTAGATCGGAACGAGTGTCCGTATCAGCCTAAAATTGGCTCGCGTCCATCGCTGCGAAAGCCATGGCAGTTTTTCTTTCAAGTAAAGCGCTCCAAGCTCTTCGTCAATTCGGCAGTGTTTATCCACCGCAGTGCTCCCAATACCAGTGCGGTCCTTTTTGTACTGCAAGCCGTCAAAAAGTTACGTTTAGTATACCAGTACATTGTCCTTATGTGTGCAGGAGTAATGTACCCGAACCCGTGACCACCCAGTCCATCAGGTTCAGCTAAGAAATTTACTTTGTCAAACATTCGTAAAAAAAAAAAATTGAGATCAGCAGTTTCAGCCTTGATTTTACTACTTTCTAAAAAAAGTGATGGACTGGTTTCAATTTTTGATCCAAACCAATGCTTCCATATATTGAAAAGATCAGCTCCTATCACCCTCACTTGCAACAGGTGATCAGGCCCTTCGACAAGCTCGAGGCCTTCGCTTCAAAGCTATCATCCCGCTGTCACTAGTTCGGTATTGATCGTACAAACCCGCCCTATCAGTAGGGCACAGTATTCCGTGTTAACGGGCCAACGCCGGTCCAACGCTAATCTGCGTTGTCATTAAACTCACAAAGCCAGTAGTGCAGCAAATGCCATTGAAAATATCCGAATCGCCAGCTGAGCAATGACCAAAGCCATCGCAAGTGTTGGCTTCCGTGGTGTTGCAAGTCTGTATCGATAGATGGCATTGGTCGCATTTAATCAAATGAACAGGAGTTTCAGCGACGTACGCTAGTGATGAATTGTTGGCCGTTGTGAGGTTGAAGCCGGCGGCGAGCAGGGTGATGAAAGGAGGAAAATGCATGTTAGGTGATAATTATATGAGGAGTTGATTGACTACGGATGAGGAAGCTGTGAACGTCTCGTCTGTCCTTCCAGAACTTTGTGACGGGCGCTGATTTTATGCCAGCGAATTCCAGTTTAGTGCCAACCGTTCGTCGGCATGAAGAGACCAAAAGATTGATCGTCGGACACATATCCTGCAAGCTCAGAACCTGGGTCCACGGCAGCGTCTCGCTCCTCGAGACATTTCGTCCCTGTTGCCGAGGACAAATCCACCGCGTTGTACCTGCATCCTTTGTTAGCCCACATGTATTAAACAGCAGTGCTGTGAAATATGCTGATGTGGTAGAGGTTCAAATTCTACTGGTTGAATATTACTTTTATAAGCCCAGATTTTGTACGCAGGTCCTGAATGCATGCTTCAAAAAAACAGCCATATCGGGATTTATAGGCTGTTGGGGTCTTGCGCGTTTATTTCTGGCTCTCTCGTTTATTCTGAGTTCCACCCGACAGACAGAAGCGGAGAATTGTTCAGCTCCGCTTCCTTCTCCATATTCTTCTCGCACTTGGCGTGCCTTGGGTTTTCCTTTTCTTCTGTGCCATCTCTCGACAAACTGTTCTGCTGCCTCACGCTCAGCCCTTTCACGTTTGTACATCTCTCTCGGATTTCTCACGCTCACCTCTTTCACGCTCCGGCCAAAAGCTTCGGTACGAGGCTGCGAATAAAACTAGAACGAAGTTTGTCTTAAACCGACCTGCTCAGCTCTGCCTCTTTCTGCTTCTTCTTGTCCGGCTTCGCGTCCTCCATCTCTTGCCTCCATGCGGACCTGTAGCGTTGTTCGCCAGCCTCGCGTTCCGCCTTGATCTTAGCCGCTAGTTTCCCAACTGCCTCAGGGTCTGCACCTCCATCCAGTTGATCTTGCGCTTTCAGCGTCGTTTCGAACTCTTTGCGTATTTCGCGGCGAACGGCACGCTTGGTTTTATTCTTCTGGATGTCCATAACGGTGTGATATCGCTTGACCATCCGGGCCACCACACTTTTCAGAAACGGTTGGCTGTCAACAAAATTGTTCAGCTTCTCGACGTGTTCCACGGCACCTTCACGGATGAATCCAGCGATGCGGTCGCTGGTGAGACGGAGGTAGAGATCCTCGGAGTCAAGTGCGACTTTTGATGATGATCTGGACGTCTGAAGCGAGAAGGGCTGGTTGTGCAACTTTCACCAGTAGAAGTTGTGGATGTGCGTAACGTAGCTCTTTGAGCAAGAAGACCTGCAGCCTTCAAGATGCGTAAAGTCGGCTTCTAGGTCGTTCTTGAAGCGTAGAATGAGGGCCTTCTTTGAGTGAGCCGCGCATGGAGTAACAGCCGATGGAAATGATTGCATTAAATCCTGTGCCTGGCGGGGACGGATGTCTGAGTGCTCGTCGGCGAGTTGCGGAATGTCTGGCAGGAACGTATTCCGCATGGGTAGGTTGCGGTGGGGATAGCGTTGATGCATGCGGGGGTTGCGGCAGCGAAACCGGCAATGGGTTTGGATGTTGATGTTGCGGGGCGTGGTCTCAGAACCCAAGTGGGTGTGTCTGAATATTATACGGCTATATGGCGATGCGCGGAAATGCGGATTGGAGAAACGCTGCGCCAATCTGCGCTTAAGAATTTGAGTCCATGTGTTTGCTGTTTGCCCATGCTGGAAGAAGTCAAGGCACGTGAGTTCTGCTCTCGATAGCGTGAAAGCTGAGAAACTTTGTGGACTGCATGCCTCTAAGAGACAGCGTACGCACCATGTCGTCCAGAGTTCATAACAAGTTCAAGCCAGCATTCCATCATATCCGCACTGCGCAGGGTCTAGAAAGCACTATAAGCTAGGGTCTAGAAAGCACGATAAGCTAGGGTCTAGAAAGCACTATAAGCTCTTTCACTTGCAGCACAACACACTACCTTCTTGTGATGGAGACTGCATGTCTTTGAAGGGTAGTTGCAAGAAGAAAACTGTGGCATCTGGGCCACGGCTGAACGTTAAACCAGATCCGTGTTCTAAACCGATCCCCTACAAGTGTCTCTCATCTCTTTTGTCTTCACGAACCGATGCGACGCAAGCCACCGCCTCGCACATGCAGTAACGTCGTGCAAGTCACCTGTCACCCGTGCAAGGCGCAAACCATCGGCTCCCTAAGGCGTGTAGCGTGAATGTCACCATCTGACTGTGTGAGATTGTCAAAGGATTTGTGACACAACGTCAAGTAAAGCAAGGTTCTAGGGCGACACGAGACTCGGAACAGCGATTTCATCAGGGCGTTGCCGTGACTGGAATCTCAATGTGCTGCATGCAAACACCAATATTAGCGTGTAACAGAAGCCCGCCGGTTGAAGCAGGGACGAGACAGGAAAGCCGACTATTGAGCATCACGAAAGACGGGAAAGCCGACTATTGAGCATCACGAAAGACATTTCAAGAGGGTCCAATGGGCATTAGTGGGTTTAGCAGACGGAGGGCGAGGTTCAGCGCGCGCCTTTCCTCATTGAGCGAGGACAGCACGTGATCGCGTATCTTATCCGCATATTATCGTTACTGGCGTCGTGTTACGAACAAACCGCACACTCCAACCTCGCTCGCCTTTCTCGTGCTCCACCATTCTTTCGGTGTCATTCTGTCGCCCGATACGATGCCAATCAACAAAGATCATCGTCCATACAGCCCACAGCCTTCTGCAGGATAGCAATGTGCTCCTCACCTACCTCATTCAGCCGCGGTGCGAAGGCTATCGCAGTGGCAAATGCACCGGTCGTTTAATATGCTTCAAACAGCAGGTCCAGTCATCACACTCGCCCACGTTCGTCCCGGACCTCTTGCCACCAAGCTCAGATGCCAGTGGCTGGGCGTGTTGATCGCTGCCCCTTTCGCGCGATGATCTCGCTGACTCCAGCCCTGGCGGCCTGGGTAATTAGCGCTTGCTCCTTTGAGGTAATTCTATCTATCCTGGACAGCTCCTGACGGGTGTATTTATGCCAGAGTGCGCCCACCGCTGCGTCTTCACCGTCTTCTTTGCGTCACTGTTGAGAAGAGAGTCGTCCGGGAGCCAGGGCAGGTAGTGAGACATCGCGCGGGCTTTGTTTTCTCGTCTATAAGTTTTGAGCTGCTGCGGCTTTCTCGTTGTCTCTCAGTTCGCATCTCGCATCGCCCGCAACCATGAAATACGCAATCATCGCAGGCCTGTTGGCCCTCGCTGGCGCCAATGCCAGGTCAACTTCCCATGTCGAGGATGTCGTGGTAGAGAATCTGCACCGCGTGCCTCAGGGCTGGAGGAGGTCGGTGTGCCACCTCAGAAGCGCAAACTACAGTTTCGCATTGCTGTCCATTCGGTGCGTACAGTGTTCTCCTTTGTTGCAATTAGACTTTCGTATACTTGAGGTGCATGTTTGCATGTTTGTGCTCGTTCAGCTTGCGCCTGTTGCGTTCTCTTTGGCTAACAACGTCCAGCCTGACCACGATTTGTTCGATCAGACGTTGATGGAGATCTCAACGCCCAGTCATCCCCGCTATGGACAGCATTTGAAGCGTCACGGTGAAGCAGCTCATCAAGCCAGAGAAGAATCTACCAACACAGTCTTGAGCTGGTTGGAGATTCAGGCATTCCTTCAGGTGACATTGTGAACGATGGGGAATGGATCAACTTCGTTGCCACTGTAGCCACTGCTGAGGAGATGTTGAACACTACTTTCAAGTCTTACCAGAGCGTGAACCGCCCAGATGTCAAGAAGATCCGCACGCTTCACTACTCCGTTCCTAAAGCTGTCCGCGAGCACATCGACTTGATCCAGCCAACCACTCGCTTCGCCCAGCTCCGCGCTCAGCAACAACATCCACGACCAGGAAGAGGTGCATTCACTACTGCTGCAGTGGTCAATGCCTCCTGCGCCACCGCCATCACTCCGCAGTGCCTGAAGGATCTGTACAACTTTGCCGACTACATACCTGGCAAGGCGCCTGTTACGATTGGTGTCACTGGCTACCTTGCGGGAATACGCCCGTTTAAAGATTGGACTCAGTTCGCGAGCCAGTTCGCCCCATATGCTGTTGGAAGCAACTTCACTTGGTCTTCCGTGAACGGTTCGTCTGTCCCTTGTCTATCGTTGCACACGCACTAACGAGATCAATAGGCGGTATCCTTGACCAGCTTTCCACAAACTCCAGTGTGAAGCCAACCTCGATCTCCAGTACACTCTGGGTCTCGTCGCACCGGCTCTGAACGTCTTCTTCTTCAGCACGCGCGGCCGTGGCATCTTGGTTCCTGATCTAGACCAGCCAACCCAAGATGACAACGCCAACGAGCCCTACCTCGATCTCTTCACTTACCTCATCAACCTCCCCGACGACAAGCTCCCGCAAGTACTCTCCACCTCCTACGGTGAGGACGAGCAGAGTGTGCCGCCTGAGTTCAACAAGAAGGTTTGCGACTTGATCGGACAGCTCGGCACGCGCGGTGTGTCTGTCATCTTCTCCAGTGGTGACACTGGTGTTGGCTCGGCCTGCCAGACCAACGACGGAAAGAACACCACCCGTTTCCTTCCCCATATTCCCGGCTGCATGCCCGTACGTCACCTCCGTCGGTGGCACCACCGGCGTCAATCCCAGGCTGTGTCTTTCTCGTCTGGTGGTTTCTCAGATCTGTACGAGGCTCCCTCGTACCAGACGGCTGCAGTGTCTGCGTACCTGCAGAAGCTCGGCAGCCAATGGAACGGTCTGTACAACGCCAAGGGGCGTGGTTTCCCCTGATGTTGCTGCTGCGGGTACAAGCTACCGCGTTGTGGACAAGGGTGCTCTCGTTTCCGTTGGTGGCACGAGTGCCTCTGCTCCTACCTTCGCATCGGTTGTTGGTCTTTTGAACAACGCTCGCCTTTCTACTGGCAAGCCTGCTCTGGGCTTCTTGAACCCTTGGCTGTACCAGTCGCCTCCGGCTTCAATGACATTACCCTCGGTGGCTCGACCGGGTGCACCGGGAAGAGCATCTACTCTGGCCTCAAGGCTCCTTTCGTCCCGTACGCTTCGTGGAATGCCACAGAGGGCTGGGACCCGGTTACTGGTCTCGGCACGCCAGATTTCGGCAAGCTGCTGAAGCTCACCAGGTGGTGGCTACGGCACTGGACGCCGCGGCCTGGACGGAAAGGTCTGAGCATTAGTGAGGATGCACCATTGATATGGGCATCTACTGGATGTGTGGCTAGATACCAAATATATAATAAATAAATGACTTGAGGTAACATGAGAATGAAGAGTGGTCGTGAAGTGTTGGGTGGCCCCCTTCCGTATCCATCGCCCAGCATGCAGCGCCTTCCACGAACAAAACGGCGTTCGTTTTCTCCTTCCACCCCTCCTTCTCTCTTCTATCTTCCTCACCTCCCTCAAGTGCTCCAGACCCTCGAACTTGCCGCTGGGCTAACGTTCCGTCGCCTTGACGCGCCACACCCGCGCCATTGCCTGCAGTCGGCCAATTGAAGGCGAGCAGCGCAGCCAGCAGCCTGTAGCGTCAACCTCAGCTCATTTCCAAGCAAACCGCAACCGACTCACCTCACGAACTGGACGCTCTTCTCCCCTTTGGATCCCAGGATGTCAGTAAACACGGCGATTGGCGCTCACACGACATGACTCGCACCTTCCTCCTTCATCCTAGCCTCACCGGTCTGCACCGTGAGCTTATCTGCACACCATGACAAGCTTCGATAACAAGCCTGCTCCGCGTATCCAATTGGATAGCCTCGGCCGCTGCTCGGGCGAACTTGTTTTTGCAGCGAGGCCATGCGAACGGACGGAAGCCGGGTTTTCGGGCTGGATGGAAGTGGCACGGACACCGGTCGGTAGCTGGGAATAAGTGGTGATAAGAGGATTCGACAGGTTGCAATGAAGCTTGGAAAAACGGCCCAGCTTGTGGGATCAATATACTGGGAATGGTCTGGGAGCTATGGAGGGCTTGGTTGTGGTGGGTTGCGCACCGTGTCATCCGGACACCACCACGACGCTCACCTGTTCTCATCACACCAAAATTCTTCACGTTGACGACAGTTTTAAGTGGTGCCTTGTCGACCGCGCCACAAGGATTCTTCTTTGCCCACAGGAAGCGGTGCAGAACCAGTGGCAGAAGGTTGCACAAACGCCTTCCTCTTCGGGTGAGGAGCTCTACATCGCGGGCCGGTTGTAGATATCGAATCCATTAACACCATCCACCTGGCCAATCACCACTGTTCTTGGGTAAGACAAGCCCAAAGCGAAGCTCTACGAGGGTACCCTGTAAACCCTGCTGGAGTACATGATTTCGGCGGTGACGTCGCGTACAAGTTACCTTTATCTCTCCGGTCGCCGCCTGATTCAATTGCACCACGGCACCACGGCACTTCAGGTTATTCGTGCTCAGGTCAATTGGTAGCAGCCATGAAGGTGTTCTCGATTTTGGCCCTCACTGGGCTCGCCAGCGCAATTAACACCCGTGGCTCGCGCGGTGCGGCTTTTACAGCGCAGGGCATCAAGCTGCCGCATAGAGTGCGCCGAAGCAGGCTGCTCCGCTTGCGAAGCGCGATGGGAATAGTACTATCATTCCTCAGAATGAGAAGACGGCGAGTAAGTTCACACTCTACATATCGACCCATTCATTGTTGGTGTTCAAAGAGGACTGAAGACTGACTGGAGCGCAGAATACGTCGTGAATGGCACCGCCGGTGCAATCCCGAGGTCGACTTCGACATTGGCGAGTCTTACGCTGGTCTCATGCCCATCAGCGACAAGGCCAATGAAACAAACCAACTATACTTCTGGTTCTTCCCGAGCGTGAACGAGGATGCTGGGGACGAGATCACGATCTGGTTGAACGGCGTGGGTACCTCTTTGAAAACTTGTTGCCGAATGTGCATTGACTGAAGTCAGGGTCCCGGCTGCTCCTCACTCGAGGGCTTCCTCCCAGAGAACGGACCCATCTCGGCAATACGGAACTCCCAAGCCGGTCTACAACCCTTGGAACTGGGCCAATCTGACCAACATGGTGTGGGTTGAGCAGCCCGTTGGTACCGGCTTCTCAGGGCAAGCCGACTGCTACCAGTGAGGAGGAGGTTGCGGCGCAGTTTGCTGGTTTCTGGAAGAACTTCCTCGATACTTTCGATCTGTGTGGTCGCAAGGTGTACATTGCGGGAGAGTCGTATGCCGGCAAGTATATTCCATACCTGGCGAACAGGTTCCTCAACCAAGAGGACAGGAGTACTACGATGTGAAGGGTATAATGATCTACGACCCATCGGTAGCGTCCGATACGCTGCTGACGGACATCCCAGCTGTCCCGTTTGTCGACCGCTGGTCTGGACTGTTTAGCGAACAACTCCTTCACGGCCTCTATCCACGAGCGCGCAAAGCAGTGCGGTTACAGCGACTACCTCGAAACCTACCTCCAGTTCCCACCGCCCAGCAAGCTCCCGCGCCGAACATGGCGGCTGGGACGACGGCTGTGGCCTCTGGTCCGAGATCCTCGACGCTGTCATGTTGACCAATCCTGCTTCGACGTCTACCGTTGCAACCATGCCCCACTACTCTGGGATCAGCTCGGCTTCCCGGCTCCTTCGACTACCTGCCTGAAGGCCAGCAGATCTACTTCAACCGCAGCGACGTGCAGGCCGCCATCAACGCTCCGATTCAGCCCTGGGCTGAGTGCCAGACTGCGCTCGAAACTGATACTTCGGTCGACTCTTCCTGGGTCGTTCTCCCTCGTGCGATTGACGAGCTGGACCGCACCGTCATCGTTCACGGCGAACTCGATTTCATCCTCCTCTACAACGGCACGCTTCTCACCATCCAAAACATGACTTTCGGAGGCCTGCAGGGCTTTCGGAGGCGCCCTCCGACGCGTTCTACGTGCCGTACCACGAGAAATTTTCACTCGAGAGCTTGTCTGCGAGCGGTGTCATGGGCGTTACGCACACGGAGCGCAAGCTCACTTGGGTGCAGCAGGCGCTCAGCGGACATGGTCCCGCAGTACCAGCCTAGTAGCGGATACAGACAACTCGAGTTCTTGCTGGGACGCATCGACTCTCTCAGCAGCAGAGAGCCTTTCTCGACGCAGAAGTGGGTGGAGCAACCGCAGGTTAATGCGACGGATTTGAAGGTTACGGGGATGGCCCAGGCACAGCAACAGCATGAGGCTGCCCAGAATGTACTAGAGAACAGACTGTGTTGTAATGTGTAGTCAATGAATGAATGATGACGGATGAAAGTGCGATAATTCTGCGTGAGAAGCGCGGCCAAGCAGGCAAGCCGAGGCGAGGCTTTCTGATGCTCACTCAGCCACCGCACCCCCACATCCGCCCTCAGTCGTTCGTCCTCCGCGCCCTTCGCATTCCGTACGGCCTCAACATCTACCGCCATGTCTCCCTACACCCTACCTCTGCGCTTCCTACTCGCCCAATAGCTCACGATGGGCTCCCACCCGACTTCCTTCCGCTGAATCGCGCTTCTGTCATCGCAGCCCACGAGCTCATTGGACCCCACATCCACCTCACGCCCGTCCAGACGAATAGCACGATCTCGAACCTCGCGTCTACACCGCAGTCGCCCGAAGCGCTGAAAGGCACACAATGGAAGGGCAGGGAGCCGGCGCGCCCGAAGATACGGCTGTTCTTCAAGTGCGAGAATTTTCAGCGGATCGGGGCGTTTAAGGTGCGGGGCGCGTTCCATGCGGTGAAGAGGTTGATCGAACGCGAGGGCGTTGAAGAAGTCCGCCGAAAAGGCGTCGTAACACCTCGTCGGGAAACCACGCGCGGGCCCCTCGCGTTGGCGGCGAAGGAGTTTGGGTCCCAGCGCATATCGTTATGCCGACTATCAGCACGCCGAGCAAGATCGCAGGGACGAAGGCGCAGGGCGCGATTTGCATTTCAGCGGATCTACCTCGCAAGAGCGGGAAGCCGTCGTGGAGGACGTGATCAGGACACAGGCGCGACGCTCATTCCGCCGTACGATCATCCACATATCATCTTGGGTCGGGACTGGCGCTGGAACTCACAAGGCAAGCGGAAGACTTGTCAGGGCGGAGCCGGCAGCGAAGTGTGAGAAGGGCAACGAGGGACTGGATGCGGTCATCGCGCCCTGTGGTGGCGGTGGTATGCTTGCGGGAACGCGGTCGCGCTGCATGGCAGTGGCATACGCGTCTTCGGCGCAGAGCCGTCCTTCGAGGTGGCGATGATGCAAGGCGAGGTGTAGCGGCGGGCGAGGCGCATAACCACCGTGAAGACGCTTACCATCGCTGATGGCTTGAGGACGCCACTTGGCGAGACAAACTGGAGGTTCATCTCTGACCTGACCGTATGTTCATTCTCTGTACTCGGTCACGGAGGAGAATATTAGGGACGCGATGAGGCTGGTGCTGGAGAGAATGAAATGCTTTGTTGAGCCGAGTGCGGCGGTGGGACTCTGCAACGATCTTGTACAACGAAGACTTCAGGAAGATGGTGGAACGAAGCTGGGAGGAGGATGGAACATTGGGGTGGTGTTGAGTGGGGAAATACGACGATTGAGGCTATCACGAAGATTTTGCGAATGTCGACGAAAGGAAAGCGGAGAGGGAGGAGGGGTTCTGGGAAAGGATGGGAAGAGGGTCGCTGAGAACGTCGCAGGCAGCCAAAGTCTCCATAGAAAGAAGGCTCATGTGATCACCCTTCGCTATGCCTTGTGGTATAAAATCCGCTACCTGGTAACTTTGCCATGATCAGTCTGGTGAGTAGAACTGATATGGTGACTTACACACTTCCGTACCTACATGAGTTCTCGTTTCTAGACTTCCAATTTCACGCCTAGAGGACAAGAACCACTATGCATCCCCAATCACGCAGATAGACGACCATGAAGTCCACATACAGTCGCGGCCAATACGCTTTCAAATCCCCACGCAACGTTGCTACCCCACCAAACTAGACCCACTTCCCGAAAAAGTAACCCGCATGTCGTCGCATCTGCCAACCATCAACCGTACCATGCAGCGCTCGTCCATCAAAACGTGTATCCAAAACTGTCCGATATATCCACGAAGAGATTCGCGTCGAGAATAAGAGCAGGAAGCATGGCACCGGGAATGCCACGGCGGTTCGCGCCGCTAGATCCAGCGAGGAGGGAAGGGGCGATGATAGGCCGATGTTGAAGGGTATCGTGTTTGATGTGGATGGGACACTGTGTACGTCCCATTACTGGATCTCGTGATGTTGATTGATATGCCAGCCTTTTTGGGCTGTCTTCACGTTGCACCATAGTGATAGGATCCGTCACCATCAATCGTCCATGTTCACGACCCCGGTGCTAAACACTGATTCTAACTCGATCTCAGGTCTGCCTCAGAACTACATGTTCGCCGAAATGCGCTCTGCGCTGGGTATCACGAAGGCGACGGATATTCTCGATCATATATATTCGCTCCCACCCACCGAGCAGGATGAAGCCCAAGAAAAATCGCGATTGAACGCACAGCCATGGCCTCCCAACGCCCACAAGCCGGACTCGTCGAGCTGATGGAGTATCTCGACTCCCGCGGTATCAAGAAAGAGATCTGCACGCGCAACTTCGATGCCCGGTTGCATCTGTTGACGACGTTTTTGCCGAAGAGTCGTTTTGAGCCGATTGTGACCAGAGAGTTTCGACCGCCGAAACCGGATCCCGCGGGTATCTTGCATATTGCTAAGAGTGGATGCAGGAGGATGGTGGGGAGAGTCTTCTTATGGTGGGGATAGCATTGATGATATGACGGCTGGACATCGGGCGGGCGCGGCGACGGTGTTGCTGATTAATGAGGTGAATGAGCATCTGGCGGAGCATGCGCATACGGATCTTGTCATCAGGCAGTTGGACGATCTGATTGGCATTTTAAGAGAGGGTTTTGAGGGGAGGAAGTGCCTGAGGAAGAAGGTTGGGAAAAGGTTGAGGAAAAGCTGTGAGAAAAAGCCGTGAGGACAGGTGGGGCGCAGGATGTGTGCAGAGGTGATGAAAGGGTGTTTGTGTGTATACTGGGAGTAGGATGTGTATAGGAGATGAAGGAGAAGCTGCACGCTCACGAGTGAGGAGGTTATCGTCCGAGTCCTATACAGTGGACAAACAAGAGAACGAGCTTGTGTGTACACCTAGCCACACAGAAGGATCGTAGCGATGAATGCTAGCAGCAAGTAAGGATCTTCTATGCATGCATGTAGTGGTGATAGTCGATTGATGGTAAGGATGTGGAAGATATTATGACCCGCGACGGAAGTATGTTCACGCGATGAGCTGCGGCGCGCAACGGGCGCGCAACACTCATTCTAGTATGTGATGCTAGAATATTGGTAGATTGGCTCAATGACTCCTATCGGTTTAGAAGGTGTTCTCTCTGCAGCAAAGGAAACCTGGGAAGCTTGTGATGGTATGCAGCTGGCAAGAAGGTTTACTATAGTCACTGTTCATTGATTAGACACCGACAAGACTAATCTACTTGTACTTGTAGAGATCAAAATCCGAGAGTCGTGACAGTGAGACTCGCGAGGTGTTGGGAGATCTGACAACGGCGGTTCATGGTGGAAATTCCACTAGACCGAATCATTTCGCACCACTCTCCGTCACCACTTTGCACATCAGTGAAAAGGCCCTCCCCTCTATTGTACAACTACATGGTTTCTTGGATCCAAAACACGGCTTCCTCAGTCATAAGTTCCTCAAAGTCATGCAACATTAAGAACCAGGATGATTGCCTTGCCACTCCTAGGGGTTGATAACGCGTGAGCCTTGCGGGACAAACTCGCAACCACTAGCTTCGGAGGGCACGGCCACGAATCAACAGCCTAGATCATTAGGGGAGAGTCGCGTTCTTTGTTAGTACTTATTGCTATCGGTGTCATCTATTAACGCGTTGAAACACCCTCAACTTCCTCGGGGTTCTATATTACGCCCGCTTGATCCAACAGAAATGCAAACCCCTTACCTATGGCGCGATGGAATTTACGTGGGAATGGCTCGGTAATCATGGACCGTGAGCACGAACTTCTTCTGATTATTGATAGCCGCCCAACCTCGAAGCGCCAACTCCACCGCCTTTGGGGTGGTTGAGCGCACCCGGACATGGATAAATGCGACCACAAGTCGTGAATTTTGTCCTGCACAGCTTATCAACAGTCATCAATATCTTTCAACCGGTCGAATATGTAGGTGGTGTAGGGTTCCCGAAGAGGCCAAGTAGGAAGGCGGTATGTGGATGCGTTCTAGGGCACAGTATCATGCCAACGAATTCAGAGGCTGGTGGAAAATTTTGTACCCGTGCTATAGGTCCGCTTCGCTCTAGCATCCATGATATGGCCATGTTCCAGCGTGTACGAAAAAGATTGTATACGCCTGATTACGTGTTCGTCTTTACGTACATCCACGGCATACGACAGCTGAGTCAATAAGGCGCCCTCCTTGCACTATAAAGACGATCAAATGAAACTATATCCTAACTGCAAAGATATCTAGTAGCTTCTTCGTCTACTTTTGGCAGCTTTTCTAATGCCAGACCTTGTAAGGCGTTGCACGTACAACGTACATTGCTTTGATTCATAAGTCGGCCATGCAGGATCGCTCAGCAAGGATAGTCGGGTATTGTAGTTAATCGCACAGATTGAACTCCTCGTTTTTAGATATCATCTACACGAGGTTGTATGAGAATCAACCAGTGTCGTATGAAACTGTCTGGAGGAAGATTTGACTGACATATGCACCATGCGCCACGCATATTCACCTCAGCATTGCGCCACATCCCATGGTGACTAACCTACCTGATAAATGACGTAAAGAATATAATTCTATCGGCTGAGTTTGATTTGGCTTTCGGCCTGTGCTTGAACGACACCCGGCCCGTCTGTTATATATTTGCGCTTGCTCAAACCTCCACAAGTCACCCTAACACAATCAACTTCCCGAAATTCTACAATTTCAACGACAATTTACCAATTTCTGAAAACGCAGGGGTAGCTTAGGATTGTATGTAGTGAGAACTCCCGTATCTTGTATTTTAAAGTTTACCAGCACTTACACTGAATAAGACGGTCTCTGAACTGCAGCTAGACGAAAAGCTCTACGCATCAAGCCCGTAGTTCACACCTCCTCAAAGTGAACTCATACACTTTTCTTCATCATCCGACCTGACATCGAGTTCACTGCGCACGTCGGACGAAACCATGGCGCCACCCTCGCATCCTAGTTTTAGACCTCGGCGACGTCCTTTCTACTACAACACCACGGGCCTCGAAGTTCACACCCAAGAACCTCCACGAAATCATCACTTCTCACGAGTGGGAAGGCCTTGAGCGCGGCGAGATCGGTGAGGAAGACGCTTTACAGGCCATCGCATCTGGCGCTGGCGTCCCTTTTCGCCATCAGACATCTCTACCGGCCTCGCACAGTGCCGTGCATCCTTGCATGTGGATGAGAAGCTTTTGAGTCTTCTGCTTAAGTTCAAAGAGAAGATGAAAGACGTTGGAGGTGGCGAAGGTCTACGCCATGACCAACGTATCAAAGGGCGACTTCGCTCTGATGGATGAGGTGATGAAGAAGCAGGACTGAACTGGGGCTTACTCGATGGCATATATACCTCGTTTGAGTCTGGGATGCGCAAGCCTGAGTCGCGCTTCTACGAGTACGTTATCGACCAGATTGGCGCCAACCCGAAGGATGGTGTTCGTCGATGACAGGTTGAAAACGTGGACGCCGCGATCGCCCTGGGTACGCATGGTCTCGTCTTCAAGGAACGGGAGAAACTCATCTATCAGCTACATCTCATGTTCCTTGACCCGCGGGTCGTCGGTGGAAAAACTGGCTCAAGACGAACGCTCGCGAGTTGGTCAACCAGATCGAGGGCGGTAGGCGGTTTGAGGACTCATTCTCGCAGTTCCTCATCATGGAGGCTGCGAACGATATCTCCCTTCTCCATCTTCATTCGGCTATGGATGATGAAGAGGAATCCGACGAGGACATTGAGAAGGCGATGCGTGCGGCCCGTCAGTGAATTACTTCCTCCGCCAACCTGTCGGCACCACGAACGTATTCCCGGATGATGTCGACACCACAGCGTGCTCGATCCTCGCTTTCCTCTCGAAGATACTCATAAAGTGCTTGATAGCATGCTTAAGAACCGCAACTCCGATGGCCTAGTCCAGACGTACTGGGATGTTACTCGTCCACGCGTCGACTGTTGCGTCTTGTGCAACGTCGTACGCGCCTTCTACAAATACGAGCGAGGCCATGAAGTTCAGGAGTCACTCGTTTTCATAGCGAAGACTCTCACGCCCGCGACTATGCTTCTGGAACGCGACATTACTGCACGCCCGAGACATTCTTCTTCTACCTGTCCCAGCTCGTCGCCGCTCATCCGCACGCACCCGAGATCCAGGTTCTCCGCGAGCCGCTTGTTGAAGCCGTTAGCGAACGCATTGGCGTGTACAAGAACGAAGTCACCCAGAAGGAACTCGATCTCGCCGCTGCCAGCCGTACCAGGATCACTATGGACCCCGCCGGTCGGGCCAGAGATGAACAGTATGAGGCATATGTCCCGTAAGTTTTAGTTTGCTCAAGCTTGATGATTGTGAAACTAACTCAGTGCAGCGAAGTTGATTCCTCGCCATCGCCATGCGCGTCCTAGCCTGCCAATCACTCGACATCCGCCCCGAAGCCTTCGATCAGGATATCTTGCGTCTTACGGAGATCCAGATGATAGATGGCGGTTGGCTATGGGATGGGTTTGTCGCTATGGGCGCACGAAAGCTCGCATTGGCAACCGGGGTGTCGTCACTGCGTATGCGGTCAACGCCATCGAGACCAGTTATGAAGTCTGCGCCGACGGTAAAAGTTTCACCTTGAGATCGAAGAGGACACTGGCTATGCCATTCAGCTTCCCATTACCGGCCCATACGCCGCTCCTGTTCGGTCAGCGCCATCCGGAAAGGACACTGCAAGCGTTACGGCTGATAGAGGCGGTAGGATGCCCTTTAGCGAGCGCGATGCGAACATGCCCATGAAGCCCAAGGGTGACTTGAAAGTGAATGGGCTGGAAGAACTTCACACTAACAGGGTAGGTCTCACTATCTGTGCTGTGGCTTGGAGCTCCTTTGGTTTGGGTGCCGTAGTAGGTGGTCAGGCTTGCTCTGTAGGAAGTTTGCATTATTTGTCTGTGCATGGGAAAAGTTTGTGGCAGGGCCATGACTTTCAGGAAAAAGAGCTCACAAGGTGTTCACGGTTGTTTGGCATCGATTGAAGCTCTAGCATAGAAGTGTTTAAAAGTGGTGGGAATTTCCAGGGTAGGCGTCTGAGATGAGAATCTGAGATCTGTTGTTTCAAAAAGGAGATACTATGGGTCGTATACATTAGGTAGGCATAATTTATATGCTCTTGGGCACATCGTGTTTGCAGGGTTGGATATCTACATACCTAAACATATATAGTAACAGAAGACGTGTTTAAATTCCACGGCACACCTATAGCCGTTAATTGAACAACATTACTAACCTCAATCACGTTTTCTATTAGGACCCGGGTTAATTAAGACTTGGGTTAGTATTTCTCAACGACACTAACACCGTCTTTCATGTACTATGTATTAATATAACAACGCGTCTTATACTAAATAAGAAGGTAGAATTAAACTTGCCCTTTAGGCCTATTAAAATTAAAAACTTATGTTTATAACGCGCCGTTACATTGTAAAAAGTTCTATTCACTACGCTTACTAGGTAATAAAATATTAAGTAGTTTCTTTAAGATAGAAGCCCTAATACTATAACGCTTATTATAACTAAAGAATAGACACTTATGTTATATATCCTTAACTAAGATTTATAAGAATTTATGCCTGGTTATATTAGCATAGGTGAAGTAAAATATCCATATGGAATCTAAGAGCACTAGAGGTATATAGAGTACGTTATGGCTTAATAAATACCTAAATATATTGCAACCTATAGGCCTTATATAAAATAATAATAGAAAACTATAAAGCTATATAGCCTAAAGACTTGTTTATATGCCGAGAAAAAGTGTCCACTAGTACTCCTCCTTTAGTCCACTAATTAGGGGCTTAATAGGTGTCTAATAACTACCTAGGAATTACAAAACCTTATATTGACCTTATTTAGTTCTAAATTAAATAGGTTAGCGCCCTTATGTTTGTTCATTTTCTAGGTATTATTGTAATCTAAATGTCCTCCCATAAAATAGGCGCACCACTAGTAGTCTTATTATTGGCTAGAGGGTTTGCACACAAAGAAGTCATGTAACTAATTAGTAATTAGTAGGCTTAGTCGTAACTAAGTAACTAAGTAACTAAGCACTTAAGTAGTAATTAGTATTAATTAGTTTAATTAAGTAACTAAGCGCACTATGTAGTTACGTATATAGAAACGTAATTATCCCTTATAAATATTTGTGTTTAATCTAAATACCCTATTTAAATCTATCTTTTGGATATAGCTTAGAATTCTTATTATTTTAATCTCTTATAACTTTTTAATACTATCGCCCTTATCTATTTTACTTACGTAATAGATACTTCTCTCTCCTCCTTACCGTACTCTACC
Source organism: Acanthochlamys bracteata (assembly GCA_019914995.1). NCBI lineage: Eukaryota > Viridiplantae > Streptophyta > Magnoliopsida > Pandanales > Velloziaceae > Acanthochlamys > Acanthochlamys bracteata. The sequence continues at coordinate 38,414 of JAFKAK010000438.1, forward strand.
AAGAACCAACATAAGCCTAACAGGACTTAATTATTCTAAAGGCTAATTTCCATATTTAAATTAACTTTTTAGCAAGTATAATACTTATAGTTTTCTCCTACTATAGTACTTCTTGAATTAAGTTTTAAGTATTGTTTTCTAGTAAAATATAAGATTATATTTACTTAATATAGGCTTAAATATCTATTTCTAGTTCTATAGTCTTATAGACTAAGAATTAAATACCCTAATTTTAATTAATTTTTAAGCTTTAGTAGGGATCTATACTCTAAATAGACTTTTTTAAATAAATTTATTAAATATAAATCTAAAGGCTAGATACCTTAAATTAAGTATAGTAAATATAAACTACGTATTATTAATAAGTAAGTATATAATTACTAGTACTAAATCTAACTATAATTTTTAAAAGTTATTAAAACTAGTTTTAAACTTTCGATCTATCTATCTCTATCTAAGTAATAATTTTTATTCGGAGGTTCTAGTTTTCTAATATATTAGATAACTTTTTTAATTTCCTTATTAGCATTCCTAATTAAGGCGGACTTTACTATATAGGCTTAAATAGGCCTTTTAAAAAGGAGTTTATACTAGACTATTTAATAGTCTAGTTTACTATATTAGAAGTAGGCCCTTTATAATTATAGGCTTTTTACTCCTTATTAGGGACCTAAGAGACTTATTTTCCACTAGTTTTTATTCTTGAAACTTACCCCTTTTATTACTTAGCTAAGAAGTAATAAGAGTTAGCTTATACTAGTTTCTAGCTTATCTCCTTTAGGGCTACTAAGTTTCTAGTAGGTTTAGTATATTAGATTTTACTATAAAAAAAATTTAATTATATTAACCTATTTTTTAGAGGTATTATAGATTTTAGGTTTAGTCTAATTTTACTATAATTATAAAAGTCCTAAAATTATCCCTAAGAGCTTACTAGTAAATATTTTTTTATATTTTTTATTTATTTTCTACTACTTTTATAGTATAGTTATGAAAGTTTAAAGTTAAAGTTATAAAAGCTTTCCACTTTCTAATTTTATTTTAAAGAGATAGTCCTAGGCTATCTCTTTATAAAGTTATAATAAAAGTTTCTATTAGTACTCTAAAACTTATTTTTATATAGTTAGAATGAGATCTTAGGTAAGTAAGCCTTACTTTAGCTATTTATTTAGATAATTAGCTTATAATATATTGAGTTATATTTTTGAAAGTTCTTAGTTCTTAAAGATGTTAAACTATATTACCTTTTTAGATTATTAATATTTAAAATAATTACTACTAAAGTAGATCAGATCTATAACTTTAGTTTAGTAGCTTTTAGGTATTTTTAGTTATAGAATAATATTTTTTAAAAATATATTTTTATTATTAGTTACTCTTACTTCTATAAAGAGCTTAGGGTTTTAAACTAGTTCTTTATAGGGGTTCTATAAATTATATTTTTAAACGTAACTTATAGCATACTAAGAGGGGTTCTAAGCTTTCCTTATTAGAAGATAATATATAATTACCTAGGTTTAAGCTTTTAATTTATAGCTTATTATTTTAGTTTGCTAAACTTTCAACCTTATTTAGGAATTATTATATATTCTTTTTATTAATATAAAGCGCATTTATAGCCCTAATTAAAACTATTCAATAATTTTTATTATTTTATTTATTACTATTCTATAGGCTTATAGCCTATTATGCTATATATATTTACACTAAGGTATAGACTTTTAGTAAAAAGTCCTATACTTAGTTCTATAGTTTCTTTTTTTAAGAGACTATTAGGACTTTTAACTCAATGCTTACTAGAGGAAATATGCTTCCCTTATAGTTATAGCTTTTAGTTTATATATTTGTCTTATAGCGTTTAATTTTTAGGACAGGTTTAGCTTACCTATAGTAAGTAGGGTAGTAAATAAGAAAAAACAATTTAATAGTACTAGGAGAATACTTATAAATTTAATAAAGAGCCTTAGAGGCTAAGAGTATGAGGTCTATATACTTAAGTTTATACTTTTAATTACCTTGTCTAAGGTTCTAAGACTACCTAGCCAAGTGTTTCTAAAGCCCCAAGTCTCTTATAAGTAAATTATGCTTACTATTGTGGTATTACTCTACTATAAGTAACGTTTTTATAGCTTACTATTATAGGAGGCCCATGTTATACACTATATTATATCTCTTAACTACTAACCTTTATTAAAGGGTTATAGTTACTAGATTATAAATTAGATTATAGTACCTCTAATTAGTACCCTAGGGGTAACTTATAGCAGTGCCTTAAGCTATAAAAGGGGTAGAAGTCTTAGTAGTACTTATACAAAGGGTGTTTAATATATTAAGTCCCTATATTTAGGTTAATTCTTTAGTAGGAGTATAGTAAAGGAGAGAGAGGTATCTATTACGTGAGTGGAATAAACAAGGGCGTTAGTATTATAGTTAAGATAAAATTAATAAAAGGCCTAAGCTATAATTAGAATAATAGATATTAATAGCGTAAGAGATTAAACACAAATTGTCGGCGTAGGTGAAACAAAATAGTATAATTGCTATAGTATAGGCTAGTGGATACTGAATAGAAAATACCTAATAATAGAAAATAGAAAATATAGAGCTATATAGCCTAAGGACTAGTATATATATTCCTCCTAAGCTACCTATACTAGAAATAGTGTCCACAGGTACCCCTCCATAAGTCCGCCAATTAGGGCTAAGTCTAGGTGTCTAATAATTACCTAAGAATTGCCAAACTCTGCATTAAACCCTATCTAGTTTAGAGTTAAATAGGTTACGCTTAAACTATTGTGCTTTGGGGCGAGTTTATATATAATAGTAACGTGGAACTCGTTATATAAATATTTAAACTTATTTTTTTCCTATATATATATATATGCCATTAGGTAGAGTCCTATAATAACTAATAGTTCTACTATTATAACTGGTTTTACTTAACGTAATAGTGTATTACGTAACTTAGGTTATATAGACCCACTTTATTTTAATAACACTAAGCCTTTCGTTAATACTTCTATTAGTCTATAACAGTTTAGATTTTAATAGTGGCCTCCACAAGGTTAGAGTCCTTTATAACTCACTTAAAAAAGCTACCAACGCTATCTTATAGTACTTACTATAAGTTTACTCTAACTTATAGTATAACTATCTATCTTTCTAGCTAATTTTTCTAGACGTGTAGCCTCTCTATACGGCCTCCTACGCTAAAGAAAAAGTAGAGAATCTTTCTTAATAGTATAAATATATATAGTTTCTTTATATAAAATATATATACTACCTATAATACTATATAAAAGTAGTAAAGAGTATATTTATTATAATTAAATATAAATATACTATAATCCTAGTAGGTTTTTATACTACTTTTAGTTACTAAGCGCCTATTATTTTTAGAATTAAGCTAAAGTGCTCTTTTTAGCCTTACTATAGTCTCTAATAAAATTACTATAATTTACTATAAACACTATTTAAAAACAGCCTACTAAGGGTTATTTCTAACTTAGAAAATAACTTTTTAATCTTTTAGTAGGTTTATATATTATATCTAGTCCTTTACACCTACTATAGTAGTATTAGGTAAAGAGTTCTCCTTAGTATTACTACTACCTTAAGCTCTTTTTAAATAATTTTACCTAAATAAATAGACTTATAGTAACTAAATCTATTTCTTCTTACTAAAGTCTAATATTTTACTATACCTTAAAACTTTTTTTTTATATATTTTTACTTAGTTAATACCTTTATTTACTTCTAAAGTTTTATAAGTTAGGTTATTATTAGTATACTTTAGTATACTAGGCTTTTTATACCTTTTATAAGCTATATAAGCCTTAAAAAAATAGCTATTAAAAATTTTTTATAAACTCTATTACTAGCTTTATTTAAGACCTAAGTTTAGCTATATTATTTAGGGTTTTTAATTACTAGGGCGTATTAGAGTAGGGTAGTGCTAGTAGGGTCTTTAGTTTTATATTAAGGTAGTCTATTACTACTAAGGCGTTAGTAGAAATAAGCCTAGTAGCCTTAAAGACTTTTTTTTATAGTTTTCTAGTATAAACACTTAAAAAACGCATTATAAAAGGCTAGTAGGAAGCCTTCTTTATTAATATAAAAAGACGCGTTTTTATACTAAGTCTTAAATGTATTAGAGTATTTTAACTTTAGTAGTAAAAAAATAGACTATATTAAGTAGCTAGAGGATATAGAATAAGTATATAGGTATATATATAGTATTAAAATCTTCTATTCTAAATAATAATTTTTAAAATTCTAGGACTAGTAGCTCTTATAGCTATTTAGAATAAGTAATCTTTATAACCCTACCTAATATAGTATTATATATATATTAAAGTGCTTTAACTATATAACTCTAAGCTTATTATTAGTCTAGCTAGTTTTAGAGACTAAGAGCTTCTAATTATAAAGTATATTAGTCTCCTTATACTATGCTAAGATATAGACTTACCCTTTATAAATAATAAAAGGGTAAGGAGTAGTATACCTAGTAGTATAAACACTCTAGATTACTATAATCTACTCCTTTATTACCTAGCTAAATAAGGGTAGGTTAAGAACGTCTTTCTAAACCTATTATAACCTTTATTAAGCTAATAACGCCTATTTAGAAACTAGTTTTATTAAAGTTATAGATATCTTTATCCTTTATACTATACTTAGCTTTTGTCTCCTCTATAAGCTAAAACTATATTTTAATTACCTCTAGATCTTCCTATTATATCTTTTAATAATTCTTTACTTAATTAAAGGCTATTTTAAGCTTAGGTATATACGCTATAAATCTCTAAGCCTAATTTTTCCTATAGGGTCTCTTTATGCCTAGTAGCTAGTAATTTATTAGCTATATCTTCCACCTTATATAACTAGGGCGCAAATCCTTATAAATCTAAGTTAAAAATATATTAGATAAGCGTCTACTCTTTAGTTATAGTTAGCTAGTTATTATACTAGTATAGTAAGTGGAAGGCGTTTAGTTTATTTAGTGATTTTAAAGGGAAACTACTTTCTTATTTAGTATAAAACGCGTTATTTTATTAAGACGTAGATTAAAGATAGTGTTAGTGTTATAAGAAAAACCAGCAGAGTCCTAATATTAACCCGGGTCCTAATAGAATATCTTATTAGTTTTATATAAAAGTTATATATGATTTTAAAATATATAATTAGTATAAACTAAGTTATTTATTGTTAAATACACATTAATACAAGGTGTTATAGTAAATTAAAGGGAGTGTGTATAAAGGCACCACCTGGATTTATAAACTATACTAACACTCTCCTCCTTCTCTTATACGTTAGTTAGGATCCGCACTCCCAGTACAGAGTGTAGTTAATCTACACTAATTACACTTAGTGCGGCAACGCGTGCGCTTACTAGTAGAGGGAGCAGTGCAGCTTGAGTTATTACCATGTTTGAAAAGTGTGGCTAGTAAGAGCAGAAGAACCGTTTATGACAGCGGCAATTGGACAGTCAAGCGTGGCAAAACCTATCTTAAGGTTCCTGCTCGCTCCTTCTGCGCCTGCATAATCACACATCTACGACCCCTTATACGTTAATGGCACGCATTCATTCATCTCAGGGAGATTTTTCCGATTTGTACATACAGTGCACTGCACGCTTGCTTCGGTACTTCACTCATGCTAGTATGTCCAATCGCGACGCGATGCTCTCGCATTCACACTATTAGCGCGTCCGCATTGGGAATGTAGATACGAAAGCCGCCAATGGGCACGCGACAGCCACGTACACCCACCACTGCCCATACTATCGCCACCAATGATTGTTGCTACGATATCAGCATGATAATAGTCGATGATGAACCAGCGACCCGCGGCTCGATTGGAGGTTCGGATCGAACAGCATGGAGAAGTGCTTCGTGTTCGGTTCGATAGAGGAACATATGGCAAGCTCGGGTATACATATGCTGTCCCGTGGCCTGCCCACTGGAAGCATCATATCATTCTGGAGCATTTAACTGAGGTTTTATCAACTTCGATCATCTTCACGCACATCACTCAGTAGCCATGGTGCTCAACTACTTCAAGTTCGGCAGCGGTGCCCCTGAGAAATCCCAAAGATCCAAGCAGCAGCCTGTCCGTGCACTACCTGCCTGCGGTACAACACCAAAGAGATGTACGAGTTTGAGCGGCGCGCCATCTTCTCTAAGCGTTGGCTATTCATGACGCACAGAGTGCGCCTCCAAACGCTGGAGATTGGCTACGGTACAGCTTCGCAGGGTTCGACATTATCATCAACAAGGACCGGCAAGGCAACATTAACGCGTTCCACAACGTGTGTCGGCACCGGCGTATCCTGTCATCGAGAAAGAGGGTTCTGGTAACGCAAAAATATTGGCCTGCAGGTATCACGGCTGGTCATACGGACTGAATGGGAATTTGGCGAAGGCGCCGGGTTTCGAGGGGTTGAACTTCGACAAGGATGAGAATGGCTTGTTCAGCGCTATGTCAAGATCGATCGCAACGGGTTTATTTGGATCAATCTGGATGCGAGCGAGACTCAGAAGTATCTTGGGAGGAACACTTTAAGGACGTCGATGTGTAAGCCCAACCACTTGTTAGTCGACATATGAATCATACTAAAGATATGCTTTGCAGTCAAGAGCGATATAAAGGTATCAAATTCGACGACTACGTGCTCGACCACTCGTACGAAATCGACGGCGCGTACAACTGGAAAGATCCTTTTCAGACAACTTCACGAATGCTACCACTGCCCCACAACCCACCCCGATATCCCTACATTCCTAAATCTCGACACTTTGATAGCGATCTAAAGGACGGCCACATTCAACACCACCGAGCCAAAAATCCTGAACAGGTTGAGGCGGGTCTACGCAACACAGCACATACTACTTCCCCAACGCATCAATGACCGTCGCTCAAGCTTTCATCATGGTCCAAGAATTCCTTCCCTATGGACCCAATCATCCCAAATGGCCCCGAGATCTACCGTCACTGATTCCACTGAGAAGCTTTCAGGCGATCAGTGGGCCATATGCCCGCGTAATGAACGAAGACAAAGTCTCTGCACGGGCCAACAACTTTAACTTGGATCGGGGTGTGTTCACGAACGGCCTACTGCACCCTAAGTGGGAGAAAGCGCCGATCTTCTTCCAGGGTGTGGGGAGGGAGGCGATCACGGGCACTATGAGAAGGAGAAGAAGCAAGGCAGGGATATCTGGCCCGGCAAGGCAGAAGGCAAAGGGTGCCGGTGCTGATGTTAGCGCCAAAGATGAGGAGATATGTGATGGCTTGGGATGCGGAACGCAGAAGGAGATCCTCGCCTGGTAAGCATTCGGCTCTTTTCTTTGATATTGCTTTAGCGTGCATCTGGCTTGGAATATGGACCCTCTTCACTTTCGTTGTACAGTGCTAAGATACCCTCTTTATTCAAAGTCTTTGGCTTACGGGCTCATATCTTCACTTCCCGCTGAACATGTATCATCTATTCTCGATCACTAAAAAACGTGGTATGGATTGAATTTAGCTAGAGGTGACATACCTCGAAGAACTTTTGTCTTAAAGTGGTTTGTACCTACACGTCATATCATTGCTTATATCATGACCCTACACCCAGGAGTGGGCCGGAAAGTCTCATAGAATGTTTTTTTTTTTCGTAGGTAATGATGTATTAAAGAAATATTACTCGATGCTTGAACCTTTCACCTGTAGGCACAAGCGACCTCTCAATGAATGGCGCGATCCGCCGATTGGCTTGCTCATGCCATCTGCTCTTCTCCTCGCAATTCCGGGCTGCAAGCTCGAGCAATCCTGCAAGCTACCCACATCATTGCTAACAAACGAGGAGTTCACGCAATTTGACTATTCATAAAACGGAAGCAGTCTGGTACGGTAAATCAGCTTTAGTGTTCGAAAAGGGCGATGATCGGAATTGTTGGTCATGCGCCGATCACAGGAGAAGCTATACGGTGGCGTCCCTGCCTTTGTCTCTCGGTAGAACAAGACGTCACAACGACTTGGTGTCGTATCCAGCGTTTTACCAGACTCGCTCAGATCACCGAACAGCTATCGGGCTGCTGTATGTGCTCCCACAAGCGCAAACCACATCAGTTGAGCTCATTTCTACGGCTGCGAACGCTCCTAGGGATTTCAGAGATAGGATCCTTCGTCGGAGAACATCATCTTCAGCCGCCGGTGTACTGAGATCTTGTGTTTCTACCAGAGCTCTTACTCTGGGCCCAAGGGAACAGCTTGCGATAGCAGCGCTGCCGCGAATTCAATCATATCGGTGTTGTTTACGTTGTACTGCTTCGCCTAGCGGGATGGGAAATGCTTCACTGAAATTACGCTACGCTTACCTCACAATCACGTCTCCGCCTTCTTTTACGCCTTTTCATTTAGATAACTTCCGGGCTATTTTCCTGGTGATTAGGATGAGACCCAGAGACAACGCAAAATGCAACACAAGAAGAACAAAATTTCCAGTTGAAATGGACGATGAGTGCTCCATCTGCTATGAGGAGTACGCAGAACCAGATGCTACAGGCGACACTCACGTCACTGACAATGCCACACGTAACGGCTATGACCGCTGTCGAGAGCGAGCAGTCAGTTGCCTTGCGGTGCCGGGCACGCCTTCGGTCATAACTGCATCACAGTCTGGGTCGAAGTGCAGGTGCACTCCTTCCATCTCCCCGTGGATTCCTGTGGTCATACCTCTCGCTGTAACAGCAGTCACTGCCACCATCAACGACGCTGTGCCCGATGCTGGCCGGAAGCTTGAGCGCGACGTAAACTTCGTAGCTGGATACATGGCGGGGACGTTCAATCCGCATGATCCTGTCATGCGTGCGGCTGCTCGGCCGACTGTAATTGACTGAAATCGTGGTTTGCCTGTGCCGATTCCATCCCTGAAGACATGCTTACTGCGCCTGGTGTTGATCTGGATCTTCCGGACGACCAGCTTTTTCGAACCAACGTTCGCTTACCTAATGGAGCAAATCCGCCCGGATCTTGCGGGGAAGTTTGATGAGGATTCTGAGAACGAGGGAGGTACCTGAGTGGACAGGGCAGTAAAAGACAAGAGGAATACCCACCAGTCTATGCGCGCTTTTCATTCCAGATTTCAGTTAAAGCCTTGAGTCAATAGGACGCCATGTTCATCTCACAGGGCTCATAATCTGGCCCGTTGTAATCAGCAACATTGCTCGATCGCACAGTTCAGCCTTCACATAGTATTCATGCACAATGTTCGAACCCACGTCTTTAAAATCTATATAATATGCACATCCAGTATCTCTCTCGCAAGCTCGTCTTGCTCACGTATTTCCATCCCCATTCTCAGCCTTCCCACATTCGCGACTCTTGGACCTACATCAGTTGCTTCCCCTTCGTTATCGCTATACGGCAAACCACTCAGATCGATGCTCGTCATTTTGAAGAACGCTTCGGATATCGACCTGGTTCGCTGTCTAGCTTCTGAGTCGGTAGCCGTATGCGGCGGCGGCACAACACTCATGGATATATTCCTGCAGCGCCTTGTTGCGCACGTGTAGACCCTCCTGGATGCGTTTTGTGGCTGCTGGAGTATACTTTATCGTTTAAGTGCGTATGAAGTGTCCGTACACCTGCTTATCTTCCGCACTGATCGGACCCATGCTGACTAATGAGTAATGGTTTGTAACAGATGTTTATAGGTGAAGCGGGATAGTAGAAGAGTATGTAGGAGTCAGAGTACGCGAGCGTATATAGAAATAAAAACAATGAAAGATACCCGGAACAAGGAGTAACGACGTAATTACAGGTGCGTAGACCGTTTCAGCTTCAGAGCTGCAGTCCTGTTCACATGCGTGTGTGCAGTACTGGAGTCATGCTGAGCCCACGATGCGAGCCACTCCCAAACCTCAGAGACCATGCCCCTTGACTGCGCATGCCTGACCGCATGCTCACATAAAGACACACGCACAGCAACCCTTCCTCGGTCTGCTCTCAGGATCCATCTCTGGATATATTCCCAGGACCAACTCCCTCAACTTTTCACCTTCTGTTCTCCTGATACCCTTCTTGAGCTCCTTGTCCATCCGCTGCCTTTCTCTCGCACGCCCTTAGAGTCTTCATCGAAGCGCTCGTTAGGATGTCTTTGAGGACGCGGATGTCTGTTCGCAACCGGCGCTCGCGGTCGAGGTTCCCTGTCGAGCCCCCCCGGCATAAGGTCGCAAGTGGTAAAACTCAAAGGTGGAAGTAGTCGGCGATACAAGAGGGTGAAATGACGGGGAACATTGATCTGATGGGGCGGGGGGTGTTGGTGGAGGAGACCTACATAGGGACATGTGGTTGTCTGCGAAGCGGTCGGTGCGCGATGCAGGTCGTCGTAGTCGTCAGTCAGGAAGTCGAAATCTTCATCAATAGAATCATTCACGTGTTGGTGGCTGGGAGTCGTGTCGGGCGTGAGGTCGATGACTGCATCGAGGCTTGCGCTGCGAAAGAAATCACTGGGCCGATGTCGATGTCATCGCCGGGTGCCCAGGATCGTCGTCTTGCTCACCTTGCGCAGTGTAGAAAAGATGAGCCACGAGTAAATTGGTTTTCCTCGTGAGCCGGGGTGGTAGATCGTAGGTAGGCGTGTCATTGTTTTTGTGGTGTGGTGGTGCCGGCGACGGGTACCTTTGGGAGTCACCGAAGAACGCAGCTTCATGCTGATATGCCTCGCGGGTTTAGGTCGTTGGCCGGATCTGAAAGGGCATTGATATTCACCTTGCTTATATCGTCGAACAACGCCAAGTAGCCATCCTTCCCTTTCAGAATGCTCCTATGATCGCTCTCGTCTCCCACTTCCCAAATCTTGTGGCTTTGCGACGTTGCATAGCTCAACCCTTTCATCATCCCAATTTTCGGACGGTCACGCTGTTAGAGGATGCGCCAGGTGCCGATACAATCATGGTAGTATGCAATGCATGTGGTGGTTGAAGGCTGCACAGACCCACGTTGACAGCTCAGTGTTTGCTTTGCATATGCGATGTGATAAAGCAGGTCCCATCTGTGCCGGACAGAAATGTCAATTTTGCACAGCTCGTGGAGCCACAGGTAATACCGTATGCCGGAAGTGATGTGGTGCCCGTGTCGGGCGATTGGTGTGACTGGCCGTGCGCCTCTTGAGCAACAACGATTGAAAAGGAAACAGAGGTGCGAAACGTGCCAAAGTTAAGCTTGAGCCTGCAGCCATTGCTGTCCTCGAAATTCACGATTGGTAAGTTGAACCTTAGATTCAACAACGCATTGAAGTCGTGGATGCCTCTCCACCAGGCCCTGCTCAAACTCCCACGTGATCGCCTCTATACCCACTTTCGCGGATCCTCTTGAGCACCCAGAGTTCCAGGTTGCCTATCTTGTTGCCCTGTCCCACCGCCTCGGGACCTTTTCCCTCAGAAGAAGTCGTATGCATCTTGATACCCGACCTTCCACCCATTCTCATATCGCCAGTATTCGGACGGCGTATTTGGGAGCAAGATGGTCGTAACAGGCGTGGTGCTGGTCGACTGCTTTGTACATGCGCTCATCCATGCGGTTACAGGCGCACTCCAGCAGGCCGAGGATGTTCTGCTGGGGATAAAGGCGTGGCGGAGAGGGAAGATGAAGCGATTCCGAGGGTCCGATTGTGCTGAAGCCCCATTCGCCACCTGGCATCCAGTCCATCTTCCAGGTCCAGAAGAAGGCGCCTCCGGTGCGTTGCTGGTATCTTAGAGATTGTTCTGCGCCAAGATCTTGACCAGGTCTTCTTTAGGGGTCTCGCCCAGTTTGTCCCAGAGTCGGGCGAAAGGACGTTGGAATATTCGCCGACAATCACTTGTACAGCGCCGCGATCGGTCACGATCCTCTGCCATCAAGTTCCGTTAGCTTGGTCAGGACGTCTTTGATGATGTCTTGAGGTGGCTTTTTGTCGGCTTCGGTGAAGCACCAATACATGTGTGTATCAATTATGACAGGGTTCACCGGTTTGATAGGAAATGCGACGTTCTTCTTCAATGAGTATACGACTGCTCTTCTGAGGTCCCAGGCATCGGAGATGACGATGGGAAGGCTGGTGTCGATTTGCAGAGACGCCATCATGGCCTCATCGTACCAATCATATATAGTCTCGCTGTTCTTCTCAGGCTCGTTGACAGGGAAAGGCCAACGTGGTGGAGTCCTGCAGCCGATTCTCGCGCGACAAATTCAGCACATCAATTCGAGTTTTGCGATTGAACGCAGAAGCGAAGAATTGCGCGATACCGCTGTTGGTACCCGAGTGATCGTTAGTATTCGCGCCACCGGGAAGGCCATGGAGGTCGAGCAACACGCCAACGTTCTGCGCACGTAATCGGGAGATGAGCGTACGAATACTTAGCCCAGGCAGCAGAGTAAACATGAGCAAAGGCTCGAAAGGTGTGCCTTTGGTGAACGCATCTCCAGGTAAATCCCAGTAGCCGATAGGCAGGCGGATCGTAGTGCCTGGCTGTTGTCAGAAAGATGCAATTACGCGACACAGACAATGATCCAAATGGGCACATTTGTACTATTATATTTACTGACCCTTTGCATCATTTTCAGCCACGCGATGTCCCAAAGTAACGACATGTCAGCGTTTGTCGAAAGTGTTGGTGATTTGCTGACACGCACTCGTCAGAACCGCGCTCTCCCAAGCCGTTTCGAAAAGTTTCTTCGTGTGATCCGCTCCAACCCTCGCGACCCATGCTTGACAGCCTCCAGCTCGCTCGATCCCCGTAGTCCCTTGAGGGAATCGAGAAGGCGACAACCATCGCTCGAGGACATACACAGGCCAGATTCGTAGCGTGGTGGTAGCGATAGCGGAGAATATCAAGTGCCGAAGGGCCTTGGATAGTGGGCGTAGGTCCGCCTGGGAAGACATGCCGCTCAATCCACTGCTTTCGACGACGGTGTAAGCAGGCTCGATGTTTTCAAGCTGATAATGGCTTTGATTTTCTCTTCTCAGAAGATGGCTGTGGGGGTTCTACAAGATCTGCGTTGAACGGCTTTGCGCCTTACCAATGAAGCCCTTCATGCTGAATGTCAGAAGCTGGGTCCTGTGCTTGCAGAGTGGTTCAGTACTACGCCCGGCAGCGAGTAGGAAATTGCAAGTACGATGAAGGTCGAGGCAGAGACCGAAGCGCGAAGAGGATACTAGCAGGCTTGACAAGAACTGCTGAAGGTTTGATGAGGTCAGTCTCGGAGGTAAGAGACGCGATGGAAAATAGACTTGACAGTGAACTTGGATGGCGCAGCAGAAGCCGTATTAGCTCGACAGCGGCGTCCAGATGGGCGCATTTTGCTTCTTAGCGTGACGTACTCCCAAGCAGGAACGGGGTTTTATGCAGTACGGGCAATCAGCTTACAGCCTTTAGTGGAAGCACACGTCGATGATGTCGTCTTTTCCGACTGACCGGCTCTGGTGTCAGCCCGCCTGTCTGTCAACCAAATTCACACTCGACGGTTCTAGTAGATCTCCAAGTGCTAACAACGGTGGAACGGATGGTTGAGTTCCTGCAGATGGTTGCCAGACAGTCTGCCCTGTCAGTCTGCCCCCTGCCCCGCGCGTTTCTGTCGCCTGGTATCGACCGTCTGCTTCAGTTTCTGGATGCTGTGTCACGATGCGCTTGAGACTCCTCGCACGGCCATCGCGCAGCATGATCGAGTGCACGCAGTTTAGGGCCGCATCACGCCGCATCACGCCGCATCACGCCCCATCCAGCTCGTGGAGAGCGGAACAGACACAGCCACAGGAGCCACAGGAGCAGTGGGGCGCTCACGAGATGGAGGCTGGGGGCGATGCGGCAGCTAGCCATATCGGGACTCGCTTGAGGTCAGAGGTCGGAGTGTGGTCTGTTCCGTCCCGACTCACGGTCGAGCTGCAACACCACGCGACTCCGCAAACACGATTCCACCACACTCATACGCCGCGTCTGCTATTCTACACATCGCGTCTGCTGTTCTCAACTCTCTCGCCAATTGAACAGCTCGCGCCCGAAACTCCTTTTCTCTCTCCTCTTTCCGTCCCGACCGTGTGCAGAAGGCGCGTCCCGCCGCTCCTGCTCCATTGGTTCCCTCTCACACGCGCGCCTTCCCCAAAGTCGCGCTCTCACCTTCCGTTCCCCCGCCAGCATCCCACGCCATGTCGGCCTCGCACGCCAACAGCCCTTCTACGGGCACTCCCCGCCGCATCCTCGGCGATTCACACGCAAGGCGCTGAACACGCCCTCGCACCGCGCCGACCCGTCCGAACGCGCGCGAACTCAAAGCCCGCTGAAGCAGATGCAGACGCTCTCACCCCAGCTCTTTGGTGGCAAGGAGAACGCCGCAACAGCGCCACGAAGGGCAGAAGAGGAGCATATATGAAGTGGACGGTGCAGGCGTGTCGAGGACGCGAAGGGCAGGGGCGGAGGAAGCACGGCAGGAAAGATTGGATTGAGCGCGGCTGCATTGCGCCTTCACGGTAGCGTGCATCCCAAGCCCGACGCGTCAGTCACGTAGCTAACCAACCCTAGGTCAGCACCACCGTCGACGTCCAAGTACCAGGATCCCCACCGAGCGCAACACGCCAACACCTTTTTGAACCGGAACTGCTGCCCCGGTGGTCAACCTCAGAGGACACACAGGGCAGCAACAACTCCTTTTCCGCATTGATTCACTGCGATCTATGCGCCAGCCAGAACAGCGTACAAGCGCGCCGCCATCTCGCGCCCCATCACCACCCTCGCCTGTGGAGGAGGAAAAGAAGTCGCGAGCGGAACTGCTGCGCACGAGACCAGGCTTTGGCATCTACAAGGTCAAGACGAATCAAGTGGAGCGCGGCACCCGGAGATCATCTCTACTTGGGAGTCATCGTTCGCCGAAGCAGCAGACGCGTCCACTTCCATGGCTACAGCATTCTCTGGCGACTCGAGAGACGTGCACCAAGTACCCAATGTCAACATCTCACCTGTCCGCCCAGACCCACAGCCCGTCTTCATAAAGGCAAACCTAGACCCTTTCCGTCCCATCGGCAATTTGAAGCTCACGCCCGCGCCGTTCTCCTGCCCTGCAACCTCCTCCCGTATATTACACGAATACGACATGCCCTCGTCGCCGCCACAAGTCGTCTCCAGAACAACTCAGATCGCCCGTAAATCAAAGCCCAGGGTCAGAGAAGGCGGAGGGGAGACTTAAGAGACGGCAGCGCACAGAGTGGGCTGAGGAAGATGCAGAGGTTCCAAGATGGCGAGCTGGCGAGCTCAGCGGTTAAGGGCAACGCTGCGAAAGGCTGATGCGGTTGATGGCTGGGAGGCGGTAGTACAAGCTTCTCGTGCTGTGGCGTGTCATGATGGGAGGATACGACCGGCAGATACGACCGGCAGAACCAAGACGCATGGGCAGGGAGCATGCTTCAGAGAATCATAGATCATTATCTTAATTATTGCTGATGAAAGCGTACATTGGTATTCATACTCCCCACTGTTCCTTCGGAACGTCTGTGACGATGTACAGGAGGCACGCGAATGGAGTTGATCCCATCCCGCCAACAACTCCAGTCACTTCTCCTCCACTTCCCAAGGTCTGAATCAGGGTTTCTCGAGCATGTCAGGGAATGGTAATGCTACATACGTCGGTACACGAACAAGCGTTCTGTCAAAACCAGCATGCACTCTATTTCTGTCAAAGACCAGCATGCACTCTACAAGAGCTGCCGAGTACCACGCACAGCAGAAGTTCAACGACTATAGACGACCTACAAAGTGTCTCATCTTGGTATATCATATACCCCAAGCTTGGTCTGCATTGACTCAACTCGCATATACTTTCCATTTCCCCATGGCGTCCATCCCACATCACGCAAACTGCCTAAGAGACTTACACGGTTCCCTGGCGCAAAAAGGCGTACCAGGCTCCCCCCATTCGCCTGTGACGGAGTATGATCCTGTGGATTACCTCCTCTTGCATCCCCCTATACACCGTCTTGACCCGCGTTCGCGCCGTTGGGCTGTGGTTCAGACGCTGGCTTCTTACACCTACTAAGCTGGACGAATTTATCGCGAAGGGCGCGGCCCCTGGGAGACATGAGTACAGGGTCAGCGGTGCCATGCTGCCTGTA
Organism: Acanthochlamys bracteata; assembly: GCA_019914995.1. Lineage (NCBI taxonomy): Eukaryota > Viridiplantae > Streptophyta > Magnoliopsida > Pandanales > Velloziaceae > Acanthochlamys > Acanthochlamys bracteata. Next base: position 54,540 of record JAFKAK010000438.1, read on the forward strand.
GTACATACAGCCTTCGTTGCCCCAGCGCAACCGCTCGGTTGCGCACCAGATAAAAGCAACGGCACGAAGCATCTCAGAGCGCGCGCACAAAGGGCTCCTCGTGTCGTCTCCGCTAGCTCTTTTCAACATTTGGGATAGCCGTCGTACACGTACGAAGCAATCCGACCGAACAGTTGACAGCGCAATGGGCGCGAATCGACAGAAGGCTTTCTCCGAAGTGCAGAAAAATTCAGCCTTTCCGGATGTCTTTCAATGACTGGCCAAGTGACCCTTTAGCTCGGCAAACTCAAATCCCAACTCGCTGGATCCAGGATGTCGAATTAGACAATCCAGGCTCGGTTGTACCTGGAACAACTGCCACATCATGTCGTCTTGCCAAGGTTCCTTCATCAATCCGACCGCTTCCGTGTACCCCCTTCCCATGACCTCTAGATCTTTATTTTCCGGCGTCGTCCTCGTCCGCTGTGCTGGACGCGACAGCAGGCTGCCGCTCTAGTATGACAGCGGGGTGGGGTGGGGGTGCACGATGGGTCGGCAAAGAGCCAACAGTGTGTTGCATAGTCTCCGAAGTCGCTCGATGTTTTTTTCTCAATGAGGGCGAGGACACGCTGTCGACAACGTCTTGGAGGAGCTGGAAGTCGTGTGTCGGAGGTGCCCACTACGTTACAAAAGAGTACGAAGGGAGCCAGCGGGTATGAGAGAATGGTCCTACAAGTCAAGGTTAGCGATGCTAACCCGGTCCATGACATGTAGACAGGGAGAGCAGGTCCGCGCGCTGCAGAGTTAAGGGCGGTAGCGTGTGCGCGGTTGCTAGTTGTGGAGAGAGGGTGGTGGGCGTCGTTCGATCCGTCCGAAAGAGGGTGGGCTCACCAGGCAAGATAAGGACTATATTCCTCGAGAAAAATGGTCCCTGCTGTTTGGCGAGTCCTGTATCACTTTCACGCACTGCAGCGCTCGCCGCGCGGCATAAAGACATTTCTCGCGCTCCGGAGACGCAAAAACAGACGGTGTTGCTGGGCGGTGGACTGCTGTCAGCGTTGAGAAGAATTTGAACTCGAGGCTGTGCCAGTGTAGTTGGTAATCTGGACTATCAACAGCACCGAGCCTGGCACGGGCCTGTCGCATCACGAATCAGTCACTTTAGGGTATGCGAGGTAAAGAAGCGGACGGTGGGGCTTACCTGCTCGATGGTGAGGTATATATCGTCCATTTTCGGCGGCGCAGCTCGTCGACTTGCGGCTCCGTCTCCGCCTTCTCCATCTCTCTGCTGACCGGCCAACGTCAACTCCAATATTTTACCGTGAATGGGTACGAGCTCTAGCATCACGGAAGCGAAAATGGCCATGGGGTTGTCCGGGCTGTACGATACTAGCGGGAGGCCATCGGGACGTGGAGAGGCGGCAGGAAGTTGGACGGAGCAAGAGGAGGCTCATGACCCGATCGAAGTGGTAGCACCATGCGACAGCTGCGTATATCTCTTGGTCCTGTTCTCCCTTCGTTTTGGAGAGCTGAGGTTCGAGATGTTATGGTAGCCGAGTGCGACGAGCGTTCGTGAGGCGTAGGCGGTGAGGTTCCCAGCTCTGCGAGTTGCCGACAATGTACATCAGGATGGCCTAGAGACACATCGTAAATCATTGGTAGCTCTACCCATGTACACGGTTAGGAGAGGGGTGTATGGGAGACTTCCAACCGCCTGGGTGAAAGCTTGGGCGGGATACAAGGCAAATACACACGAAACGCAGAACGCACCCCAGTCAACAGCGCCTGCAGCAACAACAAACTCGGAGGCGCCATGAAGCTCACGGCATCCAATGCTGTAGCGCCGCGCTCAAATCACCTTAACTGCATCTCCTTAACATGCTCCCTAATCTTCCGGATTCTTAGGCGCATGTAATTGGCTTGCGTAAAGGCTCAGTCCGGCTTTGAAATGCACGATTACCTTGCATAGGTTCAGCATGCATTCATCGCGGTGCCCTCTAGAAGCGTAAGCGCCATTCTCTCCAGCGCTTTCGGTGGAATATGATCCAGCAGAAACAATTGCATATCCGGTCTGTCCCTGTCACGCTCGCTCTGTTGGCCTACGTCTCGTCAGTTCGTATTCATACTCCTCCTGTCTTTCCTCGGCTGTGACATCTTCTCTTTCACATCTATACTTCTCTCCAAGGCCACTGCTTACTCACAACAACCAACTGCACCAGCTCTCCCTTCGCAAAGTCCGTCGGCTTTTTCAATTTCCACGTCTCTTCTTCCACATTGCTTGAAGGCTTGCGAAAGCTGATCAATAAACGCGATTGCCGTCTCGAACACTGTCCGCTGATGCGCAGCTGGGACTCGTTGAATGAGAGCTCCTTCTCAATATGATCGCGGGCCCCGCCATTCCGATGTAGTTGCAAAGTCAGAGTCGGCGGTAGAGCAGCTCGCCAGCCCCAGTCGAAGGCCGGTCAGTTCTGGCACGCTTGGACGGCCTGGGCGAGATATGATCCCCTGCATTCGCTCCTGTAGAAGTTTTCGAGATGGTAGTGCCCGACGTAGGAGTTGAGATAGGAGCTTCACCCTGCGCCTGCGCCTGCGGGCTGTGATCTAACCACTTCCTCAAGGCTTGCCAGTTTCTCCATCAGAGCTTGAATCTTATCATTTCTACGCACATGCGTGAGCAAGCATTGTATTCGTCCGCCATCATCGTCCGTACGTTTTGGGCCTCGGTTGAGGCGTGCGCTTCTGACGGCTGCGTATACATTGCACATTCGCGCTCACAGTTTCTGCATGGGTCCTGGCGGTCGCATTTGACCTAAAAATTGCTTGAGTATCAGTAAATGAACATTGTTCTGGGTGGACGGATATACCTTCCTTTGAGTGGCACAAATCGCACGGGGGTACCGCCGTGTAGAGCCCACTGTTCCTCTGGCATCGTGAGTTGATGTGCAGGTGAGAGGTATGAGGGTCGGACATCCACATTTGCTGTTTTATGTATCACATGATTAGTGGAGGAAAGAACGTGGTCCAGAAGCAATGCTTTGGGAGGGACGACGTGCTTTTTTGGTCGGGGTGCCAAGGATTCCGAGACCGAGCGGAATCACGGCCATGGGCCAGTGAGGGTCTGCACCATAGATCTCAATCATTGTTAGTGGAAGTTGTTATACGAAGAAATTGGATGGGAGGCCTTTAAACCAGCAAAGAAATCCGGATCTGTAACTTTTTCTTAGTGATTTGCATGTAATCGAATGAATAGAGGATGGTTAGCCAGCACACAGCGAATTATCGTGAGGAAATAGATCGGACAAGCAGACGTTAAAATGCGCATCTATGTAGAGATTACTACAGTATCGTACACTTAATATCATCCACTCCCTATCTCTAATAAATTCAGACCCTGGCATTTCCTAGCACAGCTCTAACTTTCGGTACTCCTCGTGGCAAAGAAATACACGGCCCACAAACCCACAAACGCCACGAGAAGCCCGTAAACTTCTCGAACCAGGTATGAAAGAAAGCCGCCGTCATCAAGAGCATCCACCATGAACGCCGCCACTGAGATCGGAACCGGAATGCCTTGTCTCGTAGGCTCATACTTCTCTGAATCCGGATCCTTTTCCACAGATACGCTCGCAACCTTGCCATCCCCAAGCGTGATCCTGCGACCATCGCGCAGACCTCAACACGCGTGAGCAGGCAGTGTCTCGAACCATAGGAGCGCTGAGCCGATGATAAGCAGGAAAACGTGTCCCGAGATATCGTGTCCGCCTGACCACCTGCGCCCTGCTGCTTTACGCCGCAGCTGTCAAGTGTGCCCTCAGTCGCTCATCTCCTCCCTCTGCTCCGGATCAGCCAACTTATCACTGCCCCAGTGAAGACAAAGCCGCGGTCGATCAACGGCGGTCCAAGAACCACTGCGTGACAAGAGCCACCACAGCGTGATGGCACTGTAGCGCAGTGTAGCTCGTATCCTCCTTGGGCTGAGGCCTTCCCAAAACCCGGCCACATGGCAGAAACATGGCGAAGGCCAGCGTCGTCCATCCCCAGCCCTTCACGAACCACACATTGAAGATGTTCTTCTTTGTTGCGAAGAACGTGGGCGCGGTGGCAGGCTCGTAGGACTGGGAGAACGGATTATGGGGCGCGTTGCGGAAGGCGGGGTGAACGTGTGAGTATCACCCAGGAGGAGCGTCGCGGGGTAGATGGCGAGGAGCTGCGCTTCGAGGCGGGTGGGAAAGAAGGGTGAGCGTGCCGCGGGGTGGTTCGTATCGTACCGGATGGCATGGTCGAAGTAAGTGGGGTGGGTTGGCCGTTGGCTGTCGCTAATTTGCGTCGCGTCGACATTCTGGTAGTGTAGGTGGTGGTGGAAGGGAAGAAGGCGAACTTGATGTTATGTGCGCAGGTGTGCCATGAAAAAGTGCAGACGTAGGGTAATAGTAAGTTGAAGGTCTTTGTGGACAAGGACAAGAAAGCCGCTTGCTTTGGCAGGCGCGATGACGTTGTTTTGATTCTTCGGTGGTGCGCCACAGTGGCTGAGCGCTAACCAACTTGGGTATCGCTCAGCTCCAGCCATCTCAAATGCGCGTTCGTTCGTCTTCCATCAACAACTCTGGACACGTTGCTAGCGATCATTGTAGCAGTTACATCAGGCATCAGCTTTCTACCTTCGATATCTCTCTATGATCCCATCTTGCAGCCGTGATAAAGCCTCGCTCTGATGGTATCTGACGGACCGTTGTATTCATTCCGACGCCTGGGCTATGATAGGCACAGAACTTTGTGAACATGTCAATACCACGCTCGAGGAAGGTTCTTGTTGTTATGCCATAATCCATGTTTACAATGTCCATCAACACCAGATGGAAGTAGCCGCGGCCTCTCCACAGTCGTCGCCTAAAACGATACAATCAGCTCTCCCCGAACCTGAAATGGAGTGAATTTCGTATGACAGACCAATGGATGGGATCGGATATACCACATAGCAACCAGGTATCACTTGGCGGGTCGTATTGGGCAGAGGCTGTGGGGAGCTGAAAAGTCATCGTTTCCACATCCCGTTCTTAGCCAGTACGATAAAGCCTTGCCGAGCTTCATCATAAGGTAAATCACAGACTTCAATAAGTTCTTCCAGCTCATCTGGTGAAACTAACTTTACCGCAAATCAACCAATGAAAAGAAGTTTAATCAGAAGAAGGACCTTGCGACCCCCGCTGCCGCTGCCATCGATGATTTCCAGGCGCGATACTCTTCAGACCGATATCACCATCGACCACAGCATGTGGTCTAAATCTTCACCTTTGGCACACCCTTCTGCGCCGCTGCACGCCGGTCAACTGGAAGTCGTTCAGACCGCACTGGTTGAGCTTGAGACCAACGATGGACCTTTGGACGCAAAACCAGTACGAGGGGCACTGATGACAGGCGTAGAGTACTCGCTCGATGGCCAGCAGGGGATGTGACCAGGCAGACTCGCAAAATCGACATTGCTTTCCTTCCGGTGACGTACCGCAAGACGTTCCAGTGCTGACTTTACAAAGCCATTGCGACCGAAGACGCAATCGTAGTGGATAGCGTCTTGAACACTCGGCCTACAGCGCTTTGCCGAGTGCTGAAGATAGCCATAAAAGGCCTGGCAGCTATGACTCGCCGATATTGCGGCTTTATTTTCTCGGAAGCGACTTCTCATGATCAATAAGAACTCTTGACCACAAGGTACGGACACTGCGCGTTTTGGAATTTGCGTGTCGTATGACACGATTTGAATAAGTGTCTTCATGGATTTCTAACTTGCTTCTCAATGTTTAGCAGCATAGTGCCCGCTTATGATCGCGATCTAGAACTCACCCGAAGAGAACTGTCGCGTCGGCTCTCTGGCGAAAGTCCAGCGCAGTCGTCAAGAAGCTGCGCCGGTGTGCGACTAGACGGGTTATATTCAAGGGATGAGGCGCCTCTAACACCTCCTACACCCCTTGTTCGTGGCGGTAACATCCGCCGATGGTCCATCGTCCAGCTTTTTCCTCAATCGGGGCGCGACGTTCACGCTACATGCGCGTGACACCTTACTCAAGATCGTCAAGTACTTCCAGGATAAGCGCGAAGCGGTTTTTACCGGGATGTGCGGCAGTGGCTGTGAAGGAGCTGGGATGCACGTCCCGACTTCATCCTAATTACACCTCTTGAGTCTCACTGACCGTCTCTCAGAGTGTAATGGTCACGTCGTCCGTTTGAAGCTCAGCCAATTACATGATGTTCTTTGACAGCATGGAAGATAAGGCTGGCAGCGTGTTCTTGTTTGCTTACGCTTGCTTCATCAGGTGGAGGCAATCGGTTTCCTATGATCATCCAGCTTTACCTCGAAACGTGGATGGTCACCAGATTCTGCACATCAAGCTATGTGGCTTACTCGAATAGAATGGTTTCACCGTCTCATGCAGCCTGCTAGAATCTATTTTCTCTAAATTCTTCACGCGTCCTCTCATTACAGCTCACCTGGCTGCTTCACCCTCCCCACCCCTTCCAAAGCCTTGGCCAGGAATCTCATACCCCTCCACCATCCCATGGATATCCACAAAAATGCCTCTATCCCTCATCCCATACAATTCACTCCTACGACCCGCCCTCTAGCCTCTTCCTCCCCACTCCTCCCACCATCAACAATCTTCAAATTCACATTGTGGGTACCCCTGCGCCCCGTTCAATTCATCCGCAACATGCAGCGCCACAATCTCATGTCTCAAGACATAGTTTCCGCTGACTAGCTTCTCTGGCACCCTCACCACCCAATTCGCTCCATTCGCCCTCAGCACATCGCTTGCCCATGTACCACCCAAACCCATCCTCCGGATCCGAGCTATTCAACCACCCCAACTCATCGATTTTCACCCACTGCAACCGTCGACCTGTCTGCGTCTGCGCAGCTCCCTTCACACTCCGCTAGGTATGTAAGGACCGGGCCTTTGTGACTGGCGGGCCCTCATTCCACTGGAGCTTTAGAGTGGAGTTGGCCGCTATGTAAATGGAAGGGCGCCCGGTGTGGCGTTGTAGTGGCAGGATATGTGTGGTGTTGAAGGTGAGGGTGGGATGAAGATGTTGCCAAGATTTGAAGCGCTCCATGCGGCGAGGAAGGGGTGGGGTGTGGGTCAAAGCCAGGGTAGATGGTGCCGGTGGAGGTGGTGATTTCTGTTATGCGGCCGTGTGCTGAGGTTGGGGGAGGAGTGTGGTGAGAATGATGAGAGAGTGATAGCTGGGAGGTGCATGTTTGCGGATAGAGGAGAAACAAGAAATTAGATCAAGCAGTCGCAATAAATGACCACACAGAATGAAACGAGAAGATTTAAAAGATCTTTTGCAGGATGGCAGATGTAGTTCATGAAGATTTTTCTCTACCTGCGGCCGTACGTACAAGTCACACGCTGCACCCACAAACACACACCCACTATTCTCCCATAACTTCCACTCATTCTGCCAAAATCACTATACGAATGCCAAAACGTCATGTAAATTCGACGTTGTATCGATATATTGGTTGTAGTGCCGTCATCCCTGCAAGATTCCGGGCTAACGGCGCGCGTGGTTTTAGAAACAAGTCTCAATTTGGAGCATCTAATACCGGGAAAGATCAACAATCAATCGTCTTTCTTTGTCCCTCATAGGATATGATCCTCAGCTGTTAGTCCGACACACGGGCGGAAACAATAGTCAAAAATCCGTTGCGGCTATGCAGTCTGAATACTGCGAGCCGCTGGACGAGTCCCTATAACAAATGTATGTGCGCAGACGAAGTTCCGCGTAGGTAGAAACATTCAGTGCCTTGCTTCGTTCCGTTGAAGAGCAATCACAGGTTTCCATTATCTCAAAGCCACAATACTTCAGCACCCCCGCAACGTAAATTTGGAATTCATTATGCGAAATCGTCCAATGCTACACCCCATCTCACTCATCCTTCTTTCCCGTGATCACAGACAGCTCTGAGATCAGATCCTGCAAACTTTTAATGTGCGCATTTCTCACATCTAGCTTCTCCTGCATGGCCTGGAACTTTCGCCCTGAGTGCTACAATCTGGAATTTTGCTGTCTTGGAGGAGTCCGTGGCATCAACGGGTGGGAAGAGGAGATGCTAAAATCGAGCCCTTGTTCTGAAGCTCCTCCATGACCGCTTTGGCATCGTCGTAATCGCAGAAGCGGATTCCGATTCCTTCCCAATCTTCCGACTTTGCTGCTTGTGGGGTTGGCTGGTGGGACTTGGTAGTTTTCGGATCTTTGAGGTCGACGTTCGGTGTTTTGCTGCGACGTCCGGTTGGATGACCTGCGCATTCTCTTGAATTTCATTGAGAACCGAGACCTGGACGTCGGTAAAAGCTCGGAAAGGACTCTGGGTCCAGTCTGAAACAAGGTTGTTGAAGACTGCATAGGAGTGTTCTGATAGGATCCTTCCTTTGCCCTCTTGGGCAAAAGCATTCGAAGTGGCCAGGCGCTGATCGTTCAAGACATCGCATTGCCCAGCTTCGTGGCAACGCATTAATGACATGCTGTTGGATGGACCAGCGGTCTCTTTGGCGTCGGTGTCGTCTTCGAGTTCAGCAGATAAAGCTCTAAAGGTCCTGGAGTTCCGACTGTCGTTTTCAGGATAGGTCCAGAACAGCATAAGAAGGCTCCCTCTTGTTTCCAACCGCCGTCAACCACTGTATCAGCTTGCACGAGAGATCATCGGGAATAGCGATTTCATCAGCAATACGCTGCACCAACGCATGCCAACCATCGATCTCCTCATTCCGGAACTCGATCATCTTCTGCATACGCTCATTTCCTTCCCTGAGTGCCTCAAACTCCATCCCGTGCTCTTCGACTCTTCTGTCGGTGTTCACATAATTGAGCTCCAAAAAATTTGATGTAGTTGTTCAAGCCGTTCACTTCATGCTCAAGATCGCGGATACGCTTGTGGAGCTTGGAAATCTCTTCGTTGTTGTAGTTTATAACCGCATCGCGGTTGGCGAGTTCGATCTCTAGGTAGGTGATGTGGTGGTCTTTGTCTGCGGCTGCATGGTCCTCTCGCGTGTCGATCTGGCCGTGAGATGTTCGACGTATTTGTTGAGATTCGCTAGCTCCGCATCTTTGGATAGCAGGACGTTGTTCTCGAGGTACTCAATGTGCGCTTCGTGGGATGCCACGGTATCTCGCAACTTGGCGCTTTCGCGTCTTTTTGCGTGGACCCCATCTTGAAATGCGTGGAGGTCAGGCAGCTCGGTGCACCGACTACCGTGGTGTATACTCGCAGTTCACTGCAGATGGAGTGTCTCGTAGACAAGGTCTATAGTTTGAGTTAGGTGATAACGTTGAGTGAGCCTGTCTACCCATGGATAGACGACCTTGCGTAATCTGGAAATGCTACGCGTCCTAGAACTATTAGTGGATGGTATATAGGTATCCGCAGTATCGGGCGAAAGTTGTTTGGCAGCTGTGGGTCCTTAAAAAGGAGGCGAGTCAAACATAAACAGTGTGTATGGTACCGAGGCGCCACCGTACCGACAACATCACTGCCCCTGAGATTGCGTAAGCCCAAGAGCATTGCCGTCGTTACGACCCAAGCTTTTCAATGCGATAGTGATCTCAAACTTGACCGCGCCAAACAAAACGAGGTCGTTATTCCCATCTATATGTTGTTCAATGAGCAGGAAGCGGCCGCGTCTAGATATACATGCGGTCGAGGGGAGAGGGGTTTACCATCTATGATGGTGTAGAGGGCGCTCCTAGGGCGGCATGCAAGCATGCGCGTCCATGGCTCGGACTAAGTTAACACAGTTCTTAAGATTCGATAGCTCAAATATCCAAATCTAGATATAGCTACATGTGAGTCTGTGATTTTGATTGTACCTCAGTGTATAATGTCGTGAATACTTTCGAAGTCCGCCCTGGTTCTCTGAAAGAAGAAGTTCAACAACACGTTTCGACATGACCGGACCGATTCTCACAATGAGCTATATAAGCGAAGAGGAAACTACAGCTGAAGCCAGCCAATGGAGAATTGAGTTCATAGACCTCAAACCTGCACTTGAGAAAAGCTCTGGGATAAATGCAAGATGGACTCGCTAGGATGAACCAATTCAATATGTGAAACGGTGTCACGGCTGCTGGTGTTGTGCCTAAAGGCACTGTGGTCTTTAACGTCTTCGACTGGTTGGCCAATACAGTTAATGAAGTGACTAGTGGTTATTCTACGAAGGGCTCTATGTTTCACACTGTGCTAGGAAAGAGTGTTGATCATGTTGCTGGCGGTTATGTGCCAAATTTCAGCACGAACAAAGTCGTACACCCTGGAGGCAAACAAAAGCAAATGTGGGGACTTGGATTATTGTTAAGCAGCAGATGTCAACGCCTGACAGATAGTCTGGCTTGTATCCTAGTCATAAAGCGAGTCCCAAGCACCTCTAAAATGAATCATAACATCCCAAAGAGCTTTTCCGGTAAGGCGTAATAAGATATGTCCTCGACCTAGCACCATGCATGCGTCATAAGATGTACACTGTCGGAAAAGCGATGGGCATCACCGCGACGGTTTCCTTAGGCTTTCGCGACTTTCAAGCTGTACGGTGTGTCTAACTCTACGATTGTGCGGTGTAAGATGTTGCGGTACGCGATTTTACCGTTTGCGAGGTTATAATTTTGAGAATGGCTCTCATCAGGCAGTCCATGCTCGGCAAGAGACACATTCTTCAGCGGCTCAAATTACCCCACGTGAACATTCCCTCCTCTTCGTCGTACACGGTGACATCCGTCTCGGCCGCGCCTGTCAACCTGCTCTTCACTGTCGGTGGCAGAGAGTCCTCTCCGTCAATTCAGGAATGTTGACATTAACGCCATATCCAAGTGGAAAAATAACCTGTCCCTCTCCCGTCGCGTTGATAAACTGCTCCGAAGACGACGTACGAAGCCTTTGCCGCTAGTACAGCCGAATGGCTCGAGTTTGTGACGTTGAATTAGGGCACAGCGGGTGTTGCTGGCGCTCAGTGCAATGGCCGGAGTAGACCTCGACACAGCTGCGAATGAAGCTCCACCGTCCCGCCCAACCCCATCACGAAGGGTTCCAAATTCGTCCAAAGTTCGTCGCATAGCTCGTTCGCGCGAGTTTGAGGGCATTGAAGGATGCGGCGAGCGAGAGGGCTGCCGCAAGGGCGGTTGTGAATCTCATCCACATCCTGGGGATGGAACAACGATTAATTGGTGGAGCGGTGCGGGCTGCGTAAGCTGTCGATGGCGAGGGAGATCCACATCTCAAGGCTGGAGAGCTTCGCGTCCCTCCGATGCCGCTCTGCCTTGCTGTCGCTTGCTCACCCTCCCCTTTTGCTTCAGCGGTTCGCTAAGGATGCAGGTACCGTGATGGCTCGTCAAATTGTCCAGTCATATCCTCGACTGGATGCATTGGTGATCATCCTGAAAGAGTTCAATGCCCCAGATGATAAGAGACAACAGAAGATGGGGTAGCTTGGTGGAGCTAAACGAAGTGTGGAAGGTGGAGATAAGCAGCACCACGGAAGTCGGCGCATGGTCACTGTGGGGCTGGCCGTAGTTGGGGACTAAAAGTTCGCGTCGACGGACGATGTTAGCCACTAGAACGGTAACACAGTCCTCGGAGACCAGAACCTCATTCCTACTCTATTCGATCCAGAAAGACTGTCCGAGTTCGTAAGCCTACAGATACGGACCCAGAGTCTCGAGCGTGTGCTCCCAAACCTTGGCCGTCGCTTTCTCCTCAAAACAGGGATAACTTTCGTATTCGGTGTGCTTTCACAGTTGTAGTTGACCAGAAACAGTCCTTCATCCCGCTTGCCCAACGTACTCGTACCGGCTTGACCCTGCCACGGAACACCACGTCCGCCGAAAGCTGCGCCCGTACACTGAAACAGATGTCTCTGACCGGCTTCTTCATCTGTGAATGCGATCAATCGGATGAGTGGCTCAAGGAACAGCCATACCACCCAGGAAAGAATGTGTTGGTTTGAATCAGGCTCCTCCAGACATTCCCCGTATTTACCATCCTGGCCAGGGTGGATGAATGTCACGTCCGGATTCTCACTCGCAAGTTTGTCTAGGAAGATTGTGTTGAGGGTCACGTAGTGCGGCTGTGCGGTCATTGCGCCAAAACTTCCCCGGCTTCTTCAAGTCTAAGTCGTCGGTGTTGATGGAAGTTGTGCGTTCAGGAGCCGCCACCGAGAATGCTGACGACGCGTGGGTTTTCCGCTTTCCTCAGCAGCGGCAGTAGATGCAGGGTGAAGAGCATACGTGTGTAGTACCCCAGGCTCTGGGCGATCTCCACCCCTCAATTGTCTCCTTTCGCGCGCCGAAGGGAGCGTATCCTGTGGTGAGAACAGGAGGTCGATGCATGATTCTTTACTCTTGATGTCCTCGCATGCCCTCTTGGTTTCAGCGAGGAGAGGATACGCCGGCCTCGGTCCATATCACTTCAGCGTTGGAGTTGATGGAACGAAGCTCCTGGATGAAGGTACGTGTACGCTCTTGTGACTTGGGTCGGCCGACAAGATATATCCTGATGCTAGTACCCGTGCCGACCAAGGCGTGAAGGTGAGTTTGCCAATGCCGGAGGTGGCGCCTACAAAGACGGCCACAGACGGTGCGTTTTGTGTCGTTGATGAGGGCGTTGGAAGCTTGGATTTCCTTGTACGTGACCATGGTGTCGAATCGATGTTACTCAGGGACTGATGCATTCGCCTGCGAAATGGCCTACACTTGGAGTCGAGGTAAGGAGTGTGAAAGCGCATGGTACCTGGCACGTGGCGGAGGCTAGCGTCATCGCGCTTTCATGCTCCACCGACGTCAGCCATCACAACGGACCGGGGGGGGCACGAACAATTCATGTCAACCTGCTTCTCCCTTTCCAATATTGTAACCTTCAACTTCATAGCCAGTGTTCTCCTTCTGCTTGTCCCGAGACAGTAATATAGGGGTTGATATCAGGGCTTGCCACTCTACGCACACGACCACCACGCGCTCCCTAGGTACCTGTTTTAAAATTTACCCTCGACTGCGCTCTCTCCACTCGCCCTTCAACACACACTCCATGGCGCCCCTCCGAATATCGATACCCAGCACGCACACGGAGTCGGATGGCGGCAAAGAGTTCACCAGATACGAGATCCGCATCGAGCACCCGTTTCCTCGGCAAACTACCTCGCTACGAAACGCTACTCCGACTTCGCGGCGCTCGACTCAACACTTCACTCCCAAGTCGGCGCACCTCCTTCGCCGCTTCCCTCAGTGGGATGGCTCGGTGGCAGTTTGAGCAAGCTCGGTTTCAGCAGCACGCTTGGCTCTCCAGAGCAGATCGAGAAGCGCAGAGAAGGTCTTGAAGTACCTGCAAGCGATAGAAACTAGCGAAGACGGGCGATGGCGCGTTAACCAGGCGTACCGCGATTTTCTCGATCTGGGTAGTGACAAAGACAAAAAGACGGCGAATGTTCCAGGTACAGTTTGGCAAAGGATAGAGTAAGGGACAGCACAGACTGGCTGGACAAGTACGGGAGGTGAAGAGCAATTTGCAGGATGCGCGACGGTGGTTGACCGCCAGGGAACAAGCGACGGCTGCGACGGCGCAGCACGAAGCGGGCGCGAACGCGAAGAAGGGCCTTGTCAGAGCCGGCACGCTTCTGGGTGCGCTAGAAGAGGTTTGAATAGGCTGGGAGGAGGCGATGGGTGGGCGGGGACAAGCTGGGCGATGGCGAGATACGGCGGCGACGCGATCTCATCGGGACGTCGCGTAAAGAGCGCGATGGCCTCGAGAGCGTACTCAACACCATGGCTGTAAAGGCCGCTGCCGCTGGCTCTGCATCTTCCGCGCCATCGGCGAACTCTGCTGCCGCCACATCCGAGCAAAAAGCTGGATTGTTCAGTCGAGCCAACCAGGCTGCACCTGGGCGATCTGGGCGTGTCCTCGGTGCGCCTGCCAAAGAGACAGAACGCACGCGCGAGCTCGACAACGAAGGCGTACTGCAGCTGCAACGGCAGATCGTCGCTGAGCAGGACCAAGACCTCGTCGATCTGACGACTGTGGTGAGAAAATGAGGGAAATGGGCGTCCAGATCAACGAGGAGCTTGTGTACCAGAACGCCCCTGCTCGACCACTTCGAAGGCGATGTTCTGCGCGTGGACGGCAAGATGCAGATTGCGAAGAAGTGGATCGCGAAAATTAAATGAGCGCTTCGAACGTGATTGTGGATTTTGCATACAGCACTGGTGTTTTGCGCTTTTCCATTGCTTTTGCATATACTCGATTATAATGAGCACATGGCATTCAGCATCATTCCAGAAGATTTTTACATACATCGCCTCTCCATTTCTTGCTATTTGCTGTTTATTAGCCCATGCTAACATGCTGCCTCTCCAAGAATGGAACGTCTATACAAACTCCGCTTACTACGGAGCTGAAGCGAGGCAGAGAACTACTTCAACACAGCCGCTCGCACTGCACTCGCCTGATCGCACACAGTATACTATCCCTGTTGTGCCGTCATTCCGTGCCGTAGAGCGTGTTCGCTGCCTGCGCTTGTCGCCTTGCGCCACGATGCTTCGCCACCCTCGTCGCAGGGCATAGCCTGCGTGAAGTGGAGAGCTGTGCGGTGAACATGCGGGCACCAACCACACCACGGCTGGCAAAGGCAGAGCTAGGCCGGGGCGCTGTGGCTTTCCCAAGAGGTGGTGATGATGCTGTGGAAAGAACTAATATTCAGCAGGCAACCTGTGAGACTGGATGAGCATATAGGCAGATGCGTGGCGCATCGATTTCACATCTCAACTGCCAATTCAGGCACCATACAATACTGTTTGCAAAAGATGACCAAAATCTCTTATCTACATAAACCTCCAGACGATAGTTGGGATTCGTGCAGACCACCAACCATGGCCGCCATCAGTGACATCGCAAGCTTAGCCCACATCCTCAAACGCGCCTACGCCCTCTACGAAGGCTGCCGCGCCTGCCCCGAAGATCTTCCTCGCCCGCGAACACATCACGCCCTAGCCCTCTGTCTCGAAGGCGTCTCTTCGGACCTCTTCACCAACCCACGCTCTTTCGTCCATCAAACTACCGCCGTGGCGAAGACACGCTAACATGCGCTCAAGGTCCACATAGGCAGCTGTGAACGCGTTAAAAGAATGGAAAGCGTTGTTGGAGACGTATAAAGGGTTCAGGGAAAGCATGTTAGTCTGTGGAATAAATGGAGGGGTGGAGTACGGGCGGGAGAAAGGAGATTGCGGAGTGTAAAGGCAGATTTGGTGATGAGTACGGTGGTGTTGGATATGTTTCTGGGGAAGGAGCAGTTAAATGTGCTGTGGAAGCTGGAATCCATGATTGAGGCGTTGACGAATCGCATCGGCCTGCTGGAGGCTTTAGATGTCCCTGCGTCTGCACAGGGACGAGCGGGTTCGAGACTGAGAAGTGGAAGCAATGTCACGCGCACGATAATCGTCAGTCTCGTCCTCGCGCGGCTAAAAAAAGGTCCTGCGCTCGTACAGGAGGAAGAAAATAACTGCTGCTCAGAGGAACAACAAACCACGGCCTAGAACCGCGACGGCCGAAGCCAGCGATGAGGACGAACTCCGGCTTCAAAAGATAACCCAAGTCGCAACGCCCTCATGCAGACCTACGCGTCCAACATTGTGGACGCGGCGCCGAGGACTCCTCCGCCTCCTATTCGCCCCAGAAAACCGCGCCCTCGTACACCCAGTCCCGACTTTTTACTACATTCCAGGCGGACTTCTACACCTGCTCCACCCGCCCCATCCGCCGCTCAAGCTCCATGCAACGTCTCACAGCCTGCCTCAATGCCCGCACCATCACTCCCTCCCGCCAAAAGAGCACTACGAATGTTGGCGCATCGGCACCGGCACCCTCGCATTTGGGCCCAAAATTGCACCACAATTCCTCCCGCATCGGCGCGGACAGTTGCAACTCCGCAAGTTGGCTGCGGTACTGAGGAGGCCGGTACGTACGATACCAGGGCGGTAACGGAAGGGGACAGAGAGTCAAACTGCTCCCTGACCGAGAAGAACAAGAAAGTTGCCAAGGGGAAGAGGTGGTTTTTCATCGCGGGCAGAGGTGGTGGCGAGGATCCGGGGAGGACAGGTATGGTTGTGTGGAGAAGGCGGTTGTGATCCTGGTACGACGGTGAAGGAATTTTGGACATGTAATGTATTTTTTGACGGTTAGGAGCCCAGAACTTTATAGAAGGGTTGGAGACTACCAATATGTGCAACTGTGTGATCGAGTAGTTAGTGAATACCGTTAACTGTTCGTTAATTGCTCAACTTGAGAGCGGGTGTACCAGGTGTTGACTGAAGTTGTGTGCAGGAGTGAAGGTTGGTGGGTCAGGTTGGGCGGAGGGGTGTGGTAGAACAGGGTGAGCTGGACTTGCCTGATTAACCAGGGTGTCCAAAAATGTGTTTAGGTGCGTGTTGATTCTATTGTAGAATTAAATCGAAGTTGAGCCTCACATGTGCACGAAGCGCGTTATATGAAGGCTAGCCTCAGTGTTTCTTCGCGCATGGGGGTACAGGTCAAGAATGTCGAGACGCAGTCTGTCAGCAATGATTGAGGAGGGGGCTATGGATACCCGTCGCCTTGCCGTTGTAGGGTAAATGGTTCACTTCATGCAATACACCTAGGCAAATCGTGCTGCTTGTTTGTCAGTCTGTTGTGCCAACTTTGCTTTACAGAAGATTGACAAACATGTGCTGAGGATAACGTGTCTATGTGTATTGGACCATTGCAGATAGCCTCGCACTAGAAACTCAGGAAACATTGTTTGTTGTCTTGAAATACAAGGTCGTATGGATGCGATAGTGCTACTCAATTGATGACTTGCTGCTCAAACCTCGAAACTGATGGCGTGGCGCAAGAGTCCTCCTCGCAGAGAATGCATCTACAGATTATAAATCCTCTTGGTGAATAGCCAGAACGTCAAGCTCCACAGCTGAATGATGTCGCTCTCAGTCGTTGATAAAGCACTCAACGGTATGGGCTGATACCCATTGTCGTATCGCCAGCTCCAGACCTCGCCGCTCAATTGCACGCGGTTCTCATTGATCGTATTCCAAAGCTTACCATAGGCGTCCTGGACTTTACTGTGAAGGTCTTGGTTGCAGAAAGCTTGGGCGCAGTCAGTGAAAAGGAAAAGGAAGGAGGAAGGATAGATTTACCAGGCGCCCCATAAGCGCCGCAACGAGCGAGTTGCCGACCCTGGCCCAGCCGCCATCATGGCGAGCTGCCAGCTCCATACTACAGTGCCGTGGTAGTCGGAGTTCTTGGGTGGTCCGAGAGGCTTTTTGTTGCCGGTATATGCTGGATTGGCAACAAACAGACCGACGTCCGTGTGAAGGCCCACGGGAAGTCTCGCAAAATATGGTCGGCGGTCTGATCGAGAATGCGCTCAACTGTTCTTGATTCGTAGTGCTCAGCAGGAAATGACGGAAGCAGTCGTCTGTGTTCATAATGCGGACGGGCTCATTGTCCGCATCGAGCGATACACTATAGAATGTCACGTTGCTGGTGATCTGGTCGATATTCGAAGGCCCTGCGAAAGCAGCGTCGGATATGTATTGCTCGACGAGTTGCTGAGCTTCGGCGCGAGGGGACCGACACCTTGAAGAATTGTAATGTTTCGTCCTCCCATACTTGCGCGTACATGCCAGCTGTGTCCGCCCAATCAGGATGATCGGGGAAGAAGCCTGCTTGGGATAAGGAGGCGATCGCACGCAAGCCCGCAGGTGCAAGCGCTGTATTGACGTCGTAAGGGATGCGTCCACCTCCGAGACCTGTGCCTGAATCTCGCCACTCGCCTACTATTTGATCTTCTCTGATGTGAAGGAGATTAGAGGCGATCTGTTCAGAAACGAGGGCGCAGTGATATTCATAATCTTCTCAGCAGTACGCTGCGCCAGGGTAGAATAAGTGACTCGGCATTCTCCTCAAGGAATGTAGCCTTCTTGTTGAGGAATGGTGCCGCTCGTTTTCCTACCAGTATCGGTATCTACAAAGTAGTCCTTCATCAGTATAGGGAGGAGAAAGTCGGTGTCGATCATCTTATAGTCGCAAGACGGTGCTGTCGAAGAGATGCCTCTTGACGAGCCAGAAACGTAGCATAGTCTCCCAGGTTCTCTTCGTGGCAGACTGTTCCATCGGTCTTGTTGATGCGCTCCAAAAACTGCACCGAGGACGGCCTCCCAAAGCACCACCTTCCCTGACTGAGTACTGGCTGCATGAAGCGCCGAGCATGCTGTCGCGACAAAGTACGTCAGGAATCTCCACGACCCAGCAAGAAGCTTATTCAGTAGGAAAGGAAGGACAGTGACTTGGTCAGGTCAGCGCTCTCCTTTACGAGACTTTGTGAAGCGTTGTTGAGCACTTCCGAAGGGCTTAGCTGATCGAGCTGCGGGTAGTTGAAAGTTGCCTGAACTCGTAGGTCCCGGTGCCAAAACGAAGCTTTATGAAGATATTAGTTGTGCTTGATTGAAGAGTGGAACCATACTCACATCCACTTGTCACCAGTGATGATACGGACCGCGTCTGCTCCAGATGTAGGTGCGAAATCAATCCAGGTAGTGGTCACATCGTCGAACCAAGTCCGATAAAACTGGCCACCGTCGCCGCCAAACTTCTCTGTCACAACAGCGTTTTGCACATCCGGACTGAGTATGCCTCCACCCTCGGAGTAGTCGCGAATAGAACGAATGCTACCAAGGATCGGAAGGTGAGAAGGGCAGGAGTATCGAAATGAATCAGCCCTTTCACACCAACACGAGGGTTCTTATTCTTGGCTCCATCGGCTGCAGGTTCGTTCACAGTTTGCAGTACTTCTCCATCTGGGTAGAATTCTCCAGATGCAGGCCGAGCGACCTGCCATTGTTCTCAGCTTCGAAGTAAGCCGCGCACCGCACTTTGCCCGCAGGCCATGCTACAAGCAGTCGCGGCTTTACAATGGAACTGCTGCTATTCGCGTCTTGGCTGGTGACAATGACATGGGAGCTGGTGATGCAGTCGGAGAGGAAGTAGTTCTCGTATGGCGGTTCTGATAGATGGAGCCTCGATGCGGGACAATCTACGGCAAGTGCTGGGCCTAAGGAGGCAGCAAATAGATACCAAAGCACGGCAACAGTAGCCATGATGCAGTTGAAACTGTTGTTGTGATCAGCCTGGATCGCTGGAGTCAAGATGTAAGTAGTAGAGCCCGTGCGTCATGCGGCCTAACGCCCGCATGGCAGTGAAGCCGTACAAAAATATAAAATTACATCCGGCTTCCCTTGTAATGATATCCTGATTCGTAATAAGCGCCATTGTGTTTCATAACTTTATACAATCACCAGGAAAAGAGCTACTCGTGGTGTGAGCGGGACGGCGGGTACGCGCCGGCAACACCATCCAGCATGGCAACGGCCGGTATCCGAAGGTCGTATGCGTCTAACGCAAGCAACCCAGGGTAAAAGGGGTCGAAAAACGGTGTGTCGATCAACTGGCCGATGGGGTGGTGTCTTTGACGCGATACAGCAGGACGAAGGTCAGCTAAGAAATCACTAACACTGGAAGGGGACTGGCGCTAAATCGAAGGATCAGGGCATCAACTGCAACCTTCCTGCTGCGCCTCATCACTTTGCCTGGCTCTCGCGCGAGCTTTGCCATCATCGTTCTGACCGGACTCGCTCTCGCGCGAGCTCTGCCCTCATCGTTCTCAAGGGACTGGCTCTGCGCCTTCATTTACTTTTCGTCAGCTCCAGTATGCTGTGGGGCCCGCACCTCACTCAGAACACCCTCGGCTTGCCGACACTGCACCTCATGGGTACGGAAATAATACTCTGCTTTACCCCCAGGAAGCGGCTTTCCGATTGATACGTCTCCTTCGTTCTTTACGCCCGGCGCAGGAATACACTGTACCATCTTTGCATTCGCAGCTTCACAGACCGATAGCCCTTCATCACTCTACCATAATATGAAATTAGCACAAAAGCTTCGGCTCGAAATGGGAATTCAATCACGCCTTCCGGCCCATGTCGTGAAAATGCTCCGATGCGGATGCTGTGTCTGGTCGTGGTCGACACTGCGCGAGTCTACGCACCACCGAGAAAGAAAAAAAGAGCAATTGAGCAACGCCTGAAGCTAGGTCGCGAGTCCCTCACAGGAGCTTCTCAATCGTCACGCACTCAAAGGAACGCGAAATATGAATGTGCTTAGACATTCATTCCCAACTCCCAACTCTTCGTTCTCTCACATAAACACGATCAAAATATACAGCAATCGTAAGTCAATAGTCCTCATCGAGATCCTTCTCGCCATCCAGTTCTTATGCAATAAACTTGACGCCCGTTGACGTCCCCTGGTCCGCCTTGGCCGCCGCAAAAGCCCTGATCAGCGCGGGATACCAAACGTTCATCATTTTCTGGTCGCCGCTCGCATTAGGGTGTATACCGTCGCGCAAGTCGCCTGAGCCGAAAAGCCAGTGTATTGGTCGACGACCCATATAGGCGACTCGGTCTTGTTCAGTCCAGCGGCCCAAGTTGGGATCTGCGCGTTGAGTTGCTGTATCTTGGTGTTGAGATTTCCCGTACCCAGTGGAATGATTTGCGCGACCTATGCGCGTTCTCAGCTCAGCAATCAACAACTCCGGTGAATAAGACATACAACGATCTTCATCCTCGGATTATGCGTCCTCATCGTTCCCACCAACTTCGTAAATGCCGCAACAATATCCGCCACATTCTTACGCCCGATATCATTGGTGCCCAAATGCCGGTAATCACATCCGCTGGATTCGTCTTCAGCCAGCCGTCCAGCTGGTTCTTGTTCGCGATGTCGATGGCGAGGAAGCCGAGTGGCCCTCGTTGTCGCGGTCGTACCAGCGTCTTTTGCAGTTGTTTTCGGTCTTTCCCGAGCCGACGAAGTTTACGGTGGCCCATTCGGTGGTCTGCAGTTTTCTCCCAGAGGAGCGCGCGCCAGCAGATGATTTCGGTGATGGAGTCGCCGAAGGGCATGTAGCGAAGGGTTGCGTTTTGGGCAGTGGTGTGACCCAGGAGGGGGGAGGAGAGAGAGAGGAGTTTGAAGGAGAGACCATTGTGGGCAATTGAGAGGCTGTGGTGGGATTGAGGTGTGGCGATGCTGGCAAAGTCAGACCACTTTCTTCTCTTTTATATCGACCACCTCCAAGGTTGTTTCGGGTGTAACGCGGCGACCGTGATACGTTAATCTAAGTCAGACATGATCCATCAATTGATGCGGTCCTCAGCACCCGCGTTTTGATTCAGAGTATAAAGCGTTTGACATTGTCAAAGGCGCTACTAGAGGGGAAGCGAAAACCTAATTTTCAAGAGCATATGGGCGACTATGGAGGGAACTCAGATCCCGGGGTTGTATGTGATACATGAGATCTTCGAGCTGGGACCGGGGGAGAACTTGGCTAAATGGGAGCTGGGGCGATATTGCCCATCTAAAAGAGATTGGCGATGGTAAGGTTTAAGGTAGAGAAACGCGGGGTTCTCCCACTTCCGCGGAATCGGATAAATGGGATGTCTACGGGGCTTCGATTCACAGTACCCATATACCTGTTACATGGTACATGCCACTGCTCTCGGCAGCCCCGAGTTTCACTGCGGTGGACAAAGCTCGGAAATACAGGGACAAAGCTCTAGATGTACAATTCTCATGCGTGTTCCCGTTCCTCTATCTCG
The DNA here is from genome assembly GCA_019914995.1 of Acanthochlamys bracteata. Classification (NCBI taxonomy): domain Eukaryota; kingdom Viridiplantae; phylum Streptophyta; class Magnoliopsida; order Pandanales; family Velloziaceae; genus Acanthochlamys; species Acanthochlamys bracteata. The sequence continues at coordinate 76,233 of JAFKAK010000438.1, forward strand.
TGACTGAAAATATATCTTTCTTAACTTTCGATGTCACCGCTATGTACAAGAACGGGGAAGATGGAGCGGCGACACAGGCACAGACGCAACTCCATGTCGTCGAATCATGCCCGACCTTCTCCGACCTTCTGAGAATCATCTATCTGGCCCAGCAGATGTCTACGTTCTAATAGTGCCACCTAACTCCAGCACTGGAGCCTTTTACCTATCACGCCAAATCAACCGTCCAGGCGCTCCATGACCTCATACTCCTCTCAAGTTCCACCTTCAGTACCCTTTGATGAACTCTGACTCGAATCCCGATCCACTACTTCATCCTCGTCCTCGTCGGTCTCCTTCGTCGACTCTGGCTCCCCTTGGGCTGGGGTTTTGGCTCAACCGTTGTGACTTCCATGCCGTCATCAGCCTTGTCAACAAGCGTCGGAAAAGAGCTACACGCTATGAGAACAGGAATGGCATAAACTGGCATGCTGTTATACTGTTTTACGCGTCTCTTTCAACCAACCTAACACCTTTCCGGAAAAGCCGTGATCATACACGTGAACTGCTTTCAAACCCCATCGCCACAGAATCTCTTCTCTGTTCTCGACCATCTCTCTGCAAGCCCCTATCCGTTCCGCTCCATCTCGCACTGCTAATCCATCACAAACCAATCCCCATCAACCGTCATAATCCCCGTGTCGTTGTCGACATGCACGTACTCCTCGGAATGACCGGGGCGTACACATCGTCCTCGACAATAACATACTCATCGTCCTCGCCCGTCGGCGACCGGGCTTGAATGAGTAACTTTTTGTCGGTAACAGCGTAGAAAGGACGAGCTTTGTTGCCATGCAAGAAGTTGGCGATGGTGACGAAAGGCGCAGTAGAATACCGGTAAAGGAGAGGTTGGGCCAGAGGCCGCTGCATCGACGTTGGAGAGAACATTTGGAGCGGAAGCTGGAAATTAAGTCGTGCTGCTAATTGCGTGAGGATAAAGACACGGGTTTGTGAAGGGAATAGAGTGTACCTCGTGTAAATGTAGAGCTCGATCTGTATATCCGTACGAGTCGGTGTCCGAGTGCTTGAATTGAGGAACAGGTTGAGGACTCTGGGTGAAGTGATGCAGTAGAGCGTGATAAACGTATAGAAGGGCTGTATGCCTCCCGACTGCGTTAAAGGGCTATACTGTGACTATGCTCACCTTGGCATTACTTCACTTTCATGTTCATACACACAGAGATCACGTGTTCCTCACTACCACACCCGACTCTCCCCGTTGCTCATGAAACTGCACGCCAGCATCCACTCCCTCAGCATCTCCCTCTAGCCACCACGCACAGCCTCACCACCCAACACCGATCCCCGCCGACTCCTTTGAGGCCCACCACCCGGTATACCCTGAACACCAACCGAATCGACCCGAAGGAAAGTGCACTATGGGGAGCGCCCTTCGTGTCTGCGAACCAGTAGCTTCTCCCCTTCGTCGCCGAATCTTCACTCTGGCTTAGGCCATCCCGTATGACATCCGGTCCTGTTCACCGTGGCCCATGGGCCATCAACCTCCATCCGAAACCTCCTGAAACGGTCAGCGATCAACATTTGACACCTGAGGCATCCGCGAACAAAGTCTCTCTCGATGCCAAAATTGATGCACAGAAGCCCACCCAATCCACGCCTCTGGCCAAACACAGACGAGCCCCCCACCAGGCTCGGGATTATCCTCCTCCTACTCTCCCCAACTCTCGGCGATCTCCCCGCTCCCCGGCTTCCGGCGATGATAGTAATATATTCGAGAAAGTTGGTAACAGTATTGTTTCTAACTCGGTGGAATATGACGGTCTCCCTCCTCATATGGGCCCTCCTGCACGCCCTATCTGCGGCTTTCACCTTCTTCTTCCTATTCGCCACTGTGCTCCCGACCTCCTCCTCTCCATCCTCCAGGACTGGTTACACTCCTTGATCCCTTACTGACACAATGTTAGGGATTGGTGCAAGGCAAGCTGTGCAGCGAATGACTGGCTAGCCATCGCCTCAAATCCTTTCCGACGAAGAGATAGCGACGGACGAAACTGAAGCACCGATCAAAGGAGACGACGACTGGATGAACGATTGGCTCTTGGGGTGGAATGTGGTGTGGGTATGCAGGGTGTGGATTGCATCACTGCTGTGGTTTTGGGAAAGTGCTGGAATGTCCAGGGGTTTGCTGGCGTGGAAGTTCTGGCGCTAGTGATAGGCGTGGTCATCTCGGTCATTAGACAGTGGAGGGGAAGAAAGTGGAGGGAAGAGGGAGTGGAGGGAAGGGGGAGTGGAGTGCGCGTAGAAAGGGTGGGAAGATGGGAAAGGAGAGAAGAAGGAGAGGCGTAACAAAAAAGGAGCTGGGGCGTGGCAGGATGGCAAGGACGGATATTTGGGGATCGCGAGTTCATGATGGCATGGTGTGAGAACCCGTGGGGCCACGTACATTTTGCCAGCATGTGTTACTGAAGACGTAAGGATATAGTATGGTGTGAAGAACCCTGAGTACGTTCGGCCGCTGCGGTGCCTGTCCTGGGGCGATGCATTGTACTCAAACTTCTGGCGCGGCGCTGTGATCCTTCGTACAAGGATCCCGTGCCTTACCGACTCTTCCTTCCGGCTCACTCAGCCTCGAAGAACATTGAAGGTCCGACAAACCCTTGTAGCGAAAGCGCTACCGCTTTAATCCTCCAAACACCTTACTCGCGCACTACTAACCTTCAACACATCCCTATACGTCAAACTGACCCTTGTCTCTCTTATTCCGTCCACCGTTCTCCTCGACCACACTCTTGCCCGCTAGCAACTCCCAATTCGCCACCGTGCCAGCCCCAAGACCCTCATCGATTTCACAGGCGCAATGCCGTGCAGAAGATCAGATAGGCGGGCCCAGTCGTAATTAGAAGACTCCTCGCTCTTGCAGAAGTCGGGTAGGAATCGTATACTCCTCCTTCTCCGACTCTTGCGCATCTGCAGATGGGGCGGTAGGTTCCTGATTGGTGGAAGGCTTGTATGTGATTTCCAGGCAGATCGATGCCCCCAGACTCACGGTTGCAACTACAGGCGCATACGCGCCGCCATCTACATGCGGCATGATGCCCTCGCCGCGCTTGTACTCGTTGATGAGCACATGGTTAGGCTGCTTGTGCGGCGTGTCGTCGAAGATGCCCAGCTTTTTGAATCGCTCGACAATAGGATTGAGCAGGTAAGGTGGAAGCGGTGCGCCAAGCAGAGTGTTATTCTTAGTCAGTGTTGAGGATAAACTTGAAGACGGCGGTGTGAGAGCGTGATCCAGCGATTGGCAGGGATCTGTGTGAATTAGTATTGTTGCTCCATGAAACGAAGGACAGCGGTGGGGTGATGAAGGGCACTTTCAGTGACCTCATCAAAATGGCTGGAGTACAGAGGGTGGACCAAAAGGTAACTGCACCTACCTTATCCAAGATCAAAGTTTCCTCTTCGCCGTGATGAAATTCGGGATGTAGTAGAACTCCGGTGGTAAGGACGCGATTCTGAAAGCTTGAAGGCCGTCGCGGCCATTAGGTAGATCCATAGTCAAAGCACGGCAATCCACTTCATTTCAGTGATATGCTGCAATGTTCAAAGTTGATCGTAGTTTGGTGGTTCTATGGGAGGGTGATGCGATGCGTGGAAAGAACGATCATCCATTTAGTACTAGCGCTTCACGTGTCGAGCATGGCATCTCCATATCACACAAAGAATTTGTTGTAGACGAAGCGTGTGCAGTGCAAGCCGCGCGTATTGTACCCTGATTTCATCGGAGAACAATTGGTAAGTGCTTCTTGCTCATAATACGATACGGTAGCTGTTGTGCTAGATGTAGTATTGATAGATAGCTCTTTACGACTATCCAACCTCGAAAAGGGAGTGTGCCACTCAACCTCTCATGTACGCTGAAATGAAACCTCAAAGCGGAACGAACCAACGATCCTGATAGCCAATCGTTGCCATAGGACTTCATATACACAGGAAATAGATAGTGGCGATATGGTTTAGAGAAACGTGACAGGCGTGGTTGTGAGATATCCAAACCAGACCGAATAGGAGGAGACGTACGGAACACAATGCCATGATGAAAGCGAAACAGCGACAAGGCAATGAAATCCAAGATCGTTCCGCTCCCACATCACCGAGCAGCCACCAGGCCACTGCGAGCTCGTCGGCGCCGTCAACGCCGCCGGTACCAACACCGAGGCCACCCTCCTCCTCGGGCATGCATCATCTGGGCTTCGCGGGCGCGTCTTCGTCGACGTCGAGGCGCCAGCACCACCAACACCAACCTCCTCATTCATCATCATCAATCAGCCCACTTGCGCTCCAGGCGTGCAGCGGCGGCAAAATCACCTCTCAACACTCGCTTGGTGTGCTCTTCAACCGTGGGTTGCCAGTTGTAGAAACACTTCAGGCCAATGATTTCGCGCGGGTAAGACGGTGTGTTTGACGGAGAACCGGGCGACGGTCGCGAGATCTCTGCGTTGCGGGATAAGACTTCTCGGACACCGGTCCAGGTCACGTTCGCGCAGTCGTAGGCTACAATGCGAAGGCCAAGGGTAGGTCGCTCGGAGCCAGATAGTGGTCGCGTGTGGCGATTGCGTGTGCGGATGCAGGACGCGGCTTCCGCAGAACGAGGTCCGAAATTCGAGTGTTGTCCATTTCGAGCTTGCAGAGGGTTGGGCATGCTTTGAGGACTGGAAGCATGCCAGCATCGCCCAAGCTTTCGCAGTGAGATGTGAGGTGTCTGGTGTGGCGCGCGCATTGCGGAGGCGAGTGTCTTCAACACCTCGTTTGTCAAGCCATCCAATTCTTCGATATCCAAATGCGTAAGGACCGGGAGAGTGGGAGTAGCGTAGTGAAAGCGTCGTCTGTCAAGCTGTGGCATTTGGACAGCTGAAGACCTTCCAGGAAAGGCACATTTCTGCCAATTTCTTCACACCAACATCGGTAATTCCACGGCATCGCGTGAGGTCCAGATGTTTCAGTCGTCGCGGTGGGACAATGGGTCTATCGGTCAGAACATCGATTTCGCTGTCGACGCCTTCCACACGAGTGCAGCAAGCGAGTCGTCGTTGAGGCTGTCGCAGTTCATGAGAACGAGTCTGTCAATGTGTTGCGCTTGAATAGCTCAAACATGAAGTCAATATCCCAGCCTCGCACCTCACCTGCACGCAGGTCTTTCAACTTCGGACAGGCCTTCAACGACTTTTTCTGATGTGCCTCTGGTGTCGATATTGTTGCACCACGAGACGTTGGTGCTCACACGCGGCAGTGCTTCGCCAATATCTTCATGGCTGCATTGTGGCGCCGGCCAAGCCCGACAGATTGACGTGTACCAAAGCCTTGTTTTGCAGCAAGAAACAGTGAATCGACGTCCTGTCAATGCGGCATCCTTCCAAGAAAAGTTCTCCAGGTTCCGCACGCATCAATGAGGCCATTCTTGTTCCACTGCTCCCTCAATTGCACGCAGCCGCGTAGATTGAGGTCGCGCACGAAAGGACCGGCCGAAGTAATGATGTTGACCAGCGTCGGCGGTGATGTCGCGATAGAACCCAGACGTGTCCAAATCGCTCCATAGTTGGCCGTCGCACATCGAGTACCACGTCTTGGAAACAGCGGGCAACGCACGTTGCTTGGGTTCGAGGTATCGGAGGATTTGCATCCGGATCTCGGCAGGCATGTCGGACCAAAGTTGAAGTTTGGCCTGCGTTGCACCCGCTTCCGGATGGGCTGCGAGTAGTCGCCCTTCTCTTCGATGCCATCCTTGGACAACGGCCTGAACTCGGACGGAAGAAGCACGGAAGAGGGCCCATCGGGGTTGAGCATTCGAAAGCGCGCCCTCTCATCGCACAGTGGACTGCCCGGCGGGCTGTTTCGCCACCAGGAAGTGGGAGCTGTGGAGAAGCCGGCCGACAGCTCCGAGGAGTAGGAGCTGCCGTACGACTGAGCGTATGGCGAGGCACCCGATGCCAGCGAAATGCACGACATGGACGCTTTGCCAGTGCCTCTCATGCTGTGCGAGCGAGACTGCTCCAGACCAGGCAAACCGGTGACGAGCCCATCCAGCCCATGCAGCAAGCGCTGGCGGCCCTTCCGGCTTCGGTCGCTGGATCTGAATGGCCTCGCTCGAGTGGGCAGTCCGCTGGGCGTCAAGGGCCGGGGTGGTGACAACGACCGAGTCGATTGACAATGGCTCCAGCTGGGGACGCGGCGAGAAGGGCACGGTGTAGGAAGAGGTGGGGGTGGCTCGAACGCGGAGGAAAGGTATGCAGAATGCAGTGAACGATGGCACCTCAAGCCTACCGGCAGACGGAACTGGGCAAGCCTACAGACGGTCGTAGCAGACGAACGGGAGGAAAACGAGTGAGAACGCGTACGCAACCTGTCTGCCGGGTGGGTGAGCGGTTTTGACCTACGCTGGCGCCGCGGTATGTGCTAGACTTCTAGCCCGCCTGGCAAGACTGAAAGCGGGGCGGTGCTCGGATCAGCGCTGACTTGGTGGAGCGGGAGGCCAGACCATGCAGCGTGCAAAGGTGAGCTGGCAAGAAACAAAGCGAGCATGAAGAGCCAGAGCAGCGACTGTGCCATGTACACAGAGCAGCAAGCGCGGAGGATAGATTGCCGGCGCTGGTGTACAGCTCACTACGCGCGGCGCGGTGCTCGATGCAGGACAGGCTGTTATCGCTATCGATGGGACTCCCGGACCACGTGCGTTTCTTCCGAGAACGGCCATGGCCAGTTCGTCAAGCGACCACTGCCATTCACGTCAAGCGACCACTGCCACCCACCCACACCTGCGCTGACACGGTGGAACAACCACGCGCGTCGCGAAGAGGTCGTCTGTTGCAAAACACCATCGTGAAGAAACTGGACGCGAACCTGCCGTTGGGTCTTTGGTGTGAACAGACGCGCCTTCGCTTGCTGGCCACCCCTTGCGCTCCCCCTTTGCAGGGAAAACAATCGCCATCCACAGGCGCTTTCTGCCGAAGATCCAAGGTCTGCTTGTGGCCGTGTGCAGGACACCGCGAACAGCACGAACACCACAGACACCACGGACACCACGGACATCACGGACACCACGGACACACCACGGACACCACGGACACCACGGACACCACGGACATCACAAGCACCACGAACACCACGAACAACACGAACACCACGGACACCACGGACACCACGAACGCCCTCATCAAAGTGCTTCGGTGACACGCTATTTGGTTATCTCTGAACACCATCACGCAAAAAGGCTCAACTGGCCTCTTGCTCCTTCGTAGACCGAGATAAGAGCACACCACGTCTCACGCAAGCTGATCAGCAGCTGCGCGTTTAATACTTTCGCGACGCGCCCCACCACCACCGTCACATCCACTTTTTCCGGCAGGTCGGGCCGCTCGCTGTGTGCTTCGGCTGGACCCTGAGGCTCGCAGCGAAGAACGAACGGCCCCTGTCGCATGCCAGAACGCCCGCAGCATGCCAGAACGCCCCATGCCAGAACGCCCGTAGCACCCCTAGAAGCCTGTCCCAATGCGCGTCTCTGCATCCACGTGTCGTCTATTCATACACCTCCTGAGCCTTCACGGCACGCCTGCAAGTGTCGTCCCACAGATCGGCCGTGGATCCCCTCCAGTTCTCTTCGCACCTGCTTCTCACAGTGCCGACTAGCAGCCGCGGCTTTGATTTCGACCTCTTCAACAAACTCCACTCTTTCTTGCCTTCAGTCGAGGCGCTATTGTCTGCCGCCTTCTCCTTGCCCTTGCCCTTGCGCGTCTGCCCTCCGCATTATCGTCCACTTCGTCTGCTGCACTAGCCCCAGAGGAGCTTGGATCACCCAAATTACGCCATCGTCCGTGTTGGTTATGTGCGACGCAAAGGTCACTGTGCTGCTCCACAGGCCTTTTGGCAGTGCGTGCATGTGGTTGGTCACCTTATACCGCTTCGTGTTTGGTGGCTCGTCTGAGGGGCGGCGTCTCATAGTGATGGAGCTCCGGTCAGATGGATGAGCAGGGCCATGGTTCTGAAGCTTCTCATCGCCGCCTCGAAGGTCGTCCCCGCTGGGAGTGGCGTAACGTGGTGCAGCTTTGCTGTGGTGTTGAAGGCTTGAGGGTCAGCTTCATCCAAATCCACAGAGTGAGCCGGAACCTACAAAACATATTTCGCTTTCTCTGGGCTCGACCTGTGATCGACGACTGCTTGCGAGGACGCGTCTTTCGCTGTTAGAACCGAGGGCGTGGCTGTGCCTGGAATGTATCTTGCTGACATCGTCAACACAACACCAGCTGCACCAGAGGCGAGTACGATTTTACACGCGTCAAAAAGAACGGCGTGCGATTTGGCGGGGCGAGTCTCTCACTACCTGCATGCGTCCCGATGCGCCGGTTTCACATACGCGACGACGTTTTGTGGTTTTGAGGCAGCAACACTTAGAGGCATATGGAGTGCGTAATGGCTTAATGGATACCAAATAGATTGCTACCTATAGGCCTCGTACGAAAGGACAATAGAAAACTATAGAGCTACATAGCCCAAGGACCAGCTTATATATCCCTCCTAAGCTACCTATGCCAGGGATAGTGTCCACCGGTACCCCTCCGTTGGTCCGGCCAATTAGGGGCTCAAGTATCGGTGTCCGATGATAGTAATCACCTGGAATTGCCAAACTTTATGTCGGACCCTATCCGGTTCCGAATTGGATGACCGTGAGTGCTTGTCTGTCGTGCTTTAGGGTTTGTATGTGATAGTGACGTGGAACTCGGGGTCTGTAATTTTGAGCTAGGTGTAGTAACGGCGTAGGTGTCTAGCTTTAAGATTCTAAGTATTATATTAGCTAATCGATTTGGAGAAAAGGCTTATATCTAGTGACCTAGTAATGAAGACACGAGCGTTAATCTTGTAAATAGTCGTGCGTCTCCGCTGGCCCGCATGACCGACTTTATTAAATGATAGTGCCTCCGTCGAACCGAAAAAGTCCTAAGACGCGGCAGCAGACAATGGAGAAAATCGGAAGGCCATATCGCCTAGCTCGTAGGACAAACGCGTATCATTGCGACGAGTGACGTCTCCGGCACTTATAGCACGCGCGCCGACCCACGATCTGGGTCGAGGAACGATCTGGCCACCAAGAAAGCCATTTGTCTCTTAATTCAATCCAATTTCCATTCCAGCTTCATACACCAGCGTTTTTCCATAGTACTAATCGTCCAGTTGTTCACCATGGCCGCAGCAGGATACCTCCTCAACGAGCGCCCACCGGCGGGCTTCTCCTCGCTCAAGCGTGTGCTTGACATCCATTTGTTCGTAACCATAGTAGCTAACAGATTCTCAGAGTTGGAATCACAGCTTCCACTTACCTCCTTGGCGGCAATGCGACTGTCGCCTTTGTAGCCATCCCGCCCATCATGGACGCCCCCCCGCTCGCAGCCCGTCAATGGGCTAAAGTGTACAACCTCGAAACCCTTCGGCATCGGGGCAGTGTGATCGCATCGGCCTGCACTGCCTACATTGCTTACAACCGTACGTCCTTTATCACCTCTTTCCCTCCCTCCCTTCCCCTTTCGCCCATCCTCCTCACCCTCGCTTCTTCGAAATTGCAGCTAACTGATCGATAACAGAGGACCCCACCTCCCTCGCCTTCAAGCTCAACGCCGCCGCCACCTGATCTTCCCTTCCATCATCCCGTTCACGGTTGCCTTCATCAAGCCCGTCAACGATAAGCTGTTTGGGAAGGTGGATACGCTCGCGCTGGACGATAAGGCTGCGGTGCAGGATGCGGGCACAAAGGAGCTGATTGATAACTGGACGGCTGCACCTTGTCCGAACAGCTGTACTGGTGTGGGTGCTATATTGACGATTTGGGCGGCGTTGGACAAGCGGGAGACGGGAAGCGTGGGTGGGCTTAGTTTGGGCACGGGTGCCAACAGACTCGGTTAAAGCAGTAGCTCCCTGTTGACGGTGGTAAGATAGTCCGCTGATAGTGGGAAGGCAGATTGGGGGAAGGGGGAGTGATATTTAGTCGGTCTGAAATTGGCCAGTTTGGTAGGAAAAGACTTGATATACAATAAAGAAAAACTTGTACTACTCGAAAGCGACTTCGATCCGTAGGCTTGCTTGGTGTAGCTAACAAGAAGAACTCGCATTTTGCGGGACAGCCTATCAGCGCAGTGATGCTCGTCACTATTATACTAAGATATACCGGACTACACCTCTAGCTACGGCTTTTTGTCTATAAACACCCTTAACTTATTCGTTAACTGCACATAAACTCTCTTCTGTATAAAGGGCTAAAAAGATAGCAATGTCCAGTCTATGTTTTTCTCGAGGTCTCTAAAAAATATAGCTATAGCAGACTATGTGTGCTAAAGGTGATAATCTTAAATTACAGCTATAATATTAGGCTACGTCACAAGGACGATACTTATCACCTATTACTATTATACCCACGGCCTTGGCTTAGTGACCACCTTCATCTATAAACACTCCTTTAATTTCTTCAATTAACTACACACAATTTCTAGTTTTCCTTTGGGTGCCTCAAACCTAACGAAGAATGCACTTAAGTGTGGGGCGCTCTAAAAAATTCAGGAGGCCCAGTACATGTTGGTGGCGGAGAGGGAAGGTTCTTGATGTAAAAAAGGAAAAGGCGATGGAGTTAAGAGGAGGCCTTTAAAAAGTATATAAGAGTGCTTTGTTTAATGTTCGTTGAAGCAATCTTGCCTTCCAAGAAAGTTAAGCTTATATGTAATGCTATTTTATTGCTATTACCAACCTGTCCATACTTATTAGCTTAGGCCATGGATTGTGTGTATAAATACCCTTCAGAGTTCCTCGTTTTAACTACATCACTTTCATTACTTTTTCCAGGTCTAAAAATAGATATGGAGTTAATTATGGGTGGCGGTGGAGTAGCTCTAAACAGTGAGAGAGAAGAGAAAAAGACAGTATGTGTAGTGAAGGAACTTCTAAGGTAACATCATGTGGCGTATGTATGGTTATGGAGGAGAGTGTCTTAACTATTTTAATAATTTGAAGCATATGTACCGGGCTAAAAGCTGCTAAGCTGCGGGTTTTTAAATAGATATATAAGTAGAAGTTTCACAGAACATTAACATACATCTAAAGAGCAATAAGTAAAAATTTTAGCTATACATCTATTAAATTCGCAGCGATGCAAAGGTGCGAAAGGTTTTGGTGTTCTGCTTACGTTAGACCCAATTGTGGAGATTTTCGCCTAGCTAATCTTTACTTCTTCTTAGCTTTTAACATAATACACCGTTACCGCCTAGGTCTATATTATTAGCTATTGTAGCTCTAGGTTGGTGCTCAGGCACACTACAGTTCTTGAACGACGTATCTATCGTGAGTAATAGAGGGCGATGTTAGATTGTCAATGCAGTTAACAGAAGGGGTTAGCTTTCTAGATATCTAAATTTAATTTAATTTACCTATTTTAATCTCATTTAGATTGCGTTCCTAATTATTAATTTCATTCTCTTATTATTTTTACCAACGCCTATAAGTTTTACTTTCTTAGGGGTGATTGAATTTGGTTGCCCGGCTATGTGGCTCTACAAGAATCACTAATTAATAAGACTTACATTCTAAGTACCCTTTAATAATATAAGTAAGCTACTAAGGTACCTTTACTACTACCGTTACACTCCCATGTGTAATAGAAAGCTAATAATGGACTATTACGGATTAAAGCGACTATAAGTAATTTCTAAGTCTAAGTTGGCTTTACATTTGTTTTCAAAAATACGGTTTGAGCCTATATTACTAATCTAGTATTATAACTAGATTCCTTATTAAAAATGGAACAGATTGGTATATTTCTTGGCATTATAGCCAAACCAACTAGGAGATATTCAGAATGGAAATTGATTCGAATAAGGAAGAAACTTTTGAGGTTGTTCTCTCCTAGCATAGCCAAGTCTATTACGTCTACGATTACGCAATCCATTACGTAGATAGTAGATTCTAGTACGAGAAGTACTCATCTACGTAATCTGTATTAGTCAGCGAATATTCTGGAAATATGCTTAGTAATAGCGGACCTTCGTATATAGAGACCTGTTCCCTCCGTACTTAGTCCTGTACCTAGAATCGAACAATACAAAATTGTCTATATATTATCCTCCTCTTTTATTCCTCCTTTCCTAAGCTATAGCTTCCTTTCTTAGTAATTGCTTACTAAGACTATTACTTCTAGTAATAGTTTTTCTAGGTCCTATTACTAGAAGGGGAAAAGTAGCGTACACTATTTTACCTTTTCTTTACATTTCTATTTTAGTAAAGTATAGTAAGTGTATCTTTTAGGGTTAGCATTATAAATCCTATTACTTATCTATTATTTAAAGTATAGTGGCTAAAGGAAAAACTATATATAAATAAATATTGTTGGTATTATAAATAAAACTTATAAAAGTATTAAAGGTTTAAAGTTAATAGAGGTTTATTAGGTTATTTACTTATTAATTAGAATTTATTATCTTTAAAAATACTATTTAGGCTAATAAATTACTAAGAAGAAGAGGCGATTTTAATTCTTTAGTTATTAAAAGTAAGTATTAAAAATAATAATAACTGTTTTATAGAGCCTAAAAAGTGCCTAATTCTATACCTTAAAAATTATTATAAGGTACTATAGTTAATAATAGGATATTAAAGGAATTTTATACCTAAAAATTACTTGCTTTACATTACCCTATATAGTTCTAAGGTTATATTTTATAGTATTTATAATCTATTATTAATAGTTACTTAAATTATTTATTAGTTTCTATATATTTTTTAGAATATAGGTAACCTTTCTATTTAACTAGGTATTGTATAGCTAATTAATATAGTCTAGTATTTATTCTACCTTAATTTATTATCTTCTTCTACCTAGTAGTAGAAGGTTATTTAAATTAGCATCTTTAGGTTAGCTAGTTCTAATAAGAATACATAGAATACTAGGTAAATCTTGGCATCTTTTATAGTAATTCTAGTCTATAGTTAATAGGTCCTAATATTTAGAAATAAAAAATAGTTTAACTTTTAATATAGTCTAATTTTTATATTTTTTTTTAGGTTTAAAGGTTTTTTAAGTAAATATACTTTATCTCCTTTTTTTAGCTAAAGTGCTATTTTTTTTTTAGTTAATATATAAGATTAATAGCTTTATATTTTAAAATTCTCTTATAATAATTTATATATTTCTTTTATAGTTTCTATAATATTTATTACTTTTATAGCTTTAATTATTATAAGAAATACTTAATTAAAAAGGTATAGATATCTTCTATTTTTTATATAAAATAGTATTATACCTATTACAGTTAATAGTTTATTATTATATATAAGTTATGCTAATAGTAGTAGTAAAATCTAATTATTTTTTTATTTATTATAGTAGATTTATAGGTATGTTTCTATAGTCTAGTTTATTTATTTTTAGTTTATCTATCTATTTAGGTAATAGTAGCTATAGATAGCTTTTATTTTATATTAATAAGTGCTATAAGTATTGTCTAAAAGTTTAATATAAATAGCTTATCTTTATTATTTATAATTATTTTTAGTATTCTGTAGTATTATATTAGTTAGTTAAAATTATAAATTTAAGATTTACTTTATATTATAATCCTTCTAAAGGGTATTAGTTCTATTCCCTTTATAAATTAATATATTATTATAAGTATAGAGTTATAGCTTATCCCTATAACTAAGTTTTTTAAGTCTAGTAATTCTATAATAAAATCTATTATAATATCTTCCTATAGTATTATTAGTATAGTAATAGGTTATATTTTTTTTATATTTAAGGTATATTATATATATATTTTTTTTTAGTTTATATATTTATAAATTACTTTTTACTACTTCTTTTATATTTTTAAAGTATAGTTTCTCTAGATAAGTTTTATTATTTTTTATAATTCCTAGATATCTATATAGTAGATTATTATAATATTATTAAATAATTTCTATTTATTATTTTTAGTATTTTTTATACATAACTATAAGAAGGTTTTAGTTTATTAGTTAGTTTAAGTAATTTTATTTTTATTTTATTATAAATTATAGAGTAAGTCTTAACTTTATTTTAGCTAAATTACTTTATTAGCTAAAGCATCTACTTATCTATTTTCCTTACCTAGTATATATATAATCTTAAACTTATACTAGTCTAGTATTTTTTACCTATTAAGTTTTATTATAGTATAAGTTCTTTTATAGTTATAAAGCGTAAACATTTTTATAGTTAGTAAAAATTAAAAGATTAGAATAAGTATATATATAAATTTTCTAACTTAAATGCTTTAATGTACGCGTAGAATCTTTATTATAAATATTACATTTTAATTTTAGCGTTATTAAACTTTATAATTTAGCTGTAGGTACTATTTATTATCCTTTTTTTGCGTAAATGCCTAAGTAAGATAATAAAGTCTATCTTAAAGCGTAATAGCTTATTACTTATAAAGTATATAAGTATTAGTAATATAATATCTTTATTTTAGTATTTAAAATAAGTTTTTGCATTTATTTATCTAGGTTTTAAAGATCTATCCTTTTTATTATGTATTAAAAGTATTATAATTTTTATATAGTTCTAAATAAATTATTAGTTAAATCTTTAGAATCCTAAATTTAGAATATTCTTGTTACTATAGGCATAGGTGAAACAAACTATCCATATGGGGTCCAAGATAAGCATAGAGGCATGTGGGAGTGTAATGGCTTAATAGATACCTAAATATAATTACTACCTATAGGCCTCATATAAAAGAATAATAGAAAACTATAGAGTTATATAGCCTAAGGACTAGCTTATATATCCTAAGCTACCTATGCCAGGAATAGTGTCCACTAGTGCCCCTCTGCAGGTCCAATTAGAGGCGAGTAAGTGTCTAATAATTACCTAGGAATTTGCCAAACTCTATATTAAACCCTATTTAGTTTAGAGAGTTAAATAGGGGTTACCTTTAACTATTATACTTTAAGGCAAGTTTATATATAATAGTAACATAGAACTTATTATACTACCCCTTTTAAAATATTATAAATAGTCCCTTATCTATATATAGTGTAATATATTAGATTAGTATTTATAGTTTTATTCTGTAGTAATCTATATATTTACTATTAATTAGTCTATTACTTTATATTTCTTTTAATAACTATTTATTCTTTTAAATAGACAGTAACAATAAACCTTATTAAATAGGGTAAGAGAGGTAGAGTGCGTAGTTTATAATACTAGGGTAAAGTATAAAATAAGCCTATTATTATATTTAGTGTACCTTTTTTTTTTATTCTATATAATCTTCCTATCTTATAATTAAGTATAACCTAATTTAAATTATTGTCTATTCTACTAATGCTTTATAGTTCTTTCCTACTATAAATATCTATTTAGGCCCTATTTAGAGCCCTTTTAGTTACTTTTTATAAACTATATATACGTAATCTATATAATAGTATATAAGTAACTTATAGATAAAACTTTTATATTAGTAACTTTAAGAAGTGCCTATTATACTAAGTAGAATAAGCTTTACTATATATTATAGGTGTAATTTTCTTATAGTTTAAAACTACTCTAACTATTATAGGTACTAGAGTATACTATGAGAGGAGTATAATCTCTTTATTAAGGTGTTTAACTGCTTAACTAGACGCCTAAAGGGGGCCTCTGAAACAACGCCTAGGAGGTATTCCTAGTGCTACCTCTACCTATCTAAAGTAGTAAAAGTAATAAGGGCCTCTAGGCATAAGCAGATTGGGTGTGGCCCTTAGCTCTTACTACTAAGAGATAGCTTTAGGCTAGTCTAGATAAAGTTTATAATAAAGTGGGTAAGATGCGTTCTGCTACTGCTTCGCGTCCCACGCCTTATAGGCTAGGTTAGTTCTAAAAAACTTAGCGCAATACGCGAAAGTAGGCGTAATAGGCTAAGGAGGAGGTGCTAGCTGTGTGGGAGGACTAGGACAAGGATAAAAAAGGAGTAAGTTTAGGTATGTTTTGGTTTAGTTTCTGGCGTTCTAGTGTTTTTTAGTAGTTTAAAAAATAATTCTTATACCTATACTATAGTTTTTTACTAATTTTTTCCCCTATACTTTATTATCTTAAAGTAAGTTTAAATCTAATAAATCCTTTTTTAAGTTTTTAATCTATTTTATAGAGTGCTCTTTAGTTATTCTAGTTTATTTAAATATTTATTATAAAACTCTTATAGTTTATATAGAGTATTATTAAAGTTTAAAGCATTATATAGGTTAGATTTAGATTATATCTTAACTACTTTACGGTACTTTAGGGTACTATAGTATAGTTTACTAGCTAAGATTTCTTCTACTTTCCTATTTTTAATACTATTAATTAGAATTATAAATGTGGCTTAGGTTTTCTTATCTAGAAAGGGGTTATTTAGAGCCTTATATGTAGCTCTAAAATAAAGATATTATAAATCTTAAATCCTTTTAGTAGCCAAGGGTTAATATAAGTAACTAACTTATTTAGGGTACTAAAAAGGACCTTTTCTTACTACTAGCCTTTCTGCTTAGTTAGTATAGATTAAAGTTTATATATTTTAACTATTTAGTTACTAATATCCTAATTAATAGGGTAATAGTGCTTATTAACTATAGTTTATATTTAATCCTAGGCTTTTTTATATATAGATTTAGCTAGTTCTAAGTAGCGATACATTTATTAGCAAACCTATTAGGCTTCTAATATATTTAGGTCTTTGGTTATTTTGCTAGTAGTGTCTAGTTTTAGCTTTATTAAGGCTTAGTTCTATAAAAGGATCTAATATAGTAATATACTAACAGCAAAATAAATACAGTAATCTAAATATAATTAATTAATAGGAGTTGGGTACTCTGGTTATTCTAATAGTAGTTAATAAAACAGTTAGGAGTTTATTAGTTAATATATTTATTATAATCTCTATCTATCTATTAGTCTCTTTATAATAGATAGTTAATATACCTTTATACTCTAAATTTAATAAAACTCTCTTTAAAAGATAGATATAAACTAGGGGCCTAATTAAACATAATAGTTTTTAGGATATATTTAAATTAAGTATACCTACTAAATAAATAGAGTAGCTATACCTCTAGTATTAATAGTCTTATAGTAGGGAATAAATATAGCTTATTTAAATAGGTGTTAATTATAATTATAATCTAATTATATCTAAACTAGTTTTAAAAATTTTTAAAAGTTAATATATAAGTGCTATATTAGCTTACTAGAATTAATAGTAAATAAAAGAAACTAGTAGGTTAGGTCTATCTAAAATATATTTATTAGTATATAATATAGTTTTTATATACTATTTATATACTTAACTCTGTGCCCCTTCTAATAATACTTAGATATAAGACTGGTAAATCTTAGTACTACCTAAATGCCATATTAATAGTTAGTTATAAGGCTTTTAAATAAGACGTAGGATTAAGGTTAAATTAGCTAAAGATATAGAGTTAATCCTAGTAGAAAGAAGGTTATAATTAATTTAGAATCCTTTTAGAGAGTTTTCTTATTTGTATTAAACTCAGCCTTATTCTCTAAAGTAACTAGTTTATAAGAGTAAATAAGTTTAGGGACATAGGGTTCTTAGAGCTATTTATAGTATAAATAGTAGTAATATTATCTATCTATTAATTAAATATAATCCTAAACTAGGTTAACATTAAGTTAGGGACTAAAAATAATATAGTCTAGTAGTATTTTAGAAATAATTATTATTCTAGGCAGCCTTAACATTTTCTATATTCTATTTTTATTAACTAAGGATATTAGTATAGGCGTTATATCCTTAAGAGTATACTTATTTTAGAAGTTAGTCGTCGAGCTATTTTTTTACTTAAGTGTATTTACCTGGCGTTTAAGATTTTAGTAGTTATAAAGTATTTTTAGTACTTAGTAGTTAGGTATACTATAGTTAGGGTTTATATAAATATAAGCAGCTTACTATTTCTTTAAAGCTATAAGGATAGCAAAGAGTTCCTTATTATATATTTCTAATTAAGTTTTAAACCTATTAGGTTCTAGTTATAAAAGAACATAGGTTTATTTATTATTGGATACTATTAGAAAAAACTCTAGCACAACTCTATTTTGGTATTAGTCTAATTTTATATTTTAAATTAGATTAAAGTACAGCAGGCTTAGTATTTTTAATAATACCTAATAGATTTTAAACGCCTTTATACACTTTAAAGTCTATATAAAAGTTCTAAAAAACTTTATAATATTAAGGTTTTGTAATTCTAGTAAAATTAGAAATAAACTAGTAATAAAAACTAGTAAATCTAAAGAACTTTATACTAGTTATAGTCTAAAAGGTTCCTAGTTTTATAAAAACTTTTACCTTTCTAGGTTAACTTCTATACAGCTATTATTAGTAAGAACGTAGCTAAAGTATTAAGTATAGTTTATATAGAATTTGGTTTTCTTAATATCTGTAAAAGTTACTATAATAGTTATTCTAAAACTTATTATATATTAGTGGACATATTTTATCTTTAAAATTAGAATAGATATGAATATTAATCTAAATAGGTAATATAAAAGTTATTAAGGTAATTAATTAAAATATTATTGACATAATCCCTAATACATAGTAGATTTATTATATAGGCTAAAGGTAAAACTTTATATTTATATAATCTATAGCGTATTATAGAATGTAGTATATTCTTCTAAAGTAAAGTTAATTTAGATCTTGTTATTAAGCCTTAAATATCTAACTTAGTAAAAATCTTTACCTTAGAAGGTTATAATAGAAGTTTATTAATACATGCAGAATAGGAAATATAAGTCTTTTTAGGTTAAGGGTATTAAGCTTATAATAATTAATATATATTTAAATATTACTATTTAATTTTTACATATAAAGAATAGGTAATATAAATAGGCTTTAACTTAGCTTAATATATCTTCTAGAGGTGTTCTATAATATATTTGTAATAGCTTCTAGTTCTTTTTTAGGCTCTAATTATAAAGTAGGCTAAAGCTATTTAAAAGGTTTTAGTTAGTATATAATAGTTATGGGAATAATAAGGTGAGTTATTTTAATAGTAGTTTTACTAAACACTCTTTAATACTATTAGTACTTAGTAGGTAGATTTAGTTCTCTACTAATATAGTATTATTTAGGTTATTAAAAAGTTTATTTATAATCTAATTAATCTTTTATATAGTGGTGGTAAAGAACTTAGTTTATATCTTCTTTATATTAAAGTAAAAGGTATTAGTAGAGATAAGGGCTATATTAAAGTTAGGGCTAGAGATTAGGTAGATATAATACTTAATAAGTAGTATTATAGATAGGTTTTAAAAGTAAAATTATTTTCTAGGTAAAAATAGCTTTGTTAGAGTAAATAGAATGTAGGGTATTTTAAAAATACTTTAAATCTAATTTACTATAGGCTATTTACCCTCTAATAATTATCTATTCTTTATAGTGCTTTACGTTAATAAATATCCTACTAGATATTTTTTAGTAGAAGGTTTAGTCTAATTCTAACTCTATAACTTTTATAGGGGCAGTAGGTTGGGGGTATTAAGCTAGTGGCTAAATAAGTTAGTTTTATTAAGTGTCTAGTTAGATAGAGAATCTTTTTAATTATTTAAGTCTAATAATATAGTCTTATTTACTAAGATTTATTATAATAAAAGGGTAGTTTTAAATAGTTCTCTATTAATTTTTATATTTTAGCGGATATAATACTATATTAAAGTCTATATTTTATTAATAAAACTATATACTATAATATAATAAGGAGGGGTAATTATTAGGTATTAAGTTTTTAGGATAAAAATAGGTAAAAAATAAATTTATAAATAAGTAGCCCTAAGCTCCTATATTAATTTAGGAGTAGATATAAATACTAGATCTATATAAATATAATAAAATATTATAAAGAAAATTTTCCTTTTAAAAAAAGAATAAATTTAATATTCTATAAATTATACTTATATAGGCCTAGGTAAGAGAAATCTAGAACTCTCTTTTTTCTATTTATTTATAATTATTATTAATATTAGGTATTTTTTTTTATACTTAGAATCTTCCTTAACCTATTATATAGGGTTTTAGATATTTCTTAAAAATAACTAGTTTAACTATAATTATAATAGTTTTTAAAAAGGTTAGGAGTACTTATATAGGCGTAAAGATATAGAAAGTGTCTTAAATAAGAGTTAGAATTAGTTTAATAGCTATTAGTACTAGTGTTACTATTACTAAAAACTAGGGTTATAACTATTTCCCTTTCTCTCCTAAATAACTTTTTAGGTATAATTAAGTCTAGTTTATAAAACTTTACTAGAGCTTATTATTACTCTAAATTAAAGGTAGTAAGGTAGGTTACTATTTTATTAAAGGAGTTCTCTATAGGGTTTAATATTAAGATTTAAAAATTTAAAAATAGTGTAATCTTTTCCTATAAAAAAGAAGAATTATTCTTAGTAGTTAACTTATCCTTTAATTATAGTGCTAATAAACTTTACTTTTAAATATTAGAAAAGGTTTTAGATTAATCTATTTTATAGTCTCTAAAATAAGGTTTAATTTTTTAGTTTTTTTATTTCCTAATATAAAAAGAAGGGAGGTAGTCATGCGTAATTATCTCTTAGGTAAAAAGAATTAAATTTCTTTTAAGGTAGCTAGATATTATAGTTTAAAATAATCTTAAACTGCCTAGATATGTGTCCCTAAACAAGGCTATATATATCTTTTAGTTAGGTATTAGTAGTATTAATATCTACAGTCTATTCTAAATAAAGGCTTACTATTATTAAAAGGTAAAGTTTTATTTAGTAAGTTTTTAATATTTAGGTCCTTTTAAATAGCTTAGTTTTAACTATAAGGAGATTTTTTAGTTAAAGGGTATGCTATAGTAGTAGTTTATATAATAGGTATTATAAGGTAATTTAATTTATTATTATTAGAGAATTATTTTAAGGTTAGCTTAATATCTATAACTAGGCCTCTAATAAGATAATCTATTAATATAAATTACTAACTTTTCTAAGTCTAGACCTAGTAGAGTTTTACTAGCATAGGACTTTATCTCCCTTTAGACTTTTAATCCTTTTTAGGGTAGGACGTTTATGGTGCGTTTTGATTCTATATATAAACTAATTTATTATAATAGTCTAGACCACACTACAGGGTGTATAATTTAGGTAAATATTAACGTTTTATCTTTAATTCTATTAGGTTATTAGTAGTTTTCTAAGTTTCTACTATAGCATAATCTAATATATTTATTTAAAGATAATTTATATTATAAAAGGGACTAGAAGTTCTAAACCTAAAGGCTTTAGTTAATAGGACGTCTCTAGATTCTATCTATAGTTATTTAAATATAACCCAAAAATAATTAGTTTTTTCTCTATTCCTAGAATAGAACTATAACATAAAGTAATATTCTTAAAGAGGCTATTACTAGTAAAAATAAGTTTTCTATTATAATGTATTAGCGTAGGTAAAAAACGCTATCTATATAGGGTCTAAGAGCACTTAGAGGCATATAGAGTGTATAGCCTTTAATAAATACCTAAATATAATTACTACCTAGGCCTTGTACAAAAAGAATAGAAAACTATAGAGTTATATAGCTAAGGACTAGCTTATATATCCCTAAGCTACCTATGCCAGGAATAGCGTCCACCAGTACCTCCGTGGGTCCGCCAATTAGAGGCCAGTGTCTAATAATTAGTGTCTAATGCCGAATATCTAGTTTAGGAGTTAAATTTTGCCTTAACTACTGGGGTGTATTCAAACCTTGTTATCTAGGTTTAGCGCAAGGTTAGATACGAGGTTGCGCTTTATACTATTTATCACCTGGGGGGCACGAGAATACGGCGCTAAGTATTTTGTATAATAATAGTAACGTAGGCAAGACTCGTTAGCCTAGCTTACCTTTAGTTTTAGCTAGTTTTTTAAAATATTTAATTTTTTTTATTTAGTACTAGTAGTGTAATACTCCTATTTTTATACTAATAATATATCTAAGTTAAAAATTTAAGTTCCCTTATATTAAATTTATAGTTCTATAATAATTAAATTTATTAGATTTTATTTTTCTTAGTGCTTATAATTACTATTTATATATACTGTTATTAACATAATCTAAGCTTTATTTTCTATTTATACTTCTAGAATATTATCTATATTTAGTACTTATAGTAATAAAGATGTCTATAGATTTTTTAGTTATAAAAAGTATTATTATTAACTAGTATCTAGATAGTTAAAATATTACTAGATTACTAGTTTTATAAGTCTAAAAAGTATTATAGTATATTTAAATAGTCTATATTATAATTAAAAGGCAATTTTCTATTTATTACTTTTTTAATTTTATATTAGGTGGTATCTATTGCGTAAATCTATTATAGTAAAAAGATCTTTACTTTTATAAGTTAATTTTTTAGAGTTCTATAATATTTAGTAATAGGTATTAATTTTTAATTATTATGTTATTAAGTTTTTAGTAGTCTATATATAGTTATAGTAGTCTCTTTTTTTCTTCTTTATAAATATAAAGTGCTTACTACTAGTAGCATTAAATAGTTATATATATCTTTATTAGGTTCTTTTTTAATAAACTCTTTTTCTTATTTAAGTTTTTTCCTAATTTGATATAATAGTCTAAAAGGTAGTGTTTTTCCTTTCTAAGTTAATTACATAATCCTAGGTTAGTAATTTTTTAGGTTTTTTTTTTCCTTTTCTATAAATATATATATTTATTTCTTATATTTTTTAGAATATTAGAGTTATGCTTTTCTCCTTTTTGCATATTATAACCTAGTAGTTCTCACTAGCGTCTACTAAAATTAATTTGTGTTTATTAAACTTTTATTTATAAAGTAATATTATTAATTATTTTTTATCTACTATTAAACTCTATTAATATATAGGCTTTACTATTAGTGTATAATTATAGCGTTTAAAGGTAAAGTATTTTTATCCTAATTAATAAGTAGGTTATGCTTTCTAAACTAAGGGAGTCCTAATATAATATTATAGGTAGCTCCTTCTAAAACATCTAGCAGTATCTATTCTTAGTATGTTATAGATTTTAAGAGTTGTTTTAACATATATTTAATTATTAGGTATCTAGCATTAGGTTTCTATTTATAATATAGAGTGTATAGGGTTGTCCTTTTAGCATTTATAAAGTCTAGCTTTATTAATTACTTTTTTAAATATAAAATTCCTTATACTCCTAAATCTAGTATAGCCTTTATCTATATTTCTTAAGCTAGGCTGTAAACTTAATTAATATAGTACTATTAGTTGCATTTAATTATTTAAAGTCTTCTGCCTAAGTTTTAGCCTAAAAAAGCCTATTTAGAGTTTTTAGTATTTTATTATTTCTATTCTTATTATTACTATATTATGTAGTCACTCTAATTTTACTAAATCTATATCTTTATTTTTAAAGCTATTTTATTTATATATAGAGTATAGATACACGTCTACCTATTAGTCTTAAAGGTATTTATTATTAATAAAAAGAAATATAATAATATTTTTATTATTAAAGTATATAAAAATTTTTATAATTTTTATCCTAAAATGTTTATTATAATTCTTATTAGGGTAATTAAACTACTCCTATTAATATTATTATTTTATGTTAGGAAAATAAATTATTTTTTTTTTTAATAGTGGTGTTATATATAAATTAGTATTCTATATATAATATCTATCTAAGGTATATATATATTAGATTTAGTAGTCTAAGTTATATTTTAGGTTTATAGAATTATCTTATTTTTTATATATCTTATTTATGGTTGTGTTTATTAGAGATAATTAGCCTATTCTTAGTCTTACTTAAAATATTATTTAGTAGTTATAAAAATATAAGTTTTTTATTTATAGTAATTTATCTAGAATAAGAAGTCTAAACATTTACGTTTAGTGCTAGTTCTTATTATTAGTATAGTATATAGATATAGTATTTAGTACCCTTAGTAGTATTTTATTATTTTAGTTTAATTTTAGTCTATATTTTATATAATTATAAATCTAGTAAGTCTAATTACTTTTAATTATTATTCTAATTTTATGTTACTAATAATATCCTTTTCTTTTTTATTAGCCTTATTACCTTTAATAGTAAGTACGTTGAACTATTATATAACCTTATTTTTAATTAATAGTTTCTAGTAATATAACCTAGTCTACTATATATAAAATAAGTGCGTGTCTTTATTTTATTAGATTAGGTTCCCCTTTCTAAGGTCTCTAGAGTTGCGCTTATCTAGTATTAGTTAGTTATGTTTTTATAATTAACGTGTAGTAAAGTAGTTCTACTCTTTTTCCTTCCCTTATTTAAGTAATTAAACTAGATTCCTTTATAGGCTAGTATCTATATAAGTCTCTATATTATCTATAGGGTGCCTTTAGAGATGCCCTATAGATAATAGGTATCTATTATCTAAAGCTAGTATTCTTTAGGTTTTATTAAAACTCCTTTTATAAGGTAAACTATTCTTTATTAATCCTAATTAATTCTTTATATAATTTATTAAGGGTGTTAGTTTAGGCTCTACTACGAAAAGTTCTTTATATATAGACCTCTTAAGTTTTATTTTATATATTATTTTTAAAGATTTATCTTTCTAGTTAAGTTATACTACGTATATTTATAAAATTTAGCTATATACTTAGCTATAGATTATTTCTATTAAATAGTTTAAATAGCTCTTTCTACTATAGGCACTTTATTAGTAATTTAAAGAGTTACTTAAGACACTTTTTAAAGTTAGTATAGTCCTTAATAATATTAATTATATTAGTATATTAGTCTAAGTATTTTTCTATTTTATTTATAGTTTATATTAAGATATTTAGCTATATAAGGTTAGATTTAATCTCTAGTGTCTCTTTACATATATTACTATAAAGAGGACCTTTTTTTATTTTAGGTTTCTTATCTATATTAAAGAAGTAGATTTAACTAAAGAAGCTAAATATCTATATACTTATAGTTACTATTATATAAATTAGGTTTATATGCCTTACTCTTATTATTTCTTATTAGGTAATAGTGGTAGTGCCTTAAGCTATAGAAGGGTAGGGGTCTTAGTAGTACTTATATTAAGGGTGTTTAATATATTAAGTCCTATTAGGCTTAGGTTAGTTCTTAGGCAAGAGTATAGTTAAGAGGAGAGAGAGGTATCTATTACGTAAGTAAAATAGATAGGGCGTTGGTATTAAAGTTATAAGAGATTAAACTAATAAGAAGTCCTAAGCTATATTTAAAAGATAGATTTAAACAGGTAATTAGATTAAACATAAATTCTATAAGGGAAGAGTTTAAAAAATGAATAAAAATTATGGGTAGTATGGGTGGTTAAGATTCCTATATTCTCTAAACGATGTTATTTATGTTTGTGAGGGAGTCGCAAGAATCCGGAGGATGTGCGTTGTTAGTTATAAACTAACTTCTCCTCTAGCATTACTTAGTGCCTTTTAAGTAACAATCCTTTAATTCTACTTCTTTTACTTTCTAAGCGTTAAAGGAACCTTATTTTGCCTTTTCTAGGCCCATTAATTTAATTGCATATTAACGTGTCCTTATTTATTACATTTTATAAAGTGTTTTTTTTTTTTTGTTTATTTAGTCTCTTAATAATAGAAGTAGGTAATAAGCTCTTATACCTTAAAATCTTATTATAAGTTAATATTAATAAGCCTCTGGGGCAAAACGATACTTACACCTCGTTTTATCCTAGTTATCTCCTTTTTTAGCTTTAGACCTAAGTTGGCGCTAATTCTAAACCCTTTCTAAGACTAACGCTACCAATAACTAAATTGAATTTATTGGCTATATCTTCTACCTTGTATAACTAGGGCGCGAATCCTTATAAATCTAGGTTAAAAATATATTAAATAAGCGTCTACTCTTTGGTCGCGGTGAGCTTTATCGTACTAGGGTATCTATTTAGTAGAAACTACTTTCTATTATATTAACTAGTTAGCGTAGTTGGTGGGACGTTATACGAGGTAGCGGCGCGTTGCAAGCTTATAAATTTCGTGATTTTAAAGGCCTAAAAAGGGCAAGTTTAATTCTACCTTCTTATTTAGTATAAGACGCGTTGTTTTGTTAAGACATGGTGTGGATTAAAGATGGTGTTAGTGTTGCGTAAGAAAAACTAACTTTATCCGGAGAAGTCCTAGTAGTCTAATAGTAGTCTAGTGATAAAGTTTTCTATCTTTACTAATATATACTTAAAAGAGCTCTACTAGCGTACACAAATTAATTAGTGTAGGTATCTTCCCTACATAACTCTGCAAATTCTGTTCTTACTAAAAACAATTATTGTCGTATTTATGCCAAAGTTTAAAACGCTCACTAGAAAAATCCTTTTTCTTCATTAGAGCACCTTCTAGATTACGTGGTCCCTTTAAAAATGCTGTGCTGTGAGAGGAACTCGTCCATTTTTGCCGTTTTCAGCTTACCATCCTAGTCACTGCTTAATTCTGCGGGAGCCAATATTTATATAATAATTATCTTAATTTTTGTTAGTGATGCTTACGTGAGACGGGTGGTGTATAGAAACCTCTGCCTTACTCTATCTTATTTCTCACAGCATCACTGCTGCCTGTAGGCACTAGAATTAGATTAGCCCGGTTCTATAGAGGTGTGGTACATAAACGCATCCTACAGCAAATCATGCTTTGTTCATCCTCGTGCAGTTTTCTATTTTTTTTTGCGAAGCGGTGCAGGTTCCCAAAGATGGCGCCCAAAGTCTGATGAGGATAGCTTCTCAGAGGGTTATGTCCACTACGTCACCATCTCTCTCGCTTATTATCGAGTTCAGCCGAGTTGTACTATAAAGCCTCACTCATGCTTCATTTTAGTCCTCAATATACCAGCCTCAGGTACAAAACTCGAGTATATTCCCGACGTATGGGGGTTGGGAGACTTCCAAATGGAGGCAGCAGAGTCCAATATCGTTGTTCCGTGGACGCTTCCTTCAGAGGAACGGTGTACTTCTCAAACAGTCCAACCTCAACACTAACGGAGAGTGATTTCCACGTATCACACGTTCATAATGATGATCACCATCGTCAACAGCTATGCCCCAGTTCAGACGACCTGAGCCAATGCCCATCTTTGTCTCTTTCCGCCTCCACACTACCCCAGCCTGAGGAAACTTAAAATCTCATTGCAACGCTACGCATGTGGACGCCGGACTAAAGAAACCCGGTCTTTCAACTCCTGCCTCGACTGCGCTGACTCTCCTTTGGCAGAGCACAATGCAAGCCTCGAAAGGTATGGCTGGGCACTTTCGAAATGTGGTTCTTGTGGAGCGGCAAGCGGTATGAGATGATGATGGTACTTATCTTCATCGCTCATGTCCTCCACTTCTGACGCTCTGAGGTATAAAGTCCAGATTCATCTTCTCCCGAACTTCTCCCTAACACCAAAGCAAATCCACCGGGACTAAAAACCGAGAGCTACTGAACGCCAGCGCCGCTGGACTAAAAACTTCCGCCATGCACGTGCATGGACTTGCTCTGGAATTGTTCCTCGCACAAGACGACACATGAAACTCTTTGTGTGAGCGCTCGGTGGGCACGTTGCAAGCAGGATGAACGTGGTGCGTGGTGGTAATCATGAACATTCCTGTTCAGAGCCCCGATGCTCACCCTAAAATACAAATATTCTTCCTCTATCTCCATCTTCGTTCTTCACATTTCCCAGCTCCGCTGTGGGCACTAAAGGACGCCGCAGTATTCGATGGCGCTGTCGGACTAAAAAGATTGACACAAGGTTACAATGTCTTGGCTGGCTTTCTCTCGCTCGCTCTGTCTTTCCACGTCCTTCGTTACTAAAACATGATGAACCGGCTGACATGAAGGTGAGCAGCAGCTGTACAGCTTCGAACCCGGCGGTCGTTCCATGGGAGCCTATCACCATCGTGATACTCCAGATGTTGATCACCACGATATGTCCACAATCCAGTCTCTTCCTGCGTACTAGTTTGGAGAAGTCAAAGTATAAAACCTCCCTTTCTCTTCGGCGGTTTTTCTTTCTTCACAACCCACGCGTCTCGGGGCACTAAAGCCTGAAACGCAAGCGCCATGTGACGATCCGAACAAGAAGCATATCAATTTACAATGCTGCTTTCCTGCTGCTCTCGACTTGTGAGCCATAGGCCATCTATCAAAGACGCACGCCAGTATCCTACGGAGAGCCTTGTGCATCGTGCAGACGCTGTTTTGCTGACGATGGCGACACACAGCGTCATCTCCTGTGCACTTGAACAGTAGGGAGCACTCTAAACTTTCAACTTCAAAGAGGCGGAACGAAAAGTCACTAATATGTTTTACAGTCGGGCGAGATCACATCACGCGCGCGCATACACTCGCAAGTCATCCAACGTAGTCAAATTTTTGAATTCCAATCATCTACACTCTCACCCGTTCAATCCAGTCAAATCATGCGAGAGACCCTCCGCAAAAACCCCTCCACCTCCTCGCTGTGTTTCCAGCCTCAGGCCAAGTGCCCGATGCAATTTTACTCCGCGACCTATTCAAACCTTCCAAATGCGTCCAGGGACGATCCAGAACAATCGCAATCCAGACATGAAGCAACCCAGGCAAAAAGGACATAAGAGATGCAAGACAGTAGCCCACCAATTACGCCTAGTTAAATCAGCGCATCCTATATACAGGTCGGTGGTTAAGACAGCACACGTCGATGCGTCCACTTAGCTCGCCGTAGCGCAGCGTAAACTTCGTGACATACAGACAAAAAGGAGACATAGGATACGGAAGGGGTAGGAGAAGTACAGTGGAGTGTGTGGTGGCGATGTGTGGAGATAATGATATGAATCTTGGTGTGGGAAGGCGTAAGAACGTGGAGGTTCGCGCGTACTAGGCACTAGAGACTACAACATTAAGGGTGCCGTGGTGCATGCATTGCCTTTGCTATACCTCCGCAAAAAACCCACGTGAAAAAGAAAATCGGTCGAAGATATCCATAATACGGGAATACTGCTGGGCCGCCGACGGCGAAGCAGTGTTGTCACTGCATAATTGCTCTCGTGCACGAAGTCGCGTGACTTCGGCGTGAGCAACGCTGACGAAACACGAGAAACGTGGTTTCGAGGTGGTATTAGCCTGCTGAGCTTGCAGGGCCGCTCACTGTTGGCAGTTTGGGCTAAGACCCAGAGCAAGACAGAAAGATGCATATGCTGTCGACTCGTAAGATTGAAATTGCACTCCTTTCAGTACAACAAGCATCATCCTTCGTGGTGTTGTCGTTCAACGGTGCATCACATATTACCCCAGAGACGCCATATATCGTTCGTATGACGACTTAGCTGGGACGGTTTGAACGCAGGAAGTCGACAGCGAGTGCTCACAATACATCCCCATATGTTCCTGGACAATGGGGCTGCTTCCTGTCTGAACCGGGCTTCGTGGGTCCTCCTCGAGCGGCTTTTGCGGCGTCCACTGGCGCTTCTCGACCACCGGTGCGACTCTGATCTTCCTTGACTGTCTCATTCGAAGATGCCGGACTGGCCTCGTCGATAGGGATTTGAGCTCGAAATGGAACGGGTTGCGAGTGAACTCTTCCGCACGTGGTGACATAAGCGCATCTAGGTCGTCGACAGTTTGTGTAGGTTGCGGGGCCGACTAGGAAGCATGGTTTCCATCTCGGTCTGCAGCTTGTAGTTTTCCGCTGCTCCTAAGGTTAGGCGAAGAGAACCGTGACCGAACGCGACTCTGTTTCGAGGGAGTTGATAGAATGCGCGCCCTGGAAATTTTGGGTGACTGGAGACTCTGGTAGAGGTCTCTTCAGAGAACAGGCAACGGGCTCTCTTATTTGTGCAATAGCCTGGTGTGACGACGCTATGATACGGGGCATCAAGTTCCCGCTCTTAGGTCGACCAAGAGAGCGGTTGGATGGCCCGCGGTGCCTGCGCTGTACCGTTCAGTAAATAAACCCGTTGACGCTTTCAGGTTGCGCAAGATTAGAAGGCGGCAGAATTGCTTGGAAAGACGGCCGTCGAGCCTCGGCTTCAAGTTCCGCTTGTCTTTGGGCAAAGCCGTTGTGTGGGAAAACACTGGAAGGGAAACTCAAAATTTCTCGGAGATGCAAGGCCGAACGGATCCTCATCTGGCGACTCTAGGCTGTAACGGAGCATGTGAAACTCATTAGCTCTCGGAGACGTTAGTTCCTGCTCCACTCATATCTGTAGCACTTCCAAAAGCATCCGAAGGAAATTCGGTCCGGACAGGGATGTAACATCGAAGGTTTGGGAGAATCTATTCTGGTTCTTGATATCCGACTCAGTAGGAGGCATTCAAAACTTGAAGATGGAGCTCTATCATATGCTGATTCATAGAATTCGGTTCTTTCCTGCTCATTGTAGTTGAGAAACTTTGAGCTCGAAAAAGTCCTCGGAGACATGGCGGTGGCGGTGGCGGTGGTGAGTCGGATCTTGAATATGAGTCCAAGTCATCATCCTTCGGCCGGGCGGATTCAAATTAAATTCTGGTTCGGGCAGGCGACTTCAATGGAACCCCAACACATGGCCTGGGGGCAAGGGAAGGTATATTGAAAGTTGCCACAGCAGGAGATCGTAGAGGGGGCAAAGCTGGCCTTGCGAGGGTGCAACAAGTTCGCTGGAGGTTTGGCGAAGTGCGCGATCGGTCGAGTTTAGCATTGGCTTCCGCTAATCTGAAAGGCAACTGACGGGAGAAGTTCGGCACAGGAAGTGGTTTGAGGCCGGCCTCTTGCTCACTTGGCTGTGGCTGTGCCTCTTCTGTTGAAGGTGGCGGCCACCACCGAAAAGTCATTTTCCGTTATGGCTACAACCGGCACGATGTGACCCTTAGGATCAACATACGGTGTAGCGGTCGGTGAAGATTTAGGTGACAGGTCGAACTGGGTCTGGCTCGCTGCCCGACTGACGGAAACCGGGGAGAAGAGTGAGGAACCGGACGGTGCAGACAAAGGACCTGGTGATATCGCAATCATATTACCAGTGCTGGCGCGTTAACGTGTTTATGTCAGTTTCAGGTGGCAGGGGCGCGGTACGAGGAGTTCGAGGCCAGTAGGCATGTTCCTGTCGAAGGGCGAGTGTCGGTTCGTGGCAGCAGAAAGCAGCCGTCGGCAGGCCAGCGCAGATCGTCGACCAAAACCCGGGTTAAAGACACGAGTTTCATTAGATTTGAGCAAGCCATTTCGAAATTCCTGGAGCTGCATGATGAGGTTCATATTGGGGACGATCCATTTGTTTGCTTTTTTGACAATGTCGTAGGCCTCTTGAACCTTATCCCAGGATTCTTGTGCATGCCGAGGCTACGATCAGACTAGCAGAGCAGCTAACACCACACTGACAGTGAACAAGAACACGTTTGCCTTGCTGCACCCGCTCGTCCATGGTTTTCACCAGCCTGTATAGATCAGACACGATGTCGGTGTTATGCTCCCACATCATGTGGATGTACTCGGAGCGTCTTGTGCATCTTGCCGCTTATTGAATACTCAGACGGGTGCACAGTCTCGAGCACAGGCGTAGCCTTTGGTGTCGTAGGCGAGCTGGTTTGCTGCTCAGAGAGTGACTTCGTTCTGTCGACCATCGATGCGAAATCGGGTTCTCAGCTGAGGGCCATCTAAGCGGCGAGCGTCGAGTTCTTTTTGAGAGGCAGAAGCTGGTGTGGTGAAGGGGTTTTTGACCTCGCTAGCGACGTTGACAATGACGTCGAAAGTGCTGGCTTGTTCCGCAGTAGGCTCTGGGGCAGAGGAATACCGAGGGGTAGATCTGGATGGGGCCGTTCGGGTACGCTGCAGGCTCTCTTCCCGTGATTGGGGGATATCAGTTGGGCTCTGGTCTTCCTCTTCTTCCATCTCGTACGGAACCTCAGACAGCCCACTCTGGGTTTGCTTTGACCGGACGAAGAGACGGCAGTTGCATTCCGCCAGATGGACCTACGGCCGGCGAGCACAGGGGTAGTGACGGAGAAGATTGAAGTGTCGAAGCGCAGGGCGATTGAACGGAAGGCGTGGATGGGATGACCAGCCGTATGGGCTTGTTATCTTGGCTCCTGGAGTCGATATAGTTAGGCTCAGATTGGACGGTCGCCGCCTTGAGGTGTCGGGGGCTTGATGAAGGAGGGGTGAAGGGGGGATCTGGGCTCTTCTTCTCCTTCTTCTGCACGGTGGGAGAGAAGCCGTGGGATTCAGGCGTAGGTTGCCCAGGGATGTAGAAGTGTTGATCCCCAAGTTCTTAAGATTCCGCGGCTTCTTCTGCAGGTGTAGTGTAGGCCTCTGTAGCTCGAAGAAAGTGTTTGGCGACGAATCTTGGGAGCCATTGTCTGTTCTCCGCGACCGGAAATCGGCAACGAAAGACGCAGATGCGGTCTTCGCAACGGCGACTCGGGCGACGGGCCTGGCGACGGGTCTGTGACGACGAAGAGTCCATGGTGGAAATCGTCGTTGTGGGCGATTGTCCGAGGCAGTGGATGTGCTGTCGCGGCTGTCGCGGTGAACGTGGAAGGCGAAGGAAGGGCACTGCGCTCCCACTCGTATGCGCCTAGTTAACGTGCCATGTGCGCTTGTGCCGTCTGCGCTGGGCAATGGTTTGAGATGGGAGCTGTGTGCGTCTTGTCCAAACACCGAGCCGAACGAGGGCATCGCAAACGATCTAGGGCTTGTTTGCGTTACTGGGTCTGCGGGCTCCGGCAGGTGGGCCCGGCCTGGGCGAGCGACTACCGTGGTGGATCGAGGCGGAAATGGTGGCGTTCGTTGCGGAGGTGTCCGCTTTGCGCCTTTGGAGGGAAGGAAGTATTAGGGTGTGGAGCACCCTGTTCAGCGCAGATCTGTCAGCATTTGAAGATACTACGATCGTCGCCATCCGCCAAAGTTAAAGATGGGCTGCGGGTGCAAGGCTCTAGAGGAAGGCTAGAAGGTAGAAGGTACTGAATTGTAACCGCGGCGAGGCAGGCGCTGACGCTGAGGCGCGGCGGTGTACTGGCCGCGATGACAGGATAGGTGGCAGAGGGCGCAGCAGAAGGTGTGCCTTGTCTCGACATGGGCAGACACGGAAGACAGTGGACTGGGCATACAAGAGGGTAGAGAGGAAGGAGCAATGGGGTGCAACGGCAAAGGTAAAGGCATACGCACCGGACGTCCAACAGCAGAACGGACCTGTGTTGGTGGTCCAAAAACGAGAATGCCAGATTCTCGACTAGTGCGGTAGGGAGCGACTGGGCCTGAGGTGCCTGGATGTGGTGGAGGTAGTAGAATCGTCGTAAACGGGTCGTGGCGCACACCGTCGTGCAGCAATCGTCCGTGTCGCGGTGGTGTCGTATGCTATACGGCGAGACAGGAGCGCACTTCCTCGAGGGCGATGAGGGCGGTGTGACCCGACTTGGAGGCGGCGAGGAAGTCGGTCAAGCGCCGTGGGCGAGGTTGGTGTGGAGGTGCGCGGTGACGGCGCTTTCGCTGTGGTGAAGAGGATGGGTGTCGGCAGAGCAGACAGCAGGACGGCGTGTGGAAGCGCGCCCAATGCCAGCCAATCACAACGCAGGAAGGCGCGCAGGACTACCCAAAAAATAGTGAGGAACGGGCGACGGTGCGGGAAGCGTTCGGCATAACCTACCTCTGCACGAACATTGCGTTCTTCCAGCCCTGTTTTAATTGCACCTCGAGTCCTCGCCTTCGTACAATGCTGTTTGCGACGGCTCTTCGCGCTGTCAATGTCTGTTCGTGATGCTTGCGACCAGGTTCTTTGTTCGCATGTGCCGACCTTTGTCTAATTATAGAATCGCCGCACTTGGCTGATCGCCTGTGTGGCAAGACCCCGAAGTGCCTCATCATCATCAGCCTTCGTATACTAGCGCACACTTCTTCGTCCTCGACGATGCCACTCATCTGGAGTCGACTGACGTTTCCCAAATGTGTGCTTTGAGGCTCTGCTGCGCACGGGGCGTCAGCTCGATAGTTGGTCTCCGACCCAACGCGTGGGCTGGTACTGGCCCTATTCGGCTCCAGCGCCATCGCACCTGTCACTGCCACCAGCAGAATTGTCCGACAACAAAGGTGATTGTGAAACATAAGGCTGGTTGGCGGGCGCACTCGAAACTCGCGACGGCCACAATCATCTGACCGCCAGTTTCAGATGCGCTTTTGAAAAATGCTGTCGCGCAAATCGACATCTCTTGGTTTCCTGGTCACAATCATCAGCCACAACCAGACAAATTGTAGTTACAGTCATCCACATCCGGCTTCAATGTATCAGTCGGTGAAGCTGCAACATGTACGGTACGTCGCTCCTTAGCTTCATGCTGTAGCTCGCTTGC
The DNA here is from genome assembly GCA_019914995.1 of Acanthochlamys bracteata. Classification (NCBI taxonomy): domain Eukaryota; kingdom Viridiplantae; phylum Streptophyta; class Magnoliopsida; order Pandanales; family Velloziaceae; genus Acanthochlamys; species Acanthochlamys bracteata. The sequence goes on from JAFKAK010000438.1 coordinate 110,594, forward strand.
GACGACCTTCGCTTGTATGTCGGGTGTGTAGTCAGGAGGTACGCTTGGAGGAACCAAGTAGCTACGACTACGTAGAGCCGTCCGACTCCCGAAACCTCATGCCGGTTTGCTTGCGGGCAGCTTCCGTTACAACGCATCACGCAACGGAGCACAGACTGTCTACTAGCCAGTGCGTAGAGTACGCTGCGGGATCGCTTATTGCCTACAAGATTTTACTCGTCGTATTGGGCAAGTGCGAGACTGTATTACCATACTATACCTGGTAAGGTTCATACTGTCAATATATGTCCCACGGTGGTGCGGGAAGAGGAGGACTCTGGTGCTGCGCATCTGATTATATTTTACAGCGATCGACTTATCTCTCTTCGCTACCATTATCTCATAATAATGTTAATAACTCTCTGCCTCCTGTGTTCATTCCATTGTCCATACTTCCCACCACCGGTAAGGCTGCTCAGAATACTAAGACTCTGTAGTCAATCCAGTACCGCAGTAGTCAGCATAGTGTAGAGCTTCATTTGGGATCCCTCATGTAGGAATGCTACTTCCTTTCTGACCTACCGTTCACAGCGAATGTCAATATGGATATGATGATCTTGGCACCGCATCAAATCCGCTCCCAGTATGTAGCTGTACTCCCCGAACCATGCTGATGTCTGAAACGCATTCCTACACCGCGACCAAAGGCCAATGATAACGGCGACCAGATCACCGAAGTCGTTCCAGCCGTGGTCAGAGATGCGTTTAGAAACCACGGGAGAAACGAGATTCTCGTATCCCAGCCGAGGATCGTTTTCCCACCATCGTGCAATGAGCCAATGAATAATGGATAGCGACCTATCAAGATGGATAATGGATCCAAACTGCATCCGTCGGGCCCAACCGTAGATGTACTTTGCTAGTGACCATGCATCAGGCGACAGTAGCGTGTTCAGCCATTGATCCTCTGACCGCCCAGGCTTGGCTGCCGGGATCGGATCAAGTAGTATTTCCTTCGTTGGTGGTGACGATGGAACTTGGCGATGACATGGGTGCAGAGCGCCATCTATTGCCATATTTCGTGGCGCAAACATGGTTCGTCAAGGCATTCCCGGATACTGCGCCATCTTCTTTCATATCTGCAGCCAGAACATTGACAAGACAGTACTGTGATCGCACATGAATAGCATGTTAAAGACAGATTTGCCGGGCTGGAGAAACTGCAGAGCATTTTT
>JAFKAK010000439.1:0-7500 GCA_019914995.1 Acanthochlamys bracteata
TAAACCTAATTGGTTACTTCAATTACGTAAATCAATAGTTCAAACCCACTCAGGTAAGACATTTCCCATTGATAAGGAACTTCTGTTTTCAAACATTAGGTATCTCAGTATAGCCCCTCTGGGATGTAAAATATATCTCTTCTCACCATCCCCATAGTGTAGAGACAAATATATGCATTTCGATTAGGTCGTATTCTGCAATTTGCAATTCTACCAGATATATCCTTTTTCATTCGTCTAAATCGGAAATTTACGGTATAGCCCTTGCCAATATCCCCCTCTCTGCCTGCAGTAATGATTCCTCTGGCATTACGGCCTTTACAACGATGCTGCCCGTAGATCAAATTATTTCGTGGATTTTTTCACTTGACTGTCTGACTAGGTGGAATAGAATAACCCGGTTGAAGCGTATGATCAAACGCTTGTAATGCGTGTCCCATAATAGTCCTTATTCTTCTACCCTTTTGGAGTCGATGACTATTCATAGCTGTTACCTTGCCTGGGGTCGATGACTATTCGCCAACTGTGCAAAAGGTTCGACATTAGAAGACCCGATTGTTCCCCCAAAATTTTCAATACTTTTCTGTAAAAATACTGCATGTTGTTCATCCATAAATCATTTTTCTTCCTATGATTCCAGTATCGACAGTCGAGTGCTACTGTTCATATGTTATGGTATACCATGCCATGCCAGCTTCGTTATAACCCGTAATGATAATTCCATTGATGCAAGAGCAGTACAACAACTTATTAAACGTGCCCATTGGCGTGCGCATCGGCGAACACACGAAATTCGCAATTATGGTTGGGCGCACAACCATTCGGCCATGGATAACGAGATCATCATGCATCAAAACGGAATTCGGTCGAAGGCTCTTTGGGAGAATCAATGAAGGACATAATTTCAAATCCTGGATCTTCGAGGCCGAGAGATATTGAGAGAGATCAGAATTCTCCACTATGATTCATGGATCAAATTCGATTCAGTAGGATCTTTCTCCCATTTTCCACAAGAACGTTTTGCCAAACTCGGCATTTAATTTGGGTATCCTACTTTCACGTTCAACAAGCAATCGATATTTCGCGATCAAGGTTGTAGTACTGCTTGTAGTAGCGGTCTTATATCTCGTATTAACAATCGAAAGATGGTCAGAAAAGAAAAATCTCTATTTGATAGGGCTTCTGCTTTACCTGAATTCCCATTGGACCCAAAAGAGACATTGGAAAGATCCTTTTGGTCTTCCAATATCAATACGTTGGTGTTTCGCTCCTCTATCTTCCAAAGAGAAAAAGATTTAGAGATTGTTTCATGGATCCCACATCTACAAAAGAGTAAGTTCTCCCAATAAATAAAAAGAGTATCATGTCTAAAAATCTAACCTTACAAGGATTCATGGTGGTGGAAGAACAGATCAGGAAAAAGAGGATTCTGTTTTGTAAGATATCTAATAGTAAACCGTAGCTAGCTGGGAATAAATCTCATTCAAAGAAAAAATGTAAATATCTGGGTTTATTTTTATTCCATACGATGATCGATCCACAAGGACCATGATTAGGAATTGTTTGATCATCTTTCCCCGGAAAAGCGAAACATAATCAGCGGGTAGGACAGCTATTAAAAATCTTAGGGAAAAGACTGATTGTTATCTCATGTCTGCTTTTCGTGAAAAAGACCAAGGTGAAGAAGGAGTTTCTTCAAACAACAAGGAGCTGAGGCAACTATTCAATCAAATGATATTGGGCATCTTCCCATCTCTTCTCGAAGAGCAAGAGAATTATTTCTTTTTAAAAAGTGTGCTCAATTTCTATGTGGCAATTCCATGAATCTCTCCGTTAGTTGGGAAGAATCAGCACGAATCAGGATTTTTGAGGAACGTATCAGGAAGAAAATTGGATTTGGTTAGACAATGTGTGGATTGATAAACAGGATCAGTTTTTTTAAGGTACGGAATGTATTGTCAAATATTCAATATGATTCCAAAGATCTCTTTTCGTTCAAGTAACAGTTCTAGCCAATTAAAGGATCTTCTGATCAATCAGGAGATCATTTCGATTCCATTAAATGATTCAGAATATCACACATTGATCGATCAAACAGAGATTCGCGCTAAAGAAAGATCGATTCTTTGGGATCCTTCCTTTCTTCAAACAGAACTAACAGAGATAGAATCAGATCGATTCCCAGAAATACCTTCTTGGATCTTCCTCAATGTCCAGCTATTCACGGGACGTGAAACAGATGAATAATCTTCTGCTTCCAGAAGAAATCGAAAAAATTTCTTGGGAATCTACCAGATCAATTCGTTCTTTTTTTCCTGACAGATGGTCAGAACTTCATCTGGTTCGAATCCTACTGAAGTCCACTAGAGATCAGAAATTTGAAAAAACAAGATGTTTCTTTTGTCCCTTCAGGCGATCGGAAAATAAAAAATGGTTGATATATTCAAAGATAATTACGTATTTACAAAATACCATCTCAATTCATCTATTTCATCAGATCCAGGATGTGATATGGTTCGAAGGATGAACCGGATATGGACAGTTCAATAATTTCATTCTTGAACAAAAATCTATTTTTTGATTTATTTCATCTATTCCACAACCGGAACAAGGAGGATACACATTACACCACGATTTTTGAATCAGAGAAGATTTCAGAAATAGCAGATCTATTCACTCTCTATCAATAACCAGGCCGGATCTGGTGTATCATAGAGGATTTGCCTTTTATATTGATTCCTACAGATTGGATCAAAAAAATTCTTGAATGAGTATTCAACTCCAGAGATGAATCGAAAAGAAATCTTTTTGGTTCTACCTCCTCTTTTTTATGAAAAGAATGAATCTTTTTATCGAAGGATCAGAAAAAATCGGTCGTATCTACTGTGGGAATGATTTGGAAGATCCAAAACTAAAAACAACAGTATTTACTAGCAACAACAAAACAGGCAGTCAATCAATATAGATTGATCGAGATCTGATTCAAATCAATATAGAATCCATGGTACATAAGAAATGTATCGAATCGATTTTTTTTAATGAATAGATCCGATCGCAACTTCGAATATGGAATTCAAGGGGTCAAATAGGAAATGATACTCTGAATCATATAACTATAATGAAATATACGATCACCAACATTTATCGATTGGAAAAGAGTCAGAAGAAATGGTTTGATCCTCTTATTTCTCGAACCGAGAGATCCATGAATCGGAATTCTGATGCATATAGATACAAATGCTCCGATGGGAGCAAGAATTTCCAGGAACATTTGGAACATTTCGTTTTTGAACAGAAGAACCGTTTTCAAGTAGTGTTCGATCGATTACGTATTAATCAATATTCGATTGATTGGTCCGAAGCTATCGACAAACAAGATTTGTCTAAGACACTTCGTTTCTTTTTGTCCAAGTTACTTCTCTTTTTGTCCAAGTCACTTCCTTTTTTGTCAAGCCACTTTCCTTTTTCTCTGTGAGTATCAGGAATATCCCCATTCATAGGTCCGAGATCCACATCTATGAATTGAAAGGTCCGAATGATCAACTCTGCAATCAGGTGTTAGAATCAATAGGTCTTCAAATCGTTCATTTGAAGAAATTGAAACCCTTCTTATTGGATGATCATGATACTTCCCAAAGACCGAAATTCTTGATCAATGGGGGAACAATATTCTCATTTTTGTTCAAAAAGATACCAAAGTGGATGATTGACTCATTCCATACTAGAAATAATCGCAGGAAATCCTTTGATAACACGGATTCCTATTTCTCAATGCTATCCCACGATCGAGACAATTGGCTGAATCCCGTGAAACCATTTGATAGAAGTTCATTGATATCTTCTTTTTATAAAGCAAATCGACTTCGATTCTTGAATGATCCACAGCACTTCTGGTTCTATTGTAACAAAGATTCCCTTTTTATGCGGGAAAAGACCCGTATCAATAATTATGATCTTCCATATGGACAATTCCTCAATATCTTGTTCATTCGCAAGAAAATATTTTCTTTGTGCGTCGGTAACGGTAAAAAAAAACATATTTTTTGGGAGAGAGACTATTTCACCAATCAGTCACAGGTATCTGACATATTCATACCTAACCTAACGATTTTCCACAAAATGGTGACAAAAACGTATAACTTGTACAAATCTTTCCATTTTCCAATTCGATCCGATCCATTCGTTCGTAGAGCTATTTACTCGATCACAGACATTTCTGCAACACCTCTAACAGAGGAACAAATAGTCAATTTGGAAAGAACTTATTGTCAGCCTCTTTCAGATATGAATCTATCTGATTCAGAGGGAAGAACTTACATCAGTATCTCAGTTTCAATTCAAACATGGGTTTGATTCACTCCATGTTCTGAGAAATATTTACCATCCGGAAGAGGAAAAACAGAGTCTTTGTCTAAAGAAATGCGTTGAAAGGGAGATGTATAGAACCTTTCAGGGGATAGTGCTTTTGCAAATCTCTCAAAATGGAATCTGTTCCAAACATATATGCCATGGTTCCTTACTTCGACAGGGTGCAAATATCTAAATTTCATCCTTTTAGATACTTTTTCAGACCCATTGCCGATACTAAGTAGCAGTCAAAAATGGGTATCCATTTTCATGATATTATGCATGGATCATATATATCATGGCCAATTCTTCAAAAGATTGTGGGCGATTCTTCCACAATGGACTCCGATAAGTGAGATTTCGAGTAAGTGTTTACAGAATCTTCTTCTCTCCGAAGAAATGATTCATCGAAATAATGAGTCACCCCTTTCATTGATATGGACACATCTGAGATCAACAAATGCTCGGGAGTTCCTCTATTCAATCCTTTTCCTTCTTCTTGTTGCTGGATATCTCGTTCGTATACATCTTCTCTTTGTTTCCCGAGCCTCTAGTGAGTTACAGACAGAGTTAGAAAAGATCCAATTTTTGATGATTCCATCATACATGATTGAGTTGCGAAAACTTTTGGATAGGTATCCTACATCTGAACTGAATTCTTTCTGGTTAAAGAATCTCTTTCTAGTTGCTCTGGAACAATTAGGAGATTCTCCGGAAGAAATACGGGGTTCTGCTTCTGGTGGCAACATGCTATTGGGCGGTGGTCCCCTTATGGGGTCAAATCAATACGTTCTAAGAAGAACTATTTGAATATCAATCTCATCGATCTCATAAGTATCATACCAAATCCATCAATCGAATCACTTTTTCGAGAAATACGAGACATCTAAGTCGTAGAAGTAAAAAGATCTATTCATTGATAAGAAAAAAGAAAAAACGTGAACGGTGATTGGATTGATGATAAAATGGAATCCTGGGTCGCGACCAGTGATTCAATTGATGATGAAGAAGAAATTCTTGATTCAGTTCTCACCTTAACGACAGAAAAAAGTTGATCAAATTCTATTGAGTCTGACTCATAGTGATCGTTTATCAAAAAAGAATGACTCTGGTTATCAAATGATTGAACAACCAGGATCAATTTACTTACGATACTTAGTTGACATTCATAAAAGTCTCTAATGAATTATGAGTTCAATAGATCCTGTTTAGCAGAAAGACGGATATTCCTTGCTCATTATCAGACAATCACTTATTCACAAACCTCGTGTGGGGTTAATAGTTTTCATTTCCGATCTCATGGAAAACCCTTTTCACTCCCTTAGCCCTATCCCTTTCTAGGGGTATTTTAGTGATAGGTTCTATAGGAACTGGACGATCCTATTTGGTCAAATACCTGGCGACAAACTCCTATGTTCCTTTCATTACGGTATTTCCGAACAAGTTCCTGGATGACAAGCCTAAAGGTTATCTTATTGATGATATCGATATTGATGATAGTGACGATATCGATATTGATGATAGTGACGATATCGATATTGATGATAGTGACGATATGGATATTGATGATAGTGACGATATGGATGATGACCTTGATGCGGGCTGCTAACTATGACGACTATGTATATGAGGGCGAAAATAGACCGATTTGATATCACCTTCAATTCAGATTAGCAAAAGCAATGTCTCCTTGCATAATATGGATTCCAAACATTCATAATCTGTCTGTGAATGAGTCGATTACTTATCCCTCGGTCTATTAGAACTATCTCTCAGGGATTGGGAAAGATGTTCCACTAGAAATATTCTTGTTATTGCTTCGACTCATATTCCCCAAAAAGTGGATCCCACTTTAATAGCTCCGAATAAATTAGATACATGCATTAAGATACGAAAGGCTTCTTATTCCACAAGAACAAGCACTTTTTCATTCTTTCCTATACTAGGGGATTTCACTTGGAAAGAAAATGCTCTATACTAACAGATTCAGGTCCATAACCATGGGTTCAAATGCACGAGATCTTGTAGCACTTATCAATGAGGCCCTATCAATTAGTATTACACAGAAGAAATCAATTATAGAAAAACTAATACAATTAGATCAGCTCTTCATAGACAAACTTGGGATTTGCGATCCCAGGTAAGATCAGTTCAGGATCATGGGATCTTTTTCTATCAGATAGGAAGGGCTATTGCACAAAATGTACTTCTAAAAATTGCCCCATAAATCCTATATCTATCTATGAAGAAGAAATCATGTAAGGAAGGGATTCTTATTTGTACAAATGGTACTTCGAACTTGGAACGAGCATGAAGAAATTAACGATACTTCTTTATCTTTTGAGTTGTTCTGCCGGATCGGTCGCTCAAGATCTTTGGTCTTCCCGGACCCGATGAAAAAAATTGGATCACTTCTTATGGATTCGTTGAGAATGATTCTGCTCTAGTTCATGGCCTATTAAGTAGAAGGCGCTCTGGTGGGATCCTCACGGACAGAAAAAGATTGCAGTCAGTTTGATGATAATAATCAGGTGACATTACTTCTTCGGTCGAACCAAGGAATCAGTTAGATATGATGCAAAATGGATCTTGTTCTATCGTTGATCAGAGATTTCTATATGAAAAATACGAATCGGGTTTGAAGAAGGGAAGGAGAAAGAGCCTTCGACCCAACAACAGATAGAGGAGGATTTATTCAATCACATAGTTTGGGCTCTAGAATATGGCGCCCTTGTGGCAATCTATTTGATTGTATCGAAAGGCCCACTGAATTGGGATTTCCCTATTGGGCCGGGTCATTTCGGGGCAAGCGGATCATTTATCATAAAGAGGGTGAGCTTCAAGAGAATGATTCGGAGTTCTTGCAGGGTGGAACCATGCAGTACCAGACACGAGATAGATCTTCCAAAGAACAAGGCTTTTTTCGAATAAGCCGATTCATTTGGGACCCTGCGGATCCATTCTTTTTCCTATTCAAAGATCGGCCCTTTGTCTCTGTGTTTTCACGTCGAAATTCTTTGCAGATGAAGAGATGTCAAAGGCGCTTATTACTTCCCAAACAAATCCTCCTACATCTATAGATAATCGCTGGTTCATCAAGAATACGCAAAGAAAAGCACTTCGAATCGTTGATTCATCGCCCGAGATGGCTTA
>JAFKAK010000439.1:25000-31592 GCA_019914995.1 Acanthochlamys bracteata
GTTTTTAGAAAATGGGAGGATCCCTTGTTTGAGATATACTGAAAAAATCCAGATTATGCAATGATGAGAATGAAAAAGAATGCTTGCCTGAACATATGACCTGGGGAAGGACCTTGGAACAATGAGAAAGATTTCCATTCAACTACGAAAGGTAATTTTATCTAAAAGAAATTCGTTCCCACCACAAATAACGGATAAACAAAAGATTTAAGGATTGCTATAATGATATTATGATTCCATAATGATATATTCCCCGGTGAATATGTCAATTGAATTGATGATAAACAATCATTGACCAACATTACTAATTCAGTCATCTCATTGATGATAATTGTCTTTGATTCCGCTGATCAAGTAACAATTCAAAAACAAAGCCAGAAAACATTGATGCAATGGAAGACATTGGCGTCCGATACATAAAAGAACACCGAAGTGAAGAAAAGAAGAAGACGAAAGAGGAAGAAAGGCGATGAGGAAAATCAACAAAAAGACCATGTCGTTCGTAAACGTGTGTTATACCGAAAAGAAAAGCGAAAAGAACAACGAAGAGCCAGCGAAGAAAGAATTCTCTTTGCTTAGTCTTAATATATACACTTGCTAATAGTGCAGTACTGCTACTGTCTAATGGTGATCAGGAGGAAGGTATCTGATACCTATACAACAATCGGACTTTCATCGGATCTAATCAAAAAGATATGCATTAACAGGCAACAAAGAACTTTGTTTCGAACTAGCAAAATGTGCATTTTTCGATCGAACCTGAACGAAATATTTTTTTCCTTCTTTTGACTGTATCTGATATGATTAATATCACAGGAAGCCAGTCGAAAGCTGAAAGATTGCGATGAAAAAGAAAAAAGAAGATTGAAGAAGAAAGAAACAAGAAAATGAAAAAAGGAGGAAAAAGAAAAAGATGAAAAGGAACGAATAACAATATCTCTGAGAACACTGGGATACTCTTATATTTGCTCAGCAACTCAAGAGGTTTGATGTTACTAAGCCAATCTTTTCTCGGAAAATACATTGTATTGCCTTCGTTGATAATAGCCAAAATAACGGTCGTATCGTTATTATTCAATTTCCCAGTGGTATGAGGATTTTAACGAATGGAATAGAAATGCATGTTAAATATTGCCTGCTGTAATGGTGTGTCAATTATCAGAAACAGAATTTCCCATTATTGTCGAACGACATTCGAATAATTCTATTTCTTTATCTCGAAACATTACAGAAAAAAGTACGATCTTGTGATAAAGATCTAATGAAAAAAAAACTGGAGCAATTTTGTTTTTAATAGTATGTGAATGGAAGCAGAACTTTCTCCCCGACAAAAACTCTTTGAACCCATTTCAAAGAAATCAAAAAATAAAAATTAACATGAAAAAGGAAAATATTTCTACAATTCTAAAATCTTAAAGAAAAGAAGAGTCTCAAAAGATTGAAAAAAAACACAAAATCAGGTATCAAATACTTTTTGTTATAAAACTACCAATCAGGGAAAACGAAAAATAAACCCTTAATTTTTTTTATATGAAAACGCAGTATATGAATCGAATGAAATTTATGAACTGGATGAAAACAAAAGATTTAAATGAAATAATGAATTACACGAATTGAATGAACATTCATTCAAAAGTATTCCTTATGGAAAAAGACAAAAATCTCGCTATAGACTGATTACAATCGAAATAAAATAGAACAAATAAAAAGAAAAGAAAATAGTTCCATCTTTGGGATGTTAAAAGATCTGAATCGCAGAAAAGATTCAAGAAATATTGGGAAAAAATAAAATCACACAAATCATTATTTTTGTACAATTGAAAAATATACATAGAACACAGCAACACCATAACTTTCCCGGGATCTGCTTTTTGAATCAACAAAAAAACAAATTTATCTACATGAGGCTGGAACAAATGAAAAAATTCAAAAGAACAATGAAAATACAATTAGAGATTTATTGGCTTTTATTTCGACTTTATGAAAGTCGTTTTAATAATACTATTAGTAATACTAACTATTGATAATGTAATGATGTTAAAAAATGCAATGCGACTTTTCTCTTCCTGTCCCAGGCATATGTATTTATAAATTGTCTGCAAACGACAGCAACTAAATAGTAACGAATCTATACTTCAGCATCGCGGACTTATCACTTTTTCTTAGGAACAAGCAAAGGTATTAATATAGCACGAAGAATAACGATTCGATCAGACATATTAAATGTAAGTCTGGAGACAAATAGATGAAAGAAATTGATTGGAGTAATTATCCCAGCCGCAATTTGTCTCGAAATGATCTCAGTATTACCGCAAAAATGAAACAAGTCAATCAGCATCGTAAATTCAAAATAGACTCAAATTCGTATGAAGAAAAGACCAATTATTCGTATTTGTCACATTTTTCCGTGATTATGAGGAGACAGTCCACTTAATCAAAAGAAAAAATAAAAAAAAAATGAAAAAATCTTTATCACATATGATCTTTATCACATGAATATTATGGTCGACATTGAGCCAAATGAGCTATGGACTCATACATTTATGGATCAACAGTAAAAAGTGGATGCATTCGTACATAGTATTATCGTATTCTCTTGAAAAGGATAAAAACTCTGGATATACGGTGCATTTGATTCCGAATCGTATTAAATAACAGAAAAGAAAAAAAAAAATAAATCTTTCTTTGCAGAGGGTAATAAAAATACTAATTCTTTTGAAAAAAGTACAAAAAAGATCTTTTTAAGTGGATGATACCTCAGAAAAGCTTGCTGTGACCATATCTTAGAATCTGTAATGATAACCTCTAACTAAATCTAATATGAAATCTTGGCTTTTCTGGCTTCTGTTGCATATGATGTAAAGCATGGATCATACAATCAGTCACTTCTTTTAATTTGGATAAAAATTGAAAATGAAAACATCAACTATAAATCCATCTAGAAAATCTTTCAAATCATCTATTGTCTCAGTGAAAAAAAAAAAAAAAAGGTCAAGTCGAATCTCAAGCAAGAGCAAAAGAAGAAGACGACTTTACTACAAGCTGAGATCGAAGACAAAAGGCGAAAAAGTGACAAAAGAAGAAGAACAGTTTTTTCCTGAAAAAATATTTTCTTTTTCAGTGCGACATTTAGTAATGATGGATAATATGGTGTATCCAGGTATCAAGCCAGCTCTCCTGCTAATTTGATGAATCAAGATATTCTTTATCCCTCCATTCCCGAGAGGCTAAATCTGTAATGTTTGTTCAGCTCTTGTGAGTGATAAAAGAAGGTATTGTTATCGAACCAGTTCGTCTATAAAGAGATGAAAAAAACGATTGCCTCTCGACCGTAGGTATTCATTAATCGAGATCAAAGACCAAACTAATGAAAAAATGCAAATAACCATTAATAAAGAATGCGTTTCGAAAAAATCCCATTTCACCTGATTCGAAAAAACATAATATACGAAATTCTAATTTGTTTTAATTTCAAAGCAATTGTCTATCTGTGGATGAAAATCCGCTATTTCGAAACAATGTATTTCATTAATCAACTGTGTGAAAAGACAAATAGGAGAACAATAATGAAAATACTAAATACAAATAAATTGTAAGTGAAAATCCATTTCTTTGGCCAAACATACGAAAATGAAACAAAATTTGCTTGTATGAATCATTCGTTATATGGTATCTACAACGTAATAACGAATTTATTTGTTTAATTCCCAAGGTGGAGGCTGTATCACGATTCGAAACAATTAATTTCTCATTTTATAGATTATGATTACGAAGTAAATAGCTTTGAAAGATACAGATAGCATATGGTGTGTTACATTCTTTGGTAGCATGATATTGTTTTAATCGTTGGCGGACTCTCAGGAATAAATCTGCAAAATATTCTTTCTGTGAATGCATTGGATCCTCTTTTCTCTTTCTATCAAATCCTATTGAATAAGAAAAGAAAAATATATGAATAAATCTCAATTTTTATTTGCGAATTAAAATCTTTTATTATACGATATTGTAAACAATATTTATATATTTTTATTTTTGATCGTAAAACACAAGTAAAAGCGAAAATAATTTTGACTATGGTCGGAATTCATTCATCTCAATTCTTTCAATAAAGAAAAAGAAATGAATTTCAGTATTCGCATTCAGTTTGCCAATTTCACTGTGAAACTTACTTCCCATTTAAATTGCAAAAAGATTTTTTATCCACAAAGAAGGCTACGAAAAATTTAAGGAAAACATCAATCGACATTGCCGGCTTATTTATCAGGAAAAATAGTGCGTTATAAGACCAATTGATTGAATATTCGGGAGCCAAAAATGTTGGTTTGAAGCACTCATTTTTTTTTTATTGAGATTCTTTTTTTCTGGAACCTCCTTTGCTAACATTTTTTAAATTCATGAAAATAATATAATGAATCAGGAAAGAAAAAAATTTGGGGCTACCAGCTACAAAAAAAAGATCTATGATAGTAAATTTTGGGGCCTCCCACCCATAATTCCCAAAAAAAGTTGTTCTTGACTGTCATTACTCTCGTGGAAAGATGTTATTGCCCCTGTGAACCAATATTGGGCTATTTACAGAGGATAAAAAAATAGCGGAAAACAGAACAATTATACAATATTTCCTTTTTAAACACTTGGGATTATTTGTTTCTATGTTCACGGGGCCATAACGTAAACACCTGAACAGTTGGGAATGTTCAAGAAACCAAAAAAAGAGCCAGCTATATCAAAGTAATTTTTTGGGCCCAGGTCGTATTTTCTCATTTGTTTGGTTTGGGGCCCTTTTTTGGCGGATATCGGTGCCCAGACCCCTTTTTTTTCTATTTTTTCCGAAAAGGGGGTGGTATAATCTTTTCCCCAAGCTGCCACGGTTTTCAATGATGCATAATTATTTCCGTATTGGAGGGAAACTGCTGATCTACCTCATGGCTGGATAGATAAGTGGGGTTTCTTTGATTTTTTTAAAAAAGGGTTGCTGAATATCAAAAAACTTATTACGCGGCCCCTTTTTTTTGGAACGATTTGGGAGGGGTGGGAACTATTGAGGGGGGAAGCAAAAAATTTGGGGGCTTATCGGGACCAATGTTAAAACTTCTGGAACCCAGCTAGGATCTTCATAAAGTTGATAAATTGGGGTGTTACAATGAATTCGATTGGGGGTCAAGGGAAAAAGGAGATTATTGGCCCCGTTTTTTAGTACGAATAGGTGAAATGCCCCGAATCCCAAAAATTATTCAAAAAACAGAAGGATTCGGGGGCCCTTTAAATTTAGAAGTCGGCTTTGCAAAAGCAAAAAAATTTCCCAGATGGAATGTTTTGCCCTATCGATTCTTAAGAAAAAACCTTTTCCCAATTTTTGGTTGTCGAAACAAAGAATTTTTATGCGAGTGGAACCCCCAAAAGGGAATTAAAAATTTATCTGATAGGAGATAATAGTGTTTTCCTTGGAGATGGAAAATTCGTCCCCGGTTTTTTCAATTTGCAAATTCTTCCTCCAAAACTAGTTAAAAAATGAAATTGGCTGATATTGACATTTGGGGTATAGATATCATTATGGGAAGTTGATCCTGAAAGTAATTGATACGGCAAGTACAGACTATCAATTCTTTTTTTAGATCGGGAAACCCCTTTAAAAAGGTTTTTGAACTCATATGGCTGTTTGTTCCCCTTTGATATATTAGGAATCATAATGGGGGGACTAATGGTGTGTGGTTAGAAAAAGAGAATTCTGCGGGTATACAACAAGATTGGGCCTGGAAATGCTGGGCCATTAAAAATTCTTCAGCTCTGGGGGATGGAATTAAACTACTTTTAAAAGGACCCACTCCTCTGGGGGGATATTCGTTTTTTTAGTGTCGGACCGTCACCGGTCATATCAATTCTACTAAGTTATTTAGTAATTCCTTTTGGGGATCACCTTGTTTTTGATTTCTCAGTATGGGGGTTTTTTTATGGATCGCCATTTTTGTTTGCTCCGATGGACTTCTTATGTCGGATATGGGGCGAATAATAAATATTCTTTTTGGGGGGTCTACAGGCTGCTGCTCAAACTGTAATTATGGGTCCCTTCTCATTTTTGTTTATAATATCTCTACGTGTATTCGTTGAACATGAACTTTTTCCTTTTTTCCCAGAGATAAAGGGGGAAAATTTTGAATGTATTGAATAGATATCTTATTTTTTTTTTATTCATCATTGAGTCCCCAAACAGTTAAAAGATAGTTATATGGTGGGAAAAAAAAACAGCTTAGAAATTCCCCCGTAAGAAAAAAAAAATCTCATTCCCCATGTACAAAGAATAAAGAAAAAGTAAACATAAGCAGTGTAAACTGCTTACCCCAAATTGATATTTTTTATTAATCATCCTTTGATCAATATCTTGGCGGGGGTAAAAATTAATTGTAAGGTTTATAGTTTTTTATGTACTACTTATATACTATACGGTATCAATCAAAAAAACAGTGGACGGTTAGGAACCAAAGGGACATAAAGATTAGTAATGAGATAACCAAAAGGGATAAAAAAAATTTCCTGCTAAAACGAATCAAAAAAGGGTCTTTACTTTGGGAAAAAATGATCCCAAATAGTACTT
>JAFKAK010000440.1:0-17500 GCA_019914995.1 Acanthochlamys bracteata
AAATTATCATGTCCGGTTCTTTCGGGGGATGGATACATAAGAATTCACCTATCCCAATAACAAAGAAACCTGACTTGAATGATCCTGTATTAAGAGCTAAATTGGCTAAAGGAATGGGGCATAATTATTATGGTGAGCCCGCATGGCCAAATGATCTTTTATATATTTTCCCAGTAGTAATTCTTGGTACTATTGCGTGTAATGTAGGCTTAGCGGTTCTAGAACCGTCAATGATTGGTGAACCGGCGGATCCTTTTGCAACTCCTTTGGAAATATTACCCGAGTGGTATTTTTTTCCTGTATTTCAAATACTTCGTACAGTACCCAATAAGTTATTGGGCGTTCTTTTAATGGTTTCAGTACCACTGGGATTATTTACAGTACCCTTTTTAGAAAATGTCAATAAATTCCAAAATCCATTTCGTCGTCCAGTAGCTACAACAGTCTGCTTGGTACCGCAGTAGCTCTGTGGTTAGGTATTGGAGCAACATTACCTATTGATAAATCTCTAACTTTAGGTCTTTTTCAAATTGATTCAATCGTGAAATACCACGATGTAAGTATCTAAGGAATAGTTGCTTCGAAGTGAATCTTACCTAGATACCTTAATTTTATTATGATTCATTCCGCGAAAATGTGGATTGGTTGAAGATTAAAAACGAATTTTCTTTTCTTACTTTTTTTAGAATTTTGCATCTTCTTTCTATTTAGAAAGAAGATGCAAAAATCTAACAATTAAAATGAAAACCTATTCTTAGGTAAATCAATTCCGAAATGCTTCCGTAAAGTGTCCAATATCTCTTTTACATCCTCTATGCAAAAATATTCAATTCTCATAAGATCTTCTTGACTGTTACTCAAAAGGTCCAATAATGTATGTATATTGGACCTTTTGAGACAATTATAAGTTCTGGAAGGCAACTCTAATTGGTCAATAAAAAGACATTTCAATGGAATTTCTTTTTCGTTTTTCTTTAGATTAGTTAATCTATCTTGAAAGGTAAAAGAGGGTAGAGTAAACTTTTTTTTATTTTCCTCGAGAATAATGTCCCCTTCCTCTCCATGTAGAAAGGGAATAAATAAATCAATCAAATTACGAAGCTTCATAAAAGTGCTTCTTTAGGAGTTAAACTTCCATTTGTCCATATTTCTAGAAATAGTATCTCTTGTTTTTCATTTCCGTTACCATAAGAATGAATACTATGATTCGCATTTCGAACAGGCATGAATACAGCATCTATAGGATAACTTCCATCTTGAGAATTATTTGTGGGGTTCATACGATATCCACGGTCTCTCTTGATTTGTAATCCAATACACAAATCAATTGGTTCTGTCAGGTTAGCTATATGTTGTGTTGTGTCAACTATTTCCACAGAAGGTGGTAAGATGATATCTTGAGCAGTTACATATCTTGGACCCCCTAACGCAAATGGATGCGTCTCTAATTCCATACAAATTACTTCTCAATACAATTTCTTTCAAATTTGTTAAAATTTCATGTACTGATTCTTCAATACCAACTATCGTAGAATATTCGTGTGGTACCTTCTCAAATTTTGCACTTGTAATACATGTTCCTTCTATTTCTCCAAGTAAAGCCCTTCGCATGGCGATACCTATAGTATCAGCTTGACCTTTCATAAGCGGAGACAGAACAGAAACGACCATAATAAAGGCGCTTACTGTCTACTCTTGATTCAACACACTTCCACTGTAGTGTTCAGTGGATCCTGCTATTTCCTCTCGAACCATACTAATATTCTAATTTGATCAAATTATAGAATCATTTATTTCTCTTGAAATATCTTTCATTCTTATTTCTACACGTCTTTTTTTTAGGAGGTCGACATCCATTATGTGGCATAGGTGTTACATCACGTACGAAACTCAATAGTATACCACTTCTACGAATGGCGCGTAATGCTGCATCTCTTCCGAGACCAGGACCCTTTATCATAACTTCTGCTCGTTGCATACCTTGATCAATTACCGTACGAATAGCGTTTACTGCTGCTGCTTGAGCAGCATAGGGTGTCCCCCTTCTTGTTCCTTTAAATCCAGAAGTACCAGCAGAGGCCCAAGAAACCACCCGCCCCCGTACATCTGTAACAGTTACAATGGTATTGTTGAAACTCGCTTGAACATGGATAACTCCTTTTGGTATTCTACGTCCAATCTTGCGTGAACTAATACGTCCATTCCTACGCGAACCAATTCTTGGTACAGGTTTTGTCATATTTTATCATCTCATAAATATGATTCATAAATATACAGAAAGGTACGGAGATATCCGTTTGATCTTAAAACACGATCCTTTATTTTTTTTTGGTGGTTTTTTTTAGATAAAAAAAGTATTATCCTTGTCTTTGTTTATGTCTCAGATTGGAACAAATGACTATAATTCGTCCCGCCGCCCGGATCAGTCGACATTTTTCACAAATTTTACGAACAGAAGCCCTTATTTTCATATTTCTGATTCCTTACTTTAATTCTGAATTTACTTCTTGGAAGAAAATAAGTCTCTTGAATTTTTTAACTTCAAATTATATCCCCATGAAAGTAATGCTTAAAAAGAATCACTTAATCGTTAGAATCTTTGTTACGAAGTCTATAAATTATACGTCCCCTGGTTGAATCATAACGACTTACTTCGATTTTTACTCTATCTCCTGGTAATATCCGTATAAAACTGCGCCGGATCCTTCCTGAAACATAACCTAGAATTAGATCTTCATTATCTAAACGGACCCGGAACATACCGTTGGGAAGTGATTCCGTAATTAAACCTTCGTGAATCAATTTTTGTTCTTTCATTCCAGGCAATCCCCTTGAAGTATCAACTAATGGAGGAAGAGTTATATAACTCACTGGAGGAAGAGTTATATAACTCACTTTTCCTCTCTATTTCATAAATTAGGAAGTTCGAGATAAAATTAGGATACCAGAGGGTAGGTCACCATATATAACACAAGATTTCTCCTCCAATTTTTTCTAGTCGAGCTTCTCGATCTGTCATTATACCTCGAGAAGTAGAAAGAATTACAATTCCCATTCCCCCTAAAATCTTAGGAATTCGTTGATAATTGGAGTAGATTCGTAGACCAGGCCAGCTGATACGCTTTAAAATAGTTCTATATATTCCTTTCCTAGTCTTTCTATGTCGCAGGGTTGAAACCAAAAATTTTTGTTACTTTCTGATGTTTACGTACGTTTTCAATAAAACCTTCTCGTAGAAGTATTTTAACGATGTTTTCAGTTATATTAGTAGATGCTATTCGAACTGTTCCTTTTTTATCCAGGTCAGCATTTCTTATAGCAGTTATTATATCGGCAATAGTGTCCTTACCCATGACGAACTATAATCTTTTGTTCTTGTTAAAAATGATATAATCAACATGCTTTTTTTTTTTTCATTTTTTCAAAGTATATGCGTGAGACACAATCTACTAATTGATTTATTTCCGATACCTTACCTACTACCTAATATATATTTTACCTACTATATCATATTTTCATCTATCTTATCTACTTACTAGTATTTATAATACCTCGGGCGCTAATGAAACTATTTTAGTAAAATTTAACTGCCTCAATTCCCGAGCGATCGCACCAAAAACTCGAGTTCCTTTTGGGTTTCCTTCTTGATCAATGACAACTGCTGCATTGTCATCATATCGTATTATCATACCATTTTCTCGTTTGAGTTCTTTACATGTACGTACAATTACAGCTCTAATTACTTCTGACCTTTCTAGAGGCATATTGGGCACTGCTTCTTTGATTACAGCAACAATAACATCACCAATATGAGCATATCGATGATTGCCAGCTCCTATGATTCGAATACACATCAATTCCCGAGCCCCGCTGTTATCCGCTACATTCAAAAGGGTTTGAGGTTGAATCATATCATTTTTTTTTTTACTGCTTTTACTGCAAAGGATGAAGGAAAAGAAAGAAATATTCTCCGTCAGAAATAAATAAACCCCAGTTGTTTGTTTTTATCCTCAATATTTAGTTGTACATCTCTATCCTGCAATAATAAATTGTGTTCGTATAGGCATTTTGCACGCAGCTATGGAAATTGCTGCTCTGGCTACCGTTTCTGATACCCCTCCCATTTCATAAAGTATTCGGCCCGGTTTAACAACGGATACCCAGTATTCGGGGGATCCTTTCCCCGAACCCATACGCGTTTCTGCGGGTCTTAATGTCACAGGTTTGTCGGGAAATATACGTACCCATATTTTTTCCACCACGACGTGCGTATCGTGTCATTGCCCTTCGACCTGCTTCTATTTGTCTAGCTGTGATCCAAGCGGGTTCAAGTGCCTGAAGAGCGTATCTGCCGAAACAAATACGATTGCCCCGACAGGATATTCCCTTCATTCTTCCTCTATATTTGTTTACGAAATCTGGTTCTTTTTGGGTTATAGTTGATGGTTCTTTGTTTCTTTAATTCCATATCCATCTCTACTGCAGAACTGGACATGAGAGTTTCTTCTCATCCAGCTCCTCATGAATGAAATAAAATAATTTCATATTATGAATACCCATATATATTGTTTACATAATAGATTAAACAATGGGATTTATTGATATTGAATTTGTCATATAGAATAGAAAATAGAAAGCAGTATAGACATACTGCTAGGTGTGATATACAAATAATACTTTCTTTATACTTTACTTTATACTTTATAACATAACGAATCTTTTTTTTTTTATACCAATTGATTCACCAAAAAGTTATAATTCAATAAATAAATAGTTTCGCGGGCGAATATTGACTCTTTCCTATTTCATTCGTAAGGCCAACCATGACCATGACCTCTAACAATTTGTTCTTGGTTCGTTCCGCCATCCCACCCAATAAATCATTAAATTCATTTTCAATAGAATCCTATGCAGTCACAGGTTCCATCGTTCCCATAGCTTCTCTACTAATGGTTAGGTCCAAACTCTGCAATGGAGCTCCTCCAAAATTCAGTTCTGAGTCAATCTCCTTAGTTTTTATTAACTCAGGCTCTTTTTTTTTTTTTTATTTAATGTTTAATTTATTTGATGCTTTATCACTGCCCTGCCCTTTATGAGGTAATTCATAGACCATACATATTGGAATACTATATCATTGATATTTTTATTCTCTCTTTCTATCATCCTTCCATTTATCCACATCCCTTTTTTTTGTAACAACCCATTTTTATGGAAAAAATTGCAGTTGCTACAACTATATGATCAGTCTATTCATATAGTGACTGTTTCTTAGGATCTCGACAATACGAAGCAATAAGTTGGTTATTTGTTTACTAAGTTTATAGTAAAGGTCAATCTATTTTTTTTATGAATCCTAATTCTAAACTCTAAAGAAAAAAATTAACAGTCACACACTAAGCATAGCAATTCTACTAAAAAGATCAATCAAATTTTAATTCAATCCTATAAATTAGAATAGAATTTCTCATTTTTAGTTTGGTTTAACTAATGAAAAAAAGAACGAAAGATTTTGTAATTCTTTTTCTATCACTAGACAGACAAATAAGTTCCACTATTCCTCATTCACAAATATCAAATTTTTATGCCTAATACTCCATAGATGGTTCGAGTTGTATACGAACAATAATCAATTTTAGCGCAATTGTTTGTAAAGGAACCCTACCCTCTCTGATCCATTCAACACGTGCAATTTCTTTTCCGTCGATACGCCCTGCAATTTGCACTTGAATTCCTTTTGTATCTGTTTGTTCAGTTAATTCAATAGCTTTTTTTCATTGCCTTTCGAAAGAAACTCTATTTTTAATTGTAAAGCTATATATTCTGCAAGAATATTAGGTTGTCCATAAGGTTTTCAACTCTTGTGATGGCAATGTTTAGTCTCAGTTCAGAATGAAATTCTTTTTGTACATTTTCTGTAATTCTTCTATTCCTCGTGTTCGACCTTCTATTAATAAATTGGGAAAGCCAATATAGATTATGACCTGGATCAAATCAATTCTTTTTCAATTCCTATACGTGCAATTCCTTGAAACCTGAGGATATTCTCCTATTTTTTTTTGTACATAGTTCTTAATAGAATCCCGTATTTTTCATCTTCCTGTAGACCTGCGGGGTAACTTTTTTGTTTTGCAGACCAAAAGAATGATGACTTTGGGTTGTACCAAGTCTGAAACCGAGTGGATTAATTTTTTGTCCCATATTTTTCTATTATATTATCTTCCCATCCATATTTTTTTTTCGAAATACGAATCTCAATCAATTTTAAATGAATCTAAGATTTAGATTTATCCTTCAATACAATTGTTATATGACAGGTGGGTTTTTTTATTGGATAACTACGTCCTCGAGCCCTAGGCCTTAACCTTTTCATAACAGTCCCTCCATTGACTTCAGCTTTACTAATGAATGAAGCAGCTTCGTTCAAGCCCATATTATGACTGGCATTTGCTGCTGCGGAATAAACCAATTTTAAAATCGGATAAGATGCTCGATAAGGCATGAGTTCCAGTATCATAAGTGTTTCTTCGTATGAACGTCCGCGAATCTGATCAATTACTCTTCGTGCTTTGAAAGCAGACATATGTATATGTTGAGCTAAAACTTTAACTTCCGTACCTGAACCCGAGTTTTTTATCATAAAGTTATCTCCCCACCAATCAAATCAATAATAAAGACCTATTTTACTTAATTTTTATATTTAAATTAAAAATTAACGACGAGATTTATTATCGCTTCTCGCGTGTTTTGCAAAAATCAGCGTAGGTACGAATTCTCCCAATTTGTGACCTACCATACGATCAGTTATATAAATAGGTAAATGCTCCTTTCCATTATGAATGGCAATTGTATGGCCAATCATTGTGGGTATAATAGTAGATGCTCGAGACCAAGTTACTATTATTTCTTTCTCCTCCCTCATGTTGAGTTTTTTCTTTTTTTGATAAATGATTAGCTACAAAAGGATTTTTAATAGGCGTGCCACAGTTAACCCCTTTTTTTTACATTTTTAAGATTGGCATTCTATGTCCATCAATATCTCGATCTAAGTATGAAGGTAAGAAAAAAATTCAATAATGAATGATGAATGGAAAAAGAAAATCCCTTAGCTAGATAAGGAAGGGGCGGATGTAGCCAAGTGGATCAAGGCAGTGGATTGTGAATCCACCATGCGCGAGTTCAATTCCGTCGTTCGCCCATCACATTATTTCAAATTCAAAAATAAAATTCTATTTTCAATATTCCTATTTATTTACGGCGACGAAGAATAAAACTATCACTATATTTTTTCCTTTTCCTACTTCTTCTTCCAAGCGCAGGATAACCCCAAGGGGTTGTGGGTTTTCTACCAATTGGGGCTTTCCCTTCACCGCCCCCATGGGGATGGTCTACAGGGTTCATAACCACTCCTCTTACTACAGGACGCTTACCTAACCAACACTTAGATCCGGCTCTACCCAAACTTTTTTGGTTTGCCCCAACATTACCCACTTGCCCGACTGTTGCTAAGCAGTTTTTGGATATCAAACGGACCTCCCCAGATGGTAATCTTAATGTGGCCGATTTACCCTCTTTTGCAATCAGTTTCTTTACAGCACCTGCTGCTCTAGCTAATTGTCCACCCTTTCCAGGTGTGATTTCTATGTTATGTATGGCCGTGCCTAAGGGCATATCGGTTGAAGTAGATTCTTCTTTTTTATCAATAAAAACCCCTTCCCAAACTGTACAAGCTTCTTCCAAAGCATACGGCTTTCTAGATGTATATGATGATATCTATACAGATGGATCTTATATAAATCCTATGATGAAGTACCACATGAGTGGATATATAGGAATCCAAATCTGCCGAATCACCTCATGTTATGATCTTCTACATCCTAGGTCTCCCCGTTCCGTCATCTGGCTTATGTTCTTCATGTAGCATTCAGACCGAATGACTCTATGAAAGTACGTCGATACTTCCACATATTTATTACAGGTAACGTAGGAGACATCTCTATTTTCCCAGGGGATCTTTATAATTACCACTGCTTAGCTTTCAATTCGCCTCTGACCATCAAATTAAATGTGAATAACCCGTCCTCCTCTCTTTGAAACAAGGGGCGCTTCCGGCTCTGTGCGTGCTTCAAACAATTTTGTCTTCTCCATATTACCATATCTCTAGAGTCAATAATTTTCTATGAGGAACTACTGAACTCAATCACTTGCTGCCGTTACTCAACAGTTTTCTGTTGAGGTCTATCCCATAAAGTACTCAAAATCAGTGATCGATTTCTAGGTTTTGTCGTAAACCTAATTGGTTACTTCAATTACGTAAATCAATAGTTCAAACCCACTCAAGGTAGGGCATTTCCCATTGATATAGGAACTTCTGTACCAGAAACAATGGTATCTCAATTATAGCCCCTCTGGGATGTAAAATATATCTCTTCTCACCATCCCCATAGTGTATGAGACAAATGTATGCATTTCGATTAGGGTCGTATTCTATGGTTACGATTCTACCGGATATGTCTTTTTCATTCCGTCTAAAATCGATTTTACAGTATAGACGCTTATGACCTCCCCCTCTATGCCCTGCGGTAATGATTCCTCTGGAATTACGACCTTTACCACAACGATGCTGTCCATAGATCAAATTATTTCGTGGATTGGATTCCTTGACTGTCTACGACTCCATTGCGTGTGCTCAGGGTAGAAGTTTTGTATAAATGTATCGCCGTGTTATTAAGTATTTTGCTTTAAGTTCTTTTCTCTATAAGAGGTGGAATAGAATAACCCGGTTGAAGCGTAATGATCAACCGTTTGTAATGCATTGCATGTCCCATAATAGGTCCCATTCTTCTACCTTTTCTGGGAGTCGATGACTATTCATAGCTATTACCTTGACACCAAAGAAAAGTTCGACCCAATGCTTTATTTCTGTCCTAGTTGATCCTGATTCGACATTAAGTATATTGATTGTTCCCAATAACCGAAATTTTTTTCTGTAAATACTGCATATTTGATTCCATCCATAAATCCATTTTCTTCCCTATGAGTTCCAGTATCGATAAAATTCAATTCTTACTGTTCATATGTTATGGTATGAATATACCATACCAATTCGTTATGTATGGATGATGAGATTCCATTGATACAGAGCCAATTACAATAGACTTATTAAACACGTTCCCATTGGCGTGCATCCAGCAGGAATTGAACCTACAATTCGCCAATTATGAGTTGGGCGCTTTAACCATTCAGCCATGGATGTAACAGGGATCATCGTACATCGTGAATAACCAAATTCAATTGAAATGAAATCTTTAGGAGGAATCAATGAAAGGACATCAATTCAAATCCTGGATCTTCAATTGAGAGAGATATTGAGAGAGATCAAATTCTCACTATGATTCATGGATCAAATTCGATTCAGTGGGATCTTTCACTCCCATTTTTTCCACCAAGAACGTTTTATGAAACTCTTTGACCCCCGAATTTGGGTATCCTACTTTCGTTCAACAAGCAATCGATATTTCGCGATCAAAGGTGTAGTACTGCTTGTAGTAGCGGTCCTTATATCTCGTATTAACAATCGAAAGATGGTCGAAAGAAAAAATCTCTATTTGATGGGGCTTCTTCCTATACCTATGAATTCCATTGGACCCAGAAATGAGACATTGGAAGAATCCTTTTGGTCTTCAATATCAATAGGTTGATTGTTTCGCTCCTCTATCTTCCAAAGGAAAAAGATTTCTGCGAGTTGTTTCATGGATCCACATCTACAAAAAAGTACTTAGGTTCTCCCAATAAATAAAAAGTGTATCATGTCTGAATCTAACCGGGGTTCGCGGTGGTGGAGGAACCGGATCGGAAAAAAAGAGGATTCTAGTTGTAAGATATCTAATGAAACCGTAGCTGGAATGGAAATCTCATTCAAAAGAAAGATAGCAAATATCTGGAGTTTATTTTTTTATTCCATACGGATGATCCGATCCGCAAGGACCATGATTGGGAATTGTTTGATCGTCTTTTTCTCGAGGAAGAAGCGAAACATAATCAACTTGAATTCAGGACAGCTATTCGAAATCTTAGGGAAAGACTTGATTTGTTATCTCATGTCTGCTTTTCGTGAAAAAGACCAATTGAAGGAGGTTTCTTCAAACAACAAGGAGCTGAGGCAACTATTCAATCAAATGATATTGAGCATCTTTCCCATCTCTTCTCGAAACAAAGGGTATTTCTTTGCAAAATTGTGCTCAATTTCCTATGTGGCAATTCCATAAGATCTCTCCGTTAGTTGGGGAAGAATCAGCACGAATCGGATTTTTTTGAGGAACGTATCGAGAAAATTGGATTTGGTTAGACAATGTGTGGTTGGTAAACAAGGATCGGTTTTTAGCAAGGTACGGAATGTATTGTCAAATATTCAATATGATTCCACAAGATCTCTTTTCGTTCAAGTAACGGATTCTAGCCATTGAAGGATCTTCTGATCAATCCAGAGATCATTTCGATTCCATTAGAAATGAGGATTCAGAATATCACACATTGATCGATCAAACAGAGATTCAGCAACTAAAAGAAAGATCGATTCTTTGGGATCCTTCCTTTCTTCAAACAGAACTAACAGAGATAGAATCAGATCGATTCCCGAAATGCCTTCTTGGATCTTCCTCAATGTCCCGGCTATTCACGGGACGTGAAACAGATGAATAATCTTCTGCTTCCAGAAGAAATCGAAGAATTTCTTGGGAATCCTACCAGATCAATTCGTTCTTTTTTCTCTGACAGATGGTCAGAACTTCATCTGGGTTCGAATCCTACTGAGAGGTCCACTAGAGATCAGAAATTATTGAAGAAAAAACAAGATGTTTCTTTTGTCCCTTCCAGGCGATCGGAAAATAAAGAAATGGTTGATATATTCAAGATAATTACGTATTTACAAAATACCGTCTCAATTCATCCTATTTCATCAGATCCGGGATGTGATATGGTTCCGAAGGATGAACCGGATATGGACAGTTCCAATAAGATTTCATTCTTGAACAAAAATCTATTTTTGATTTATTTCATCTATTCCACAACCGGAACAAGGGGATACACGTTACACCACGATTTTGAATCAGAAGAGAGATTTCAAGAAATAGCAGATCTATTCACTCTATCAATAACCGAGCCGGATCTGGTGTATCATAGGGGATTTGCCTTTTATATTGATTCCTACGGATTGGATCAAAAAAAATTCTTGAATGAGGTATTCAACTCCAGAGATGAATCGAAAAGGAAATCTTTTTTGGTTCTACCTCCTCTTTTTTATGAAGAGAATGAATCTTTTTATCGAAGGATCAGAAAAAAATCGGTCCGTATCTACTGTGGGAATGATTTGGAAGATCCAAAACTAAAAACAGCAGTATTTGCTAGCAACAACAAAACGGAGGCAGTCAATCAATATAGATTGATCCGAGATCTGATTCAAATCCAATATAGAATCCATGGGTACATAAGAAATGTATCGAATCGATTTTTTTAATGAATAGATCCGATCGCAACTTCGAATATGGAATTCAAAGGGGTCAAATAGGAAATGATACTCTGAATCATATAACTATAATGAAATATACGATCAACCAACATTTATCAATTGGAAAAAGAGTCAGAAGAAATGGTTTGATCCTCTTATTTCTCGAACCGAGAGATCCATGAATCGGAATTCTGATGCATATAGATACAAATGCTCCGATGGGGGCAAAATTTCCAGGAACATTTGGAACATTTCGTTTTTGAACAGAAGAACCGTTTTCAAGTAGTGTTCGATCGATTACGTATTAATCAATATTCGATTGATTGGTCCGAAGCTATCGACAAACAAGATTTGTCTAAGACACTTCGTTTCTTTTTGTCCAAGTTACTTCTCTTTTTGTCCAAGTCACTTCGCTTTTTGTCCAAGCCACTTTCCTTTTTCTCTGTGAGTATCGGGAATATCCCCATTCATAGGTCGAGATCCACATCTATGAATTGAAAGGTCCGAATGATCAACTCTGCAATCAGGTGTTAGAATCAATAGGTCTTCAAATCGTTCATTTGAAGAAATTGAAACCCTTCTTATTGGATGATCATGATACTTCCCAAAGACCGAAATTCTTGATCAATGGGGGAACAATATTCTCATTTTTGTTCAAAAAGATACCAAAGTGGATGATTGACTCATTCCATACTAGAAATAATCGCAGGAAATCCTTTGATAACACGGATTCCTATTTCTCAATGCTATCCCACGATCGAGACAATTGGCTGAATCCCGTGAAACCATTTGATAGAAGTTCATTGATATCTTCTTTTTATAAAGCAAATCGACTTCGATTCTTGAATGATCCACAGCACTTCTGGTTCTATTGTAACAAAGATTCCCTTTTTATGCGGAAAAGACCCGTATCAATAATTATGATCTTCCATATGGACAATTCCTCAATATCTTGTTCATTCGCAAGAAAATATTTTCTTTGTGCGTCGGTAACGGTAAAAAAACATATTTTTTTTTTGGAGAGAGACTATTTCACCAATCAGTCACAGGTATCTGACATATTCATACCTAACCTAACGATTTTCCACAAAATGGTGACGAAACGTATAACTTGTACAAATCTTTCCATTTTCCAATTCGATCCGATCCATTCGTTCGTAGAGCTATTTACTCGATCGCAGACATTTCTGCAACACCTCTAACAGAGGAACAAATAGTCAATTTGGAAAGAACTTATTGTCAGCCTCTTTCAGATATGAATCTATCTGATTCAGAGGAAGAACTTACATCAGTATCTCAGTTTCAATTCAAACATGGGTTTGATTCACACTCCATGTTCTGAGAAATATTTACCATCCGGAAAGGAGGAAAAAACAGAGTCTTTGTCTAAAAAAATGCGTTGAAAGGGAGATGTATAGAACCTTTCAAGGGGATAGTGCTTTTGCAAATCTCTCAAAATGGAATCTGTTCCAAACATATATGCCATGGTTCCTTACTTCGACAGGGTGCAAATATCTAAATTTCATCCTTTTAGATACTTTTTCAGACCCATTGCCGATACTAAGTAGCAGTCAAAAATGGGTATCCATTTTCATGATATTATGCATGGATCATATATATCATGGCCAATTCTTCAAAAGATTGTGGGCGATTCTTCCACAATGGACTCCGATAAGTGAGATTTCGAGTAAGTGTTTACAGAATCTTCTTCTCTCCGAAGAAATGATTCATCGAAATAATGAGTCACCCCTTTCATTGATATGGACACATCTGAGATCAACAAATGCTCGGGAGTTCCTCTATTCAATCCTTTTCCTTCTTCTTGTTGCTGGATATCTCGTTCGTATACATCTTCTCTTTGTTTCCCGAGCCTCTAGTGAGTTACAGACAGAGTTAGAAAAGATCCAATTTTTGATGATTCCATCATACATGATTGAGTTGCGAAAACTTTTGGATAGGTATCCTACATCTGAACTGAATTCTTTCTGGTTAAAGAATCTCTTTCTAGTTGCTCTGGAACAATTAGGAGATTCTCCGGAAGAAATACGGGGTTCTGCTTCTGGTGGCAACATGCTATTGGGCGGTGGTCCCACTTGTAGGGTCAAATCAATACGTTCTAAGAAGAACTATTTGAATATCAATCTCATCGATCTCATAAGTATCATACCAAATCCCATCAATCGAATCACTTTTTTCGAAATACGAGACATCTAAGTCGTAGAAGTAAAAGATCTATTCATTGATAAGAAAAGAAAAAACGTGAACGGTGATTGGATTGATGATAAAATGGAATCCTGGGTCGCGACCAGTGATTCAATTGATGATGAAGAAAAGAATTCTTGATTCAGTTCTCACCTTAACGACAGAAAAAAGTTGATCAAATTCTATTGAGTCTGACTCATAGTGATCGTTTATCAAAGAATGACTCTGGTTATCAAATGATTGAACAACCGGGATCAATTTACTTACGATACTTAGTTGACATTCATAAAAAGTCTCTAATGAATTATGAGTTCAATAGATCCTGTTTAGCAGAAAGACGGATATTCCTTGCTCATTATCAGACAATCACTTATTCACAAACCTCGTGTGGGGTTAATAGTTTTCATTTCCGATCTCATGAAAACCCTTTTCACTCCCTTAGCCCTATCCCTTTCTAGGGGTATTTTAGTGATAGGTTCTATAGGAACTGGACGATCCTATTTGGTCAAATACCTGGCGACAAACTCCTATGTTCCTTTCATTACGGTATTTCCGAACAAGTTCCTGGATGACAAGCCTAAAGGTTATCTTATTGATGATATCGATATTGATGATAGTGACGATATCGATATTGATGATAGTGACGATATCGATATTGATGATAGTGACGATATGGATATTGATGATAGTGACGATATGGATGATGACCTTGATACGGGGCTGCTAACTATGACGACTATGTATATGAGGGCGAAAATAGACCGATTTGATATCACCCTTCAATTCAGATTAGCAAAAGCAATGTCTCCTTGCATAATATGGATTCCAAACATTCATAATCTGTCTGTGAATGAGTCAGATTACTTATCCCTCGGTCTATTAGAGAACTATCTCTCAGGGATTGGGAAAGATGTTCCACTAGAAATATTCTTGTTATTGCTTCGACTCATATTCCCCAAAAAGTGGATCCCACTTTAATAGCTCCGAATAAATTAGATACATGCATTAAGATACGAAGGCTTCTTATTCCACAAGAACGAAAGCACTTTTTCATTCTTTCCTATACTAGGGGATTTCACTTGGAAAAGAAAATGCTCTATACTAACGGATTCGGGTCCATAACCATGGGTTCAAATGCACGAGATCTTGTAGCACTTATCAATGAGGCCCTATCAATTAGTATTACACAGAAGAAATCAATTATAGAAACTAATACAATTAGATCAGCTCTTCATAGACAAACTTGGGATTTGCGATCCCAGGTAAGATCGGTTCAGGATCATGGGATCTTTTTCTATCAGATAGGAAGGGCTATTGCACAAAATGTACTTCTAAGGAATTGCCCCATAAATCCTATATCTATCTATATGAAGAAGAAATCATGTAAGGAAGGGATTCTTATTTGTACAAATGGTACTTCGAACTTGGAACGAGCATGAAGAAATTAACGATACTTCTTTATCTTTTGAGTTGTTCTGCCGGATCGGTCGCTCAAGATCTTTGGTCTTCACCCGGACCCGATGAAAAAAATTGGATCACTTCTTATGGATTCGTTGAGAATGATTCTGCTCTAGTTCATGGCCTATTAAGTAGAAGGCGCTCTGGTGGGATCCTCACGGACAGAAAAAGATTGCAGTCAGTTTGATGATAATAATCGGTGACATTACTTCTTCGGTCGAACCAAGGAATCAGTTAGATATGATGCAAAATGGATCTTGTTCTATCGTTGATCAGAGATTTCTATATGAAAAATACGAATCAGGTTTGAAGAAGGGAAGGAGAAAGAGCCTTCGACCCGCAACAGATAGAGGAGGATTTATTCAATCACATAGTTTGGGCTCCTAGAATATGGCGCCCTTGTGGCAATCTATTTGATTGTATCGAAAGGCCCACTGAATTGGGATTTCCCTATTGGGCCGGGTCATTTCGGGGCAAGCGGATCATTTATCATAAAGAGGGTGAGCTTCAAGAGAATGATTCGGAGTTCTTGCAGGGTGGAACCATGCAGTACCAGACACGAGATAGATCTTCCAAAGAACAAGGCTTTTTTTCGAATAAGCCGATTCATTTTGGACCCTGCGGATCCATTCTTTTTCCTATTCAAAGATCGGCCCTTTGTCTCTGTGTTTTCACGTCGAGAATTCTTTGCAGATGAAGAGATGTCAAAGGCGCTTATTACTTCCCAAACAAATCCTCCTACATCTATAGATAATCGCTGGTTCATCAAGAATACGCAAGAAAAGCACTTCGAATCGTTGATTCATCATCGCCCGAGATGGCTTAGAACCAATAGTTCATTATCTAATGGATCTTTCCGTTATAATACTCTATCCGAGTTATCAGTATTTATCAAATCTGTTCTATCTAACGGAACGCTATTGGATCAAATGACAAAGACATTGTTGAAAGGGATGGCTTTTCCCGGATGAAATGAAAGATTTGATTCATGTAACAGGAGAAAGATTTCCCATTCCTTAGTCGTAAAGATATGTGGCCACGAAAAGGGATTAAGTGGAAGAAAGGTGGCCGGGTGATAGAGTCGTGGAAACACTTGTTTTATTCCATATTTCGGACCTTAGCTCCATGGAACAATATGCTACTGCTGAAACATGGAAGAATTGAAATCTTAGATCAAAATATTATGTATGGATGATATGAACTGCCTAAACAAGAATTCTTGAAGGGCGAACAACCCAGAGCCTATTACTCACTACATCAAACAATTTCCATTAATGAAACCATGGAAATCCATCGGAAAATCAAAAAATACGCATGTCCGATGAAATGGTTGTTGCTATCTGCTCCAATAACGAATCATTGGTTTAACTGAATAACTAAAGAAAATAGATAGACCTTTCTCTTCGTCTCAGGTCGATAGATCTTCTCAATTGGAAGATCTCCCATATGGATAATACACATTCCAGTTTCCCGAGCCTAATTCTAATTGTTTTGTTCCGAAGCAAAGATATCCACGGAGGCCAGTTCGTCCTATTCAGATATTCGACCAAAGGGTACTGGATTCTCTTTCGGATAGGCCCTGAAAGGAGAAGGAAGGCTGGAATGCCAGCGCCAACAGACGTCTGTCTATTCTCTAATTCACCCGACCCGATAGTACCCATTTTTGGGGCGTCAGTGCCAAAGTCACTGAAGGGTAAGTCGCCAATCCTAAAACGGACTAGGTAATGTACTTTATCTGCTGAGTTACGGGTACTGGTGGGTATTTTACCAGAGGTTTCTATCAATCTACCCTTGTGTGATTCCTGTTGAATCATATACTCGGGGGGTGGGTGCAGGCCGGACGATTTCAAAACAGACTCCTCATTCATTAGATAGAGAAGATCGCCAAGATTTCGTGATCCGCTGCCGAACCTATTCCAATTCCAGCAGCCCGGACTCGGATCGTGGGGATCGCCGGAATACTTCGTATCATAAGATACTCAGTATATCAATATTGATTAGATCCGAAATCTTTTATTGAATTGCTCATTCAATGAGCATTCTCAATATTATGCCTTGAAGAGGACTCGAACCTCCACGCTCTTTGCTTTGAGATTTTGAGTCTCGCGTGTCTACCATTTCACCATCAAGGCATCTTGAAAGTGAATCGTATTCTATGAATATGATATCTATCTAGTGTGATATATGGAATATATGACATATATGACAAAGGTGGAGTCTTGGAGTATTTCTATCGATCGGTCATGTCATATAGGCCCGAGTCAGACATAAAATTTCCTCGATTTGAATTATGTTATCCGGAGGAGACCTTATCCTTATATATATATCAAAAAGATG
>JAFKAK010000440.1:27500-32041 GCA_019914995.1 Acanthochlamys bracteata
AAGGCTTGGTGGATACCTAGAGCGCAGAGACGAAGGGCGTAGCAAGCGACGAAGTACTTCGGGGTTGAAATGACATAGATCCGGGATTCCCGAATAGGTCAGCACCGAACTGCTGCTGAATCCATGGGCAGGCAGAGACAACCTGGCGAGCTGAAACATCTTAGTAGCCAAAAAAAGCAAGCGATTCCCGTAGTGGCGGCGAGGCGAAATGGGGCAGCCTAAGCCGTGAAAACAGGGTTGTGGAGAACAATACAGGCGTCGTGCTGCTAGGCGAAGCGGTGGTGCACCTAGATGGCGAGTCAGTAGCCGAAAGCATCACAGCGCGCGCTCTGGCCCGGTAGCATGGGGGCACGTGGAATCCCGTGTGGATGGCAGGACCACCTTGCAGGTAAATACTCTGGGTGACCGATGCGAAGTAGTACCGTGAGGAAGAGAGTGAAAGAGCCATCGGGGTAAATAGAACATGAGCCGTGAGCTCCCAAACAGTGGGAGGAGAATGTGATCTCTGACCGCGTGCCTGTTGAAGGGAATGAGCCGGCGGCGCTCGCAGGCGGTGGCGGTTGGGAACCACCGGGCCGTGGCAAGCGAGTCTTCTGGGGCGGTGCTCACTGCTTATGGACCCGAACCTGGGTGATCTATCCATGACCGGGATGAAGCTTGCGGGTGAAACCAGTGGAGGTCGAACCGACTGATGTTGAAGGAATCAGCGGATGAGTTGTGAATTTGGGGTGAAATGCCACTCGGGCAAGTAGCTGGTTCTCCGAAATGCGTTGAGGCGCGGCGGATGACTGGACATCTGGGGAGTGGCTTACTGTTTCGGTGCAGGCGCGAGAGCAGTACCAAATCAGGCAAACTCTGGCCACTAGATACCAGCCCAAAAATAGGGGGTCAAAGGTCGGCCAGTGAGACGATGGGATAAGCTGTCGTCGAGAAACTGGCCCGGATCACCCAGCTAAGGCCCTAAATGACCGCTCAGTGATAAAGGGGTAGGGGTGCAGAGACAGCCAGGAGGTTTGCCTAGAAGCGGCCACCCTTGAAAGAGTGCGTATGGCTCACTGATCGAGCGCTCTTGCCGAAGATGAACAGGCTAAGCCATCTGCCGAAGCTGTGGGATGTAAATGCATCGGGGTGGGCATTTCACGCAGCAGAAGCACCCGCGCAAGCAGGTAATGGACGAAGCGGAAGCGAGAATGTCGGCAGACGCGCAAACATTGGTGAGAATCCATGCCCGAAAGCCTAAGGGGTTCCTCCAAGGTTCGTCCACGGAGGGTGGTCAGGGCCTAATCCCAGGCCAGAAGAGCGTAGTCGATGGACAACAGGTGAATATTCTGTACTGCCTTGTTGGTCCCGAGGGGACGGAGGGGCTGATTTAGCCGAAGATGGTTATCAGTTCAAGGGACGCAAGGTGACCTTGCTTTTGCAGGAGTAAGAGGGGTAGAAAATGCCTCGAGCCAATGTCCCAGTACCAGGCGCTGCGGCGCTGGTAACCATACTCCCAGGAAAGCTCAGACGACCTTCAACAAGGGTACCTGTGCCCAGAACCGACACAGGTGGGTAGGTAGAGAATACCTGGGGGGCGCGAGACAGCTCTCTCTAAGGAACTCGGCAAAATAGCCCCGTGGCTTCGGGGAGAAGGGTGCCTCCTCACACAGGGGTCCCGCAGTGACCAGGCCGGGCGACTGTTTACAAAACACAGGTCTCCGCAAGTCGCCAAGACCATGTATGAGGGCTGACGCCTGCCCAGTGCCGGAAGGTCAAGGAGTTGGTGACCTGATGACAGGAGCCGGCGACCAGCCCCAGTGAACGGCGGCCATATTCTGGCAGTCTAAGGTAGCGAAAATTCCTTGTCAGGTAAAGTTCCGACCGACACGAAAGGCGTAACGATCTGGGCACTGTCTCAGAGAGGCTCGGTGAAATAGACATGTCTGTGAAGATGCGGACTTCTGCACCTGGACAGAAAGACCCTGAAACTTTACTGTTCCTGGGATTGGCTTTGGGCCTTTCCAGCAACAGGTGGAAGGCGAAGAAGCCTCCCTTCGGGGGCCCGAGCCATCAGTGGATACCACTCTGGAAGAGCTAGAATTCTAACCTTGTGTCAGGCCCTGCGGGCCCGAGGACAGTCTCAGGTAGACGTTTCTATGGGCGTAGGCCTCCCAAAGGTAACGGGGCGTGCAAGGTTTCCTCGGGCCGGACGGAGATTGGCCCTCAGGTGCAAAGGCAGAAGGGAGCTTGACTGCAAGACCCACCCGTCGAGCAGGGACGAAGTCGGCCTTAGTGATCCGACGGTGCCAGTGGAAGGGCCGTCGCTCAACGGATAAAAAGTTACTCTAGGGATAACAGGCTGATCTTCCCAAGGTTCCACATCGACAGGAAGGTTTGGCACCTCGATGTCGCTCTTCGCCACCTGGAACATTAGTATGTTCAAAAGGTTGGGCTGTTCGCCCATTAAATGACGTACGTGAGCTGGGTTTCAGAACGTCGTGAGACAGTTCAGTCCATCCCCCGTGTGGGCGTTAGAGCATTGAGAAGGACCTTTCCCTGGTACGAGGACCGGGAAGGACGCACCTCTGGTGTACCAGTTATCGCCCCACGGTAAACGCTGGGTAGCCAAAGTGCAGGAGCGGATAACTGCTGAGCGCATCTAGTAGTAAGCCCACCCAAGATGGTGCTCTCTGACCGACTTCCCCCAGAGCCTTCGGTAGCACAGCCGAGACGGCGACAGGTTCTCTGCCTGCGAGGATGGACGACAAGTATTGAAATCCAGATAGTGCGGCGAGGACAGCCGTTTATCATTACGATAGGTGTCAAGTGGGTGCAGTGATGTATGCAGCTGGGCATCCTAACAGACCGAGAGATTTGAACCTTGTTCCCCACCGACTTGATCAATTCAGTCAGGCACTCATCTATTTTCATTGTTCAACTCTTTGACAACATGAAAAAAACCAAAGCTCTGCTCTGCCCTCCTCTACTCTGTCAAGGGATGGAAGGCAGGGGCCTTTAATATCCCTTCAGTCAAGGTGGGCCTCTGATCACTAGCCAATATGCTTTTTTCTGTCTTTCGCCCGTTCATGGTTCGATATTCTGGTGTCCTAGGCGTGGGGAACCACCAATCCATCCCGAACTTGAGGCCCGTTCGCTCTACTGCGGTGACGATGCTGTGAGAGTCCTGCGGAAAAATACGGCTCCCGACAATATGATGATAAAAGCAACACCTCCTATTTGACTTTTAAAATGGCCGAAAAAAAAATAAAAAATGCAAGGTCGTCTTTATTATACCAGTATGACCATCTTCTCTCCTTACCTCAGACACTGTTGTTCTAAGAAGAAGAAACGCTTTCATCTTCTTGAAAATATTGGCTGGGAGGAAGGTTCCTTTGAGGAGTACTCCGGAACAGATCCAGCGGAGACAGGGTGGGGCCTGGCTCAGAGGATTGGCACGTGGCTACGAACCACACGGTGTCAGGGGTTCGAATCCCTCTCGCCCACAACCGGCCCAAAAGGTAGGACCTTTCCTTTACCTCTGGGTAGGAAAATCCTGATCGGGATAGCCGGACGCAAAGCTATTGATGGGTCTTTTGTCGAAATGGAATGGCCTTATTCTTTTTATTTATCTTGAATGGAATGAGGAAAAAATTTACATTAGCAGTGGCCTTTTCGGAATCAGCATGGTTTGGTTTACTCCGTAACTCTTGCTCAAGGGCTTGGGCGAATAACAAAGCAAGTACATGCATAAAGTACAAGTATACAAGTATTGTAGCATACTTAAAATGCGTTTCTCGTCATTAATATGTTTGGTCGCGATGGTGGCGCTTATCAGGAGAATTGGATGATCTTTGATGCACTGCGAGTTACATCATCTGGAGTTCTGGTGGCGATTGCTTAATTGGCGATTTACAGGATTTTCCGGTCCACCAGGTATTGAAGGGTGATTCTAAAATATCGTAGAACAGAATGTAATGGTGCGATTGAATGAATAGAAACAAGAACTTGGGGAATAGTTACTAATCCTAACGGTCAAACAACCCTTTAGATTCAATTCTTCATTCTTTAATTTGGAATTAATCAATCTTTTAGGTCGCGTCAATCTCCCACAAATAGGATTCAGATACCACGACGGTCAGTTAACAGCCGACATCTACACTGAGCTGCGAGGAACGGCAGAATTCTGCCTCATGGGAGTTCACTCCCGTTCTCAACCCACATGAACAATAACCATGGGGTGACTTCTTGCCCAACTCCCGGAACTTCTTCGTCGTGGCTCTGTCCCATGCCCCTCATTTCATGGGGAACTATGGTATTTTATTTATATTCCATCTATGTCCCAGTCCATGCATTTCCTGCTCCATCCCTTTGGTGTCATTGACTAGAATGTCATTCAATCGAAAGAAAGATGGTATCATTGACATAAGAGATGTCATTTCTCATTTATAATCTATCTGTCTCTATATATGAAAGTTAAAGAAATCATCATATAATAAATCGAGAAATTGCAATAGAAAGAAAAGGAGGTTTGCGATGATTTTGAAATCTTTTTCTACTAG
>JAFKAK010000441.1:0-31359 GCA_019914995.1 Acanthochlamys bracteata
AATACTATATTAGGTAGAATTATAGAAATTATTTATTTAAATAGTTATAAGAGCTACTCAGTCTTTGATTTTTAAAACTTTTACTTAGAAGAAAGATTATACATATATATACCATAGACTTATTATATATATCTAGTTATTTAATATAGTCTATTTTTACTATTAAAGTTAAAGTGCTCTAATATTTCTAAGACTTGGTATAAAGACGCGGTCTTTTATATTAATAAAAAGGCTTTACTAGCGTTTTACAACGTTTTATAAAGTATTTATATTAGAAACTATAAAATGCCTTTAAGACTACTAGGCTTATTTTTATTAATAGTTTTTTAGTAGTAATAGACTATTTTAATATAAGACTAATGACCCTACTAGACTACCTACTCTAATACGCCTTAGTAAAAAAACCTGAAGTAATAAAAATAAACTTAGGTTTTGAAACAAAGCTAGTAATAATCTCTAAAAAATTAATAATAGTTATTTTTTAAAGTTTATATAGTTTATAGGTTTTTATTTACTACATTAAGGTAGTTAGTAGGGTCTTATATTAAGTCTATTACTACTAATGTTAATAACCTAGTTAAAGGCTTTTTATAGTTTTCTAGTATAAACACTTTAAAAAACGCGTTATAAAAGGCTAGTAGGAAGCCTTTTTATTAAAATAAAAGACGTGTCTTTATGCTAAGTCCTAGATATATTAGGGAGTACTTTAACTTTAGTAGTAAAAAAATAGACTATATTAAGTAGCTAGAGAATATAGGATAAGTATATAGGTATATATAGTATTAAAATCTTTATTTTAAATAATAATTTTTAAAATCCTAGGACTAGTAGCTCTTATAGCTATTTAGAATAAGTAACCTTTATAACCCTACCTAATATAGTATTATATATATATTAAAGTGCTTTAACTATATAACTCTAAGATTTTTATTATTAGTCTAGCTAGTTTTAGAGACTAAGAGCTTTTAATTATAAAATATATTAGTCTCCTTTATACTATACTAAGATATAGACTTACCTTTATAAATAATAAAGTGGTAAAATAGTATACCTAGTAATATAAACACTCTAGATTACTATAATCTACTCCTTATTACCTAGCTAAATAAGGGTAGGTTAAAAATCTTTTTCTAAACCTATTATAACCTTTATTAAACT
Organism: Acanthochlamys bracteata; assembly: GCA_019914995.1. Taxonomy (NCBI): domain Eukaryota; kingdom Viridiplantae; phylum Streptophyta; class Magnoliopsida; order Pandanales; family Velloziaceae; genus Acanthochlamys; species Acanthochlamys bracteata. Next base: position 1,159 of record JAFKAK010000441.1, read on the forward strand.
AATAACACCTATTTAGAAACTAGTTTTATTAAAGTTATAAATATTTTATCTTTATACTATATTTAGCTTTTATCTCCTCTATAAGCTAAAACTATATATTAATTACCTTTTAGATCTTCCTTTATTATATCTTTTAATAATTTTTTACTTAATTAAAGGCTATTTTAAGCTTAGGTATTATACGCTATAAATCTCTAAGCCTAATATTTCCCTATAGGGTCTCTATGCCTAGTAGCTAGTAAATTTATTAGCTATATCTTTTACCTTATATAACTAGGGCGCAAATGCCCTCTTATAAATCTAGGTTAAGAATATATTAAATAAGTGTCTACTCTTTAGTTATAGTAAGCTTTATTATACTAGGGCGTCTATTTAGTAGAAACTACTTTTATTATATTAACTAGTTAGCATAGTTAGTAGGACGTTATATAAGGTAGTGGCGCGTTATGTTTATAAATTTATAATTTTAAAAGGCCTAAAGGCAAGTTTAATTCTGCCTTCTATAATATTTAGTATAAGACGCATAGTTAAAACTTGTTAAGCACTCTTCCTCTTAACGCACCCTAGTAATTAAAAGTAATATAAATAAAACTTAGGTCTTAAATAAAGCTTGTAATAGAACTTAAAAAATTTTTATAGCTATTTTTCCAAGGTTTATATAGGTCCTAAAAGGTGTAAAACTTCTACCCAGCATATTAAAGTATAATAATAACCTAACTTATGAAACTTTAATAGTAAATGGAATTTCTTAAACTAGCTAAGCATCATATAAAAAGATCTAAAGTATTATAAATATTAGACTTACTAAGGCTAAGTAAATGTAAGTTTTTAAAAGTCTATTTATTTAGGTAAAATTATTAAAGAGTTAAGGTAGTAGTAATACTAAAGAAGGTTTTTTACAAGGTTTAATGCTACTATAGTAGGTGTAAGAGTTAACTAGATATAATATATAAACTACTAAGAGGTTAAAGAATTATTTTCTAAGTTAGAAATAACCCTTAGTAGCTATTTTTTAGATAGTATTTATAGTAAATTATAGTATTTTTTTAGAGACTATAGTAAGGCTAAAAAGAGCACTCTAGCTTAATTCTAAAATAATAGGCGCTTAGTAACTAAAGTAGTATAAAGACCTACTAGAATTATAGTATATTTATATTTAATTATAGTAAATATACTCTTACTACTTAATAGTATTATAGTATTATAGGTAATATACTATATTTTATATAAAGAAACTATACGTGTTTACACTACTAAGAAAAGACTCTTTACCTTTACCTTAGTGTAGGTTTATATTTTTTAGAGAGGCTGCGTCCTATAAAATTAGCTAGAAGATAAATAGTTTTACTATAAGTTAGAGTAAAACTTATAGTAAGTCACTATAAGATAGCGTTAGTAGCACGTTATAGCTTTAGGTAATCTATAGTAGTACTAAATATTTGTCCTAAACTAAAGCTATACGTACACGTTTACTCTTATAGTAACTCATATCTAACTCTAACTAGTCTATAATAGATACTTACTATTATTAAAACTTTAGTTACTTTTAAGGACTAGAGTTATGTGCCTGGGATGGAATGATTGTTAAAATCGCTACAATAGATAAGACTTAAAGAGCTATTTAGAGGGGGGGATTATTAGGACCATTCTATCTAACCCTTAAAGTGCCTTAGCGATCATTCCATTTGTCTCTAGGCCACACCTAGATATCTATTGAATAGGTCACGTGACGTATCTATATATTCTCACACACATCCTAAGCACTCCTTCAGGATTTGTCTTACTATAGACTTTGCACTGATCCGAATTGCCTGCCACAACGTGCCTCACAGGCCGGATGAGAAATAGAACACTTTAGGTATGCCATGCGAAATGCGAGAAGGCACCTTTTCCAACGTGGTGTCTCATGCATGTTCTTATGCGCCGACAAGTTACACCAGACGAATCGTTTGCGAACCGTCTCGTGGCCAATGCGGCTCCACTATCTTGTCCTCCGTCTTGTGAGTCTGTCCTTCGTCTTGCGCCCATATCGAAGATCAACTCGAAGACGCCGAACCTCTCACAGTAGCCTTCTCGCATGGACGATGGCTTTATTGCAAGTCCATAACACTGTACCAAAGGTGTCTTGAGAAAAGAGAATGAGCTTGAGCACTAGCGGCAGCATGAATACGGCCCGTTCGGGAAGCCCACGCTTGACCCGGAGCAATGTATTTTCGTCGAGTGTAGCAGTGCAGTCAATGGGACCTCATGTCGCAACACCCCAATAACCGCCGCTGTTATACGGAAGGAAGTCAGGATCGGCAATCGCTCGTTAATCTTCGCTCACGCCCAGCCCCAACAAGCGCACGCATCATCGCTCTCGCTCGGATCTCCTGGAAGAACACGCAATGAATCCTCATAATTCCTTTTGAAGAAGTCTCCCTTTCCTTCACGACAAGCGTCTTTCATCTCTCCAGAAGTGTTTTGATTCTAGTACCCTTCACAGGGAGCAAAACTTTCTCACGGCGAACGAAGGTCTCACTTTCGCGGTCAGACTCACGACCAAGTCGGTTCACCCAATCTTCTACTCTTTCGCGATACTGAATAGACTTCCCAATAGGTCAACCGGAAAAAAATCCGACCACATTCCGCAATGATTTCTGCGCCCAGATGTTTCTCTTCGAAGAAGCTGATGACGCCCCTGATTGCGATGAGCCGATCCGTTGTTCCTTTAAGTCGCGCCCAGTGAAGTCCTGGAGATCGAGTACTAAAAGCGCTAACCATTCGGCACTTTACACCCAAAGCGGTCTGGTCGGAACGAGTCGCCACGATCTGTAGTGGTAGGGCCATTCTATGCTCGTAAAAGGGTTTATCGCTGTCTTTCCCGATGCGGTTGGGATGTTCTTTTCTTTGAAACTCGTGGTGCATTCCCAAAAGATGAGACGAGAAGAACAGCTTGCTTATGAGGTGCTAGAGCTCTTTCTTTGAATGCCCACCCCGCGGCTCTGCAGCGGGAGGGAGTAAAACAAAGCGTAGGTTAGAGCCATGACTTCTGGGGCTGGGATCACGCGGTTAGCGTTGGATTTTTCGGTAAGCAGCAGTCTGTGATGGCGAGAGGATCCTGTCTCGAAGAAGTGGCCCTCAGTTTGCCCGCGGCGCCGAGCAAGAGCAAACGATCGTGATATACGAGTTTTGATAGACGTCGCACATGGACGCTGCTTCTTTGCTCCAATCCTCCGCGTCGTCTTGTACTATGCAGAGGAGTCGACCACAAGAATCGGCCACCCAGGCGATACACCAAACTGACAGTATCTTGGATTGTCTGGGCAGGCTTTCAAACGGGATCCTCGATTTAAAGTCGTTCAGAACGGTTATTGTCGTTTTCCAGGACTGGTATCGTGCCCAGCAACAGCTTAATGCATAGTATGGGACTGGCGCATTGAGCGCTTTTGTGTCAACCAGTCTGGCACCGTTCCGATCCGTTATCTCGATTGCGCGTTGGCATCCATTTCTGTTTTTATATTTTCGGGCACTCCGGATGTTCTGCAAAGCACCGATGGCTCCAATTCTTCGCAATGCCAAGATGCTCATCAGACATGTGTACACTGACAGAGGTGATCGTTTTGAATTTGCCCTGCGCTTTCATTGCCCACGCGAAGTTTAACGGTGAAGCCGTCGTTCGTGGAATAAGCAATGCGGGTGCTGGGAAAACGGATTCTTTTAGGCTAATTCCCATCACGATGTTCAGTTGATTGTGGTTCAAAGATGCTGAATACGACCATTTCCAGTGAACCATGGATGGAAGGATGACGGAAGACTGGTCGATTCTTTCAACAGCATTGATAACGTGAGTACACAAGTGACAGCCGGCTCTTTGCGTTCTCGAAATGTTCGACTTTTGAACGGTGTCCCGCATCATTTGCGGGCCGAAGAGGGTGTTTCGCGGTTCACTCTTCACCAAGATTGCTGAACTATCTCGGACGCGATCGATCTCGGCTACACCTCTGCAATATGCACACAACATATTGAGCAAAAAGTTTCATTCGGGATCCAGCGTTTTCTCATCTCTTCAGGTACGGGAACGAATTTGAGCCTCGTCCATGAATTGGTCGACCGGTCCTAATCTCGTTTGTTGCCGGTCATGGCGGTAGGTTTAGCATCTGTTCAAACTTGAGTAAAGCCGTTTGTATTATTTCTTGTGGTGCCAAAAGACATGCCATGTCTGATTCATCAGGTTGGTGTAACATGGACAAAAAGTTTTGAGACACCCATTCCTTAAGCGCCGAACATGGGTGAACCACGCCACATGCATGCATGCATAGCCGCTTCCTGTGCGCCACGTCGAATAGGCAGCAAGCTCATGCATGCGCATTCTAACGAAAAATTCACCAGTGTATAAAAATGCACCCAGCTGATTTTGCTGTTCGTCGCGTAAGGTAATGAAGAGTCTTGTCCAGCAGCGTAAAGTGCTAGATAGCTATTCAACATAGGATGAAATCTGAAATCTGAAATCAAAAAGCATGGACTTCGAGGATGTCACAACCCTAGTGGAGAATGCGAGCCACGCGACAAGGTCTTCGTATTTTGAATATCATGCAACGATTCCCTCATGCGACTCTACTTAATGATCGTGGGCGGTGTCTATTTGGTATCATTCATCTTCAACCTTGCTGCAGAATCCACTCGATTCATGATGCTGACCTCCATCGGCGCGTTTTCCCATGTTTGGAAGTTCCACAACCTCGACGCCAAATTTTGTGCCCCTCAACGCCGTAACGATGCATTGTCGATTTTCCTGATATGCTTACACGAGCAGGACGGCATTGAGACACCCATCGTTCTGATTGTTAGTTACCTGAGCGAAGCGTCCCCACACTACTTGCTACCTGCGGTCACAAGACCCAACTCGCTGACGTTGACCTCTATGACCGTGCCTTTGTCAGAACAAATTGTTGTGTATACAATGGGTTCTGCGGGTTTTTTTAACCGAGATGATAGGAAATGTACCGTGACCCCAATTCGGGATGCGTGACATTCGCCTAAAGAAGTCAGCCGAGACATATCTACTTTGTATCTGGGCTTGTCGTACCTTCTGTACCGAGACCCATTGGCCTTATGAAACGCTGCTCGAATTTGACGGGGCGCCCAGAAACCTGGGCCCGACGAAGGTGGGTTTCTACGATTTGTTAGTCGACTTAGGTAGAGTAGAGGACGGAGTTGCAGGTTGACTCACGGTGATCATCCTCTTCAACCTCTTCTGTGTCTAGAGCGCGGATACAAAGTTGCATTGGCCCAATCTAGGGGTTGGTATTTGGTGTGTCTCAGACAAGCAGTGAGGACACTTTGTCCCCCGCTTTTCAGAGACCAACACACGAAACCCAGGTTGAAACCCACGTTTTCTTTCCTGTCACAATCGTGTTAGTAATTTAGATCATCGTTTGAAGCGGTGCAGCTCTCAACCAGACACGCTGAACATCTCCTCCTCCGAAATACCCTTCACCTTCGGCAAAAGGGACGCTGAACCGCGCTGCTTCTCATTGCGTTTCTAACAAACGTATCAGCCTTTATATCCCCTTCCGGTACGGCCTTAAATATCTCCCACCTGCTTAATCGCACCAGAGTGGCCGGCGTTTTCTCCGAGCTGCGGTCGAGCAGGCATTGCGGCAGGGCCTCGGTAGCGGGTTCGCGGCTCGACGTCTTGACATTGCGTTCCTCGTGGGCGCGAATCTGCTTTCTTCATCTGTATCTTCTCTGATTGCTGTTAGCAACTACACTTCAAACCTCTGTGTCGGTGCAGTGTGTACCCCTCCTCCGTTTTTCAGCATACAGCTTCGCGCGCAGGCCACGGAGGTTCTGAGCTTTTGACTGGCCTCGCCCCTTCTCGGCGATGCGCTCGCTTGCGCTCTTCGTGGTCAGCGTTTACCATGTTGTTTGGGTGAAACGTTCCACTATGAATTCATTAGAATCGTTTTACGGCGGAACCCAGAAATCTGTGAAAAACGTACTATACTCGTTCTGAGGCATGGCTACCACGATGGATGAGCTCCTGCTCTGGAAGTCTGGGTAATTCGGGGCATCTTGTGCTTGTGTAGGTTGTAGACGATAGAGAGCACTGGAGGTGGTAAAATGTCACCCACTTTCTCGCCAAGATTTCGGCACGCCTAAGCTTAGCGCCATCTGACCCTGCAGCTCCTCAGCCAAACTTCATGATTTCTCGATAGCGAGTGATCTGAACAGCATCCAGCCATTGCAACCGTCAGAATGGCGCTGTTCGCCCGCACAATACGCCGCTCTCTAATCCAACCTCGGAAATGCAACGATTCAACCATCTCTCCGCGCCGGCATAACGACCGTATCGCACACGCTCGAGACGGCAGTGTGCCTGACCCGCTCATCCAGTCCGGCCAACACATTTCGCAAGACCTGAAAGCCAAAGTAGAATCGACGCTTTATTATCACACTCCGCGCCATCGCCTGCACCATCACCCCACCGAACGCCCGCAAGTGAAGATGTCGTCTCCACTTTCATCACCCCCTCGATACGCAAAATGCTCCGCTCCTCCACCCCAACCGGCGCACTACATCACCGCCACATTCACGGCCGCCCCTACCTCGGACACACAGGGCGACAAAATTCGCCTGCCCTTCCCTCATCATGCCCGCACGTCAAGGCCGGTGACGTGCTCCGCTTGAATCGCGCGGACCCACATAGGGTCGCGAGACTATACGCTCAAGGCGCCTGAGGCGATAAAGGGGAACGGGGATCATAGGAAGATAGTGCATTATTTGGATGAGAGGCTGTTTGCGTGTCGGCGACGGTGGTCGGAGGAGAGAGCGAGCCTGATGCGGGTTATGAGAAGACGAAGAGGGAGGCAGAGACATGTGAAGCATGTGTTTAACAAGCACAAGTATACGGTGTTGAGGGTTGAGAGGTGGAGGTCAGAATTTGGAGGAGTATGAGGAGGCGTTGAGAGCGGATGGGCAATAAGAGTTCAATATGCGGTTTGACAGCTGGGAGGAAACAGATGGAAAAGAGGAGAAAGGCGAGTTGAGAATGTATACTTGAATGTACAATATGTGAAGATTAGGATGGGCAACAGCATTGCATGGTAGATGTGTTGATACATTGAGAGATCATGGTGTCATTCTGTACAATATTTACTGAATCAAGGAACAGCGAAGTGGGCAGTGTTTCGCTAGGTTTGAATTGTCCAGTCACATCAATTCAAATATACTTTTTGTGAGTATTCCACATTCTTCTCAAGCTGGGGCATGCTAAGGTTCGACATGGAACGATTATCATTAATTATTCGATTACTAACCTGAGGGGATACAAAACACCGACGCTAAGCCGACACCAGTCGAGAAAGTGAAGGGCGAACAGGGCAAAGTGGACACCAATGCTTGTCCTTTGGCGACTGGTTCTCCGTCAGCCAAAGGTCAATCGCAATACTCGAGCCTGCACTTTTGACAGGGCGCTCCTCAGAGGCAGGGCTGTTGTACCCGATCGCTCCTTGCACACTGGCCGTTCTCTTATCATTCTCGTTGAGAGTGGGATCGACTGGCAGTGTATCTGAGGTTTGCCACTCGGCGACGACAGCTCCTCCCCCCTCTCAAACTTCAACTGCCAGACCAATGCCCCAGTTCCGCCTTTCCTCTCATCCTCCTATTTTCTCTAGAGCGACCCAGTCCAATTGCTTGCACACCCACCTCAGATCTACCATCTCCAGCAACCGCTGCTGGTCCCACTCCATCTGCGCCACATTGTCGTCGTCAAAACCTCCCACTCCCCCTTTGCGTCAGCCTTCAAGCATCCTTCGAATGGCATCCACCACTCATCCTCCCAGAAGCCGAACTGCTCGATGGAGAAGTCCGTTACGAAACGCTGACTTCCGGGCAGAGAGAGTAGGTAGCGAGTGATTTGCATCATATTCTCAGGCCGGCTGGCTGAACATGAACACCGGCGGCTGCTCCTTAACCTGGACGTTGACCCATTCCATAGTAGAGCCAGGCACGGCGACCTCCAGCCTATCCTGGCAGGCTGGCGAAGAACTTTAGTGTCGCAAGGTCCATAAAAATGAGATCATCTGATACACCTCACTTTGTTGAAGGGCCGGCCACGCAATAGGGCTGTTGGTTATCGTCTCCGTACCCGATAGTTGCCTTTGTCTTCCCTTCGAGATGTCGTGGATCTTCCTGATGCTGGTCCCGTGATGGTGCCTTTGAATAGGACGAGTAATTTGACGTTTGAAAACCCTACAACCTTCTGATTGTGTAGGGGAGACGACTGTCTATATGGTACGGGCTCGTAGACGATGTAGACGGGCGTTTCATCGCGACTGGAGGTCTATGATGGAAGGAGAACAGGGGAGGCAATACTTGCTAAGAGAATTCGTGATGAAATAGAGGATTCCGGATTGTTGTTATTAGCAATTTTCGAAGCCCTTGACCGGGAACTCACTGCACGCAATCTACCTTGAACTGATATCCCTTCAACTACCTCGGCCTCGTCGTTGCCTGTTCGCCAAGCGTCAGCGGGTCAGCCTGCCATAGTCAAGGATATCATCAAAATATGCTTTGCCCTGTTTGACCCAACCAAGACCTGAGCGCAACAGATGGGGTGGGGCGCCCAGCACGCCGTGGTCCTACAGGATGAGGCTGAACGATTATCAGCTGTCTCCAGCAAGGAATGCATATCTATGTTAGCCTTGAGGAGACTGTCGTCACTGTGTTAATCCTCAATAGCCCTGTGAGGTCTTTTGCCATTGTGAAAAAAAATTATAGACATGGTTTGATACATCGAATGGGTGTGGTGATCTCTCTCGTCTGATTTCTACTGAACCTACGCGCGGCGACAACGGCCGCCTACGTCCCCTCCACAATGTTACCGATGCTTTCAAAATAGTCGAAACAACTCCATTCGCTATGCTTGTCATATGTCAATCATCGTAAAGCCTTTTGGCAGCGCTCTATGCAGCTGCTGCGGCAATTAGTCGCCACTAATCACTGAGGTTCCCTTATTCAGAGGCCGAAACTGTTGTCGCAATATTGCTGGTCAGAGAGCTCTCGTGATGTAACTCTCAATGTACCGTCTGTGCAGCGTAGAAGTCCTAGAAGCCCGTTAATTTGAAGTTTGACAAGCCCAGAGCCCATTAACATACCGGATACTGCGTCTGAATCATAGTAGTCACCTTCTCTACACCTCCTCCGCCAGCCGCACATTCGCATCCCACTTCCTGAGCTCCTTACCAACCACACGCTCTGACTGACCCGTCTTTCGCTCACCGCTGCCTTCGCCCTCGAAGAAGATGAGCCGGTCGATCTGGTCAATATAGCCCGACAGACGTCCTTGCTCAAACATCTTCGCCGCATAGTCCTCCGCCTTCTCCGCATCGATACCGAGAAGCTCGCCAAGCTGATCGAATCCGATGTTGTTGCAGAGTTTGGAGGCGCCGACGAGGTTGTGCTGCAGGGCTGCCTGGTCAGGACAGTTGAGCCGTCGGCTGTCCGGGCGAGCTGGTGCGGTTGCAGTTTCTCAGCGAAGGCCTTGGTCTCGTGCGGCGGAATGAGGCGGTCGAAGAACATCTTCTCGAGGATGGAGAAGTGCTCGACGGAGCTTGCGCGGTCGTCCTTGTACAAAGTGGCCAGCATTTTAGAGCGCGGCGGTCCTGCAGGCGACAATACAGCGCACACAATTGAGGAGAGAGCGCTTTTGCATCCTCCCGTCCTCTTCGACCATGGATTCTAAGGATAGGGCGTAGTACGCCTTCGCGGCGTCTAGAAAGTTGCGCTGCGAGTCGTGAATGCGGGCCTGGCTGACCTGAAAATGTATCCGTGTTTCCTTGTCCTGCGCTGTAGATGATGTTCTTGACCTTGTTGAGGTGAATGAGCGCGCTCGTCGGGTCGTCCTCCTCCAGATAGCACCGTACAATGCGGACCCACACCTTTGCCTTGTCATCGTTGGATAGCGATCGCTGCGTCGATTCTAGATTGATCAACTGTAAGATACGCGCAGACTTCCGCCAGTCTTCCGTCTCTTCGCAAGCATCCGCGACCGCCTCCTTAATGAGTGTGTCCTGCTCCTCGTACTGTCCCACACCTTGTTCTGCAGCAAAGTGATGACAACCCCGCCCACCTCAATCTTCACCTCTGGATCTTTGATATTGCGGAACTGCTCGACAAAGTTGCTGACAAGAGGTCGGAGTACAACAACACCGAGATTATCGTCTAGAAGGGTGCGGGCGTAGGCGTTTAGGTCCGCGGCGAGGTCCTGCGATGAGGTGGTGATCTGCTGAAGGAGGGTCGAGTAGAAGGCTTGTCGCTGACAGAAGATGATTGAATCTTGCAGAGCTGAATTGACTTCTGCAGAAGCCATTGTGGGTGAGTTTTGGGGTGAGCAGCTGTGTTGCGGAGCTGTTGTTGTGAACGCGGTCGAGGTGGGGAGGTTAGGCGGCAGAGGGAGGCGAGAAAGGTGCGACCAGGGCAGGACAGCGGTGAGTGATTATGTGCTCAATGTGTCAGCTGGTCTCTGCTCTCACTGTGCTGCCAAACAGTCAAAGCCAGTTAAGATCTTGGAATGAACGACTGTAGTGGTGAATGCCACTGTTGTCGCCTATCGATAACAATGCCAAGGCACTAGGCACCCGCACGCTGGCGAGAGTGCCGCTCGCAACCAAACCCCAGCTTTTAAACGACGCGCTGCTCACAGCCCGCGCCTGCTGGTCTCTCACCCAACCTCCCAGAGTAACTGTCGCTTGTCTACCGCACGCTCACCAACTCTATTCCCAAACATTCTTTACATACAACTGCTGGATTTAACGCGCGACTGCCACCATGATGAAGACGGAGGCGGGCACGCCGACCTTCAGCGGCAGCGCGGCTTCATGGATGATGAGTTCTGAGGACACGGGCGAGCTACAAATGCCGCGCGAGGGCAAGAATGCCGTCATGATCTCGCGCATTCCGGAATGGCTTTACGAGCACATCTCAACTGGGATGAGCTTTGCGCAGGGCAACGACAACGACCAGATCGTGATCGGCGAAGTGCTAGCTCTACTCCGGAAAATCCGCGATAGAAACGCTGATGCGCCCAAGAACGCGGGCAATAATCCCGGACAGAAGAAGCTCCAGGGTCCCCAAAGCCACCCTCTATGCGCCTCTTCTTCAATCAAAACTGGCATGCAAAATCCGGTCTGCCTACAGCGTATGAGATCAATGGACAAAGCGTCAACGCCACTCTGCTGCACAACACATACGTCTTCACCGAGAAAGACCTTCCAGGCTACAAGGCCAACGGCGTCGGCCAAAACAAGCCGGCCAGCTTCGGCGGCGCTGTGCAAGACCCCAAAGCCCGCATCACTAAGCCGCGCTCCAAATACCGACGGGCGATACCCAAAGAGACCGCCCTCATCGGCAGCGCAACCGACCAGTACCTCGCCAAAAACCGCTCAACACCCAGGAATTCATCACCTTCAACAGCAAGCGCACAAAGGCCGCCGTCCTGGGCCGCAACGCCCACACCGAAATCATCGAGGCAACACATCGACGAAGTCACCGCCGCGAACAATCTCAAGACCGCTTTCACCTCCTTCATCCGACCGACCAACAAGCCGAAGTCGCAGCAGAACAAGTACAATCGTATGCCACAAAAACGAGCTTATCGATATGTTGCATGGCATGTTCGACGACTACAAGTACTGGAGTATGAAGGCTATCAAGCCAAGGTCAAGCGGCCGGAGGCGTTTCAAGGAGACACTGCCAAAGATCGCCGAGTTGGTCCAGAGCGGCTATTTTGCGAGCAATTGGAAGCGGCAAGATATGTTCGAACGCCCGTCAAAGCACGATGGTACGGGTGATGCTACTGTGAAGATGGAGGAAGAGGGACGACGAGGACGAGATGGAGGATGGTATGAGCGATTGTACTTTTTCACGTGCTTGGGACAGGACGTTTTCGAATTCTAGCATCAGCATGGGTACGGCGTTTGGAGATTCAACGAGCACTGCTTCGGCCTGGGCGGTTGTGTCGGTTTTGACACCCATTTTCCTCCTTCCAGATCAGGCCGCCTGTCTTTTGATTAGCATTTGTACGGAGTTTCGGACTTTCGACGGCTGAAGTTTCAATAGGCGATTTTAACTATTAGATGACGGTAAGATCAGGTGTACGATTGATAGAGTGAGATAGTCAGGGATACCCACTACAAACACGTGCTGAACTATTATCACATACTCTTCGTAGTATACTCTGAGGTATCTATCATGTTATGAGCGACAAGTGAACTACAATATGAGCACTCGCCCCTTCGCTGCGTGACTTTTGCTCCTCATGGACGACGCCAAACACACCTACCAAAGCTCTTGAATCCCCGAATGCCCTATAATACACGTCTCTCGCACATTAATCCTCAATATCATCATCGCTCAGCACAAGGTTCTTCACTCCAGTATCACCCGGGATAGCGCTCTCTGCGTCCTTCTCCTTGCTCTCTATCCCAACCTTCTTTCTCCGCGGCGTATCAGGCGTCGGTTTGTGTAGCCCATTGCTCCTGCTCGCCCGCTTCCTCATTCTCATCAGCTTCGTCCTCTTCAGCAGAAGCGTCAGCTCGATCCTGTGAACGCAGTAATCCTGCGGACTTCGCGTATCGTGGAGGAAACTGCTGGTGAGGCAAACAACGCCTGCGGAGAATGACAGGCAGGTAAGGTAGGCGCTCGAGGAGCATTTCGTAGCGTGCGGAGCCACCGCTGCCGAGGAGGACGGGGTCTGTGTATTTTCTTCGGTCTTGTTTTTGCGATGACGAGGTGTGGGCATCGAGGATGATGTAAAGGGGTGTGGTCTTACGCTGTGTCTACGCCGCCAGTGACCGTTGGCGCAGGCTTAGACAGCAGACCGTGTGCACCGAAGAGTTCTCCTCGCTGCGCGCGGATATCCACAGTTCTAGCAATCCTCCTATCTCTTCCTGTTGCCGCCATAAGCGCAGCGATGAGGGGTAGTACATGACATATGCGCTGCCTCTCGCTGCTCCGGCTGCAGCTCAGCACCTTTTGCTTTCGCTCCCATAACACGTGGTGGAGGTGCGATTCGCTTCACAGGATTCGGAAGATTGACAGAGAAGGCCACGTACGCTCGGCGAAAGCTCATCTCGTCTTGACGAAGGTTGTCGGCGCTGGTACCTGGAAGTTCCGCCTCCCAAACCCGGACATGCCAAAGCGGTCAGGCGAAAGGAGATCCGCATCAGACAGTGCATCGATGCTGCCATCGATACAGTCAACCCGTTTCCTCATTATCTCCTGTGTCACGACAACAAATAATTCTCGTGCGGTGCGGCAACGAACGTTTTGTATCGGTACTGAGCTCGTCGATAAGCGTTTCGATATCAACCTCGGATGCTCTTGGTCTCCGTCGTTCGGGAAAGAAGTTGGGAGGTTGAATGACCGGTTTGTTCGGATCTTCAGGATGTCGCTTGTTGTAAACTACTCGACCGACGGCGTGGAATATACCGAGCGTGCTTTCCGTTGTGTAACCATCTCCAGCGATGCTTGTTCCATCTTCGTCATTGGTATGTCCTTGTCCTTAGGTCCTTTCTTCTTCGTCAAGTTAACCTTCGCACCCCATCCTCTGTTTCGTCACCTCTTAGACAGAGAAATTGAGTGATGATATAGCGCTCCCTAATATCGCCTAGTTCGGTAAGCCGCTGTATTACTTGCGGACCGACCGTTTTCTTTTTCGACCGGTTTTCCGCGCTTCCCTTGACGACAATGAGATCCAGTGCTTTGGTCATGAACGTCGGGGCGATGGGGTTGAACTCAATAACGGAGACACCCGGATGAGTCAGGATTTCAGGACCGAGCAGTCGATGTGCAGTGAAGCTATCAGCTGCAGCGGTGTTGGTTGACAATAGTGTCTCAGAGACGACCATGACGATTGGTGTTACGTTCTGTGCCCCGCCTTTCCTGAGAAGAAAGCGGTAGCTGCCGGAGTTGCAGCAGCAAGGTATTTGAGAACAGAAGAACGAAAAGATTGTACAACGGAAGAAGTACGCGTGAATGTATTAGGAACTCTTCTACCAGTATTAGTTGTCTCTCTTCTCGTATCGAGACCGCTCGGCGGTTGCTGACGAGACTCTGTAGACTCATCAAAGGCTAGGCTGCCAAATGTGCCGGTCCTGCCGACGAAATCCTCGAATCGCGCTGTGGCAGAGACAAACCCGCTTGAAGAAGATGGGGTGTGCTCGTAGGATTCTTCCACTCGTGCATGTGGAAGTCCATCTCTTCGAGAGAGCGCCATCGTAGTGGTCTTGCTGCTTCCAGCTGGACCTTTGAGGAGGAGCAATCTTTTGCGCCCTTGCCGCCGAAGACATCAGCGAACCAGTGTGCACATCGAAACCTTCTTCTTGTGCACTGCCAGCTCATCTAGCGGGGTTGGGCTGTATTTCTCATTCCATGGGCGTCTGTCTACAGTAGCAACCCCGGGCGCCGGTGACGGGTAGGAGTCGGCGGCCTCCGCTGCCGCCACTAAAGGTTCGGAGAAACCGTCGGCTTCCCTTTCAAGTCATTTTCCTTGTCTGTCGCAACTGGCTTGCCCTTCCGCACCAGTAAGGCGGTCAGTCGTACCTTCCCCCGATCATCGTCTGAAGAATCGAGGATATCGTCGAAAGGTCAAACGGTGTGCCCCACAGAAGGCCTTCTCCGGGCTCGGCGTCGGCTGGAGAACTGCGGCAGGGACCGCGCCAAAGAAGGATGTGATCGGCTTCGAGATGACTTTCGACTTTGCGGGCGACTTTGCTGATGACTTCTTGGTGGTGGATGCGGAAGGCTTCGGTGACGAAGCGCGTCGTGTTGCGTGCTGGGGCTTCGCGTCGCGCCCAATCCGCGGGCCCCATTATTGAGGCTCAGTGGCGTGCCCCTCTTGTGACGCTTTGCGGGCGGTGGTGCCGATCTCTTCATCGCTGTCGGAAGATACCGCAACAGGCTTCTTGCGCGCTGCCCGCGCTTGACCATGCCGCCTCAGCCGTTCCGTGGGCCGAGGCAGAGGTCATCCTCGATGCTCCCAGCTGCAGATGGGCGGAGTCGCGGGCGAGGCGCGCGCCCAGTTGGTCGACGTCGTGGGAGATATATCGCGGGGCGGAGGAAGGTGCACCCGGCTTGGCGCGTTCTTGAGAGCTGTGAGGCGGAGCGTAATCACGTGATGATGGCACTAGGCTCGGCCCGGGCTCGACTTTCGACAGCACATCGACGCACTGTCCACTCTACACCGCATCGCACATCAGACGAGATAATCGGCCATTGACTCCTCACCCATGATCTATTGGCAAGGCCAACGTGTTCGAGCGTCTCGGCTACCGGGATGCAGCCGTATCGCATACGTACAACCAACCGAACACGTCCACGCCTACGCACACCATGCGTTTTTCTGCATAATGCCCGATGTCGACCTTCATGTTACGCCCAACAGCCTGTCAATATTACTCCACAGACCCAATAGCAGTTGTGCCAACCTCTCCATTAGTCTCCTCGGTCCCGCGCTCCATTCTTGCTCGCAATCGTGACTCAACAGCGGAAAAGAATGGGAGCCGCTCAGCTCTTCCGCGGCCCCATTGCTCTCTGCTGCGGTTGGAGACCGCACGCGTTTCAATTATGGGGCGCATAGATTAATCTGCTAACTCTGATGGCGCATCTCCTTCTCGCTGGCGCCCTCCTATTGGACGGACTGGCGATTCCAGTTCAGGTCGTCGCCACTACACAGCTCTCGAATCCCTTCTGTATCTGCGCACGCAGTAATCCGTATATAGCGCCTAATGCGCTGTCTCGTACACCTTTACATATTCTCCCGTTATTTGCGCCACGCAAGCGTACGCTTGCTTCACCTTAGCCCCATCTTTACACAACATCAAGTCTCTGTGCGAAGCAAACTTTTAAGCAAACAATCCGCAGGCACTGTGACTCCGCTATAAACAGGGTCCACCGTAGTTGCCAGCATGGCGAAGAAGAAAGGCAAGAAGGCTCAGGCACAGGCGCGAAGCAGACTGAGGGTATCTCCACCACCGAGTCCGAAGGCTGTTCCAGAAGAGCCTGTCCTGCTGTACCTGCGTCATTACCATTGTCACCAGGACCCGCGCCAACTGATTCGACACCCGGACGACAGCGCGCCGTCGCTGGACTCACCGGCGAAGCCAAGACCGACGACGCCTGTAGCAGAACCCGCGTCTGAGTCAACCAGTCAGGAGCAGATTGTCGAGGAAAGCGCTTACTGCTGAGCGGAAGGAGAGTAAACAGTTTGAAAGAAGAGGAGAAGGCCACAGAAGATCCCACTTTGATATGAGTGCGTGGACGTCAGACAGACCTGCACCGGAGTCCAGCAAGAGTTGCGACCGGGTCAAGCCAGAAGAAGCAGCTCAGGAACCAGTTCCAGAAACCGAGACCGAGCAACTACCTGAAACACTAAGTGAAGAACCTCGAAATCAGAACCTGCACCGCCAGCAGACGACGATTGGGATCTTTTGCCCAGACTCAGCAGCAAGAAGAAGAAGAAAGAAGAAGGGTGAAAAAGAGGCAGACATTGAGCGGTCAAGGTTGAGAGACGGTTGAAGAGTCTGCAGTGACCATCGAAGCACCTGAACCGTCAGCAATCGTTCAAACTCCCGAGGCCCCAGTGGTCGTCGAAGCTCCTGAACCTCCAACCACTGAAGCCGAGACCACGAAAGTTGAAAGAGCCTGCTGTTGACGACTGGGTGCCGCCTGCAAAGCCTTCTAGAAGAAAGGCAAGAAGGGCAAGAAAGAACCTGGGATTGAGCCACCCAGAGGTTGAAGAACCAGCACCTATCTTTGGAGCCCTGAGCCACCAATTCTCAAACCTCTGAGCTACCAGTTCTCGAAGCTCCGGAACCACCGATCGTCAAAACCTCAGAACCACTGCCGGTAGTTTGGCTCCCAGAACCGCCACTCGCTGAATTCGGAACCAGGTACAACAAGCCCCGGAACCACCAACGGTCGAGGCGCCCGAACCACCAAATGGGGCTCCAGCGCCAAGAAGGGCAAGAAGGGCAAAGGTTAGGGCTGAAGAACCCCAGCGATCATTGAGCTCCAGAGCCGCCGATTATCGAGACCCTTGAACCACCAGTCGTCGTGGCTTCGGAATCGTCAATTGTTGAAGCCCCAGGTTGTCGCTATCGAAGCGCCAGAACATCCGGTCTCTCAGAAGTCCCTAAGCCCCCCAGCTCCACAGTCGAAATCCAAGCAGGACAGGCCCGTGATGAACCTTCTGAACATAAGCCCATTCCAGCGGAAGAAAACCCAACCAGCAAACGAGACAGAGAAGACTGAGGAGTCAATCCCAGAGCCTCCACAAGTCGACGAGTACCTCCAGAACCTCCGAAAGCTGAAGAAACGCCACCAGCGCCTCCCCAAAACCGAAGAACCAGCTGTTGACGATTGGACACCGCCTGCAAAGTCCTCTAAGAAGAAAGGCAAGAAGGAAGAAAGAGCAAGGACCAGTCAGGAACTGCTACTCCTGCCGAGGGAGATAGCCTCTCTTCAGCCCGAGCCAATCAAAAGCAGCATATCTGCGCCTGTGCCCAGAAGTTCCCGCCAGTGTTCAGGTACCTGGCTCCATTACAGTCTATTATCGAAACACAGGCAGCACCAACTGGGGTCGCTCCTCTTCCCAGGACCAGCAGTGACGAAAACGGGACCTTCCTACCCAACAAGCAGAGGATCTCCACCTGAGCCTGCAGTACAATCAATCTGCACCAGCACCAGCACCGAATCGAGCCTGCGATTGTCGAGGCACCAAAGTATCAAGCCCCATCCTGCGCTAGAAAGTTCATCTATTCCCGTGGACGCAGCCCACCTGCGCTGCTACAACGCCTCCGTCTCCGACACCTGCACCAGTCAAGCCAAAGCCAACTATTTTACAACCTCGAGCACGCAATCCTCCAGCAGTTGCAGCAAAGAGCTTTCCCTTTGCCCAAGCCTGCGTCATCTATTTCCACTCCGGTCGAAAATAAAAGCTTTACTCGCCCAAATCCATCACCAATCCCGCACCCAGATCGTATCATCTATTCCTCCCGTTGCTCTGGAAGCCGCTCCGACCTCCCCACGATCCACAGCAACTGAACGACCACCGGCACCTTCCGCACCATCCAAGTCAGCTGCAGTCAATCAAGCGATCGAAGAGGACAGACCGCCTGCGCCTCGCCACCTGTTACAGAGCTCGACCCCGACGCGCGCGCCTATGATGACATTGACGAGGACGATTCAACTATAATAAAACCCCAGATTAGGGCGACACGCTATCTCGCGAATCATCTCGAGGTCATATCCTCCATTCCCATTCTCGACCACTGTTTGCATCCGCGTACCACAACCTGAGCATTACTCAGACCCTCCGCCGCCTCCCAGCTCCACCGCAATATCATCATCCTGAGGCACCACTGCCCCCGCTGCCCCACTACTATCAAGATCCTAGCCATCCTTCTGGCCACGCACTCAGCTACTGGCATGAGTCAAGCTGGTGGGTACCGGACTATCCCTTACGGGCCTCCCTCACATGGGTCATCCCCGCATGCATATCAGAAAGCTGGAGCCATGTCCCACCGAACTATGGATATAATGGTCACAGCCCACCGCAACGCCATGATCCTTTACGCTCCCAGAGGGTATCAAGCGGTCTTCCTGCAATGAAAATGGCTCCGCGATTGACGATGGCTCAGGTGATGCTTTCTCTCTAGAATAGCGCATGCCATTCCTGACCTCCATGTCCTTTTGGCTAGCTACAAGGAGACGCATGGTCAGCTTGCAGTACGGAGGAGCGGCTTCGTCGTGCTAGTGCTGAGAATCAAGAAAAGCTACGCGCGCTAAAGACGACGAGATCCAAACCATGGGAGACAAGAATCGCTGGTATGGAAACAAGCATTCCCGCTGAGGCGAGCAGGTTACGGCTCGAAGTCGGCAACATGGAAGAGCAGGTGAAGGATCTCAAGGAACGACTTGTGGAGACTGAAGTTCAGAGTAGAGGCGGGTCAGCAAAGTGCCCATGCCACGATGAAGTCGTGGGGTGTAAGTATAAGAACTCGAAGGAGTCCATGCAACGCTTGAAAGACATCTTCCGAGTGCAAGCTTCGCGTCGGATTTGAAGAATGAAGACTACTATGACTACCAGAAATGACGCTGAGAAGATCGCCCTCGCCATCCAATTCGACAAGAAATTGTGAAGGAGGCTGATATTCTGGCAGAGAACCTACGACAGGAGGCATCGGCTGCCCATGCCAAGGAGAAAAGAGGACCTCCCGATCTGAACACCAGCGGCAGCAGCAGGAACGAGAGGAAAGTTTGATCGTCTCGGACCGAGCTCGAGCAGAAGTTGAAGGCTTCTCAGCTTGACTGTGAACAGGCACTGAAGCGTGAGCGTGAAAGACGATGGAGGTCTGGGCGAAAGAGCGAGGCACGTTGGTTCAAGCTCATCGTAGAAGACATTGAAGTCTACGCAAAGTTGGGAGGAACAGCGTACCCTGTTGGAGCCGGCATAAAAGATCCAGGACGAGTCGGATAAAGCCTGGATCGGTTGCATTCAGAGGCTAACAAGAGGCTGAGGAGAACAAGGCGCTCGTGGAGCAGCTGTTGAAGGATAAGGGGAGGAACTTTTGAAGCAATATAACGAGCTCAAGCTGGGACATGAGAAGGAGAAACAGATCATCAAGAGCGTCGCTACGAACCTGAGGCGAAGTTGAGGCTGGAGAAACTTAGAGTCGTACGGTGATATCGCTGAGATCAAGAGTAGGGTGATAACTATTGAAGTAAGTCTGCCATGATGTTCAATGTTTTCTATCTTCGGTTTTAACAATTCGTCGTCCCTATCTTGCGCCTTACTGTTCTGGTTGGGTCAAGAAGTTGAAAAGTTGTTAGCATTCTCATGGTTTTAATGCAATCATCGTTCTTTCGCCACTTCGTTCCCAGTAGACTGTCGCTAATTGTGTCATAGTTTGGTGTCCTTCACCCCAGCTCAAAGCAGATCCTAGATCTTGCTGCGGCCCACTTCGTGCACCTACCAGTCATTCCACGGCGGAGGAACTGCAACAGATCCCTTCCAAATTCCCTCCTTTCTGCCAGACACTCCCTCCTCAAGAGTACGGTCGCATCTCTTCTACGTGAGCAATGCTGGCTGCGATTACTCAGGCAACTTCGCGCCCACATGTGGCTCATACGGTATCAAGCTCGTTACCTATCGCGTCTTCCCGGTCCGTTCTTATTCAGCTTGGGCCGTCGATATGATAAGGCTGACTCCTTGTTCTTGTCGATGAGCAATCACATTCGCGACAAGAGCACCGCAAAGCCATCTGGCGCCAACAGACACTCCTTGCAGCATTTACAAGCAGCGGTGCCTGGCAGCGCATCAATACAACTGCTGGTACTGTGGTCGAGGAGATCGTCAACGCCATCAAACATTTTGCCGATCAAGGGAAGAAGAAGGTATCAAGATTGCGGTGAAGCGAATCGTCAAGCTCGCCGCCGAAACCTGGCGTTTCGCCCGCCTCGAGCGGAGATGATCCCTGTAATGCCTGCTATAGACGACAACGATCACGACTTCACAGGACCGGATTTCTGGCCCAGTCTCGCAGGCCCGACAACCCCACCGCGTCGCTCGTTAAAACCGAGATGCCCCCCAGACGAGTAAACCAAAGCTTTCTACTTCGTCTATTTCCAGTAATCCACCGCGAGCCGAAGACACGAAAACTTCCGCGCCAGATCCGAAAAACGAGAATCCGACGAAGGCTGCGTATATCATCACGGTCTGGCCTTGTACGATGACGCAGAACCCGTAGTACAGAGGAAGGAGGAGCTTCAAGCAGCAGGTTTGCCACCTACCACCAACGCTGCTTCGACTGCTGCTGACTTTTCACCGCCTCGCCGCCCGCTCCCTAGAACATCGTTGCCGCGCACTCGGTAATAGACAAAGTGTCAGTTCGATCGAGTTCATCGCCTGCACCATCTGAAACCACCGAAAGATGAGTACCGCGTTCCGATCCGCCCATCGTCACCAATCCGATAAAGTCAGGCAAGACGTCCATTCGATCCGCGGACACCGCCTCCTGTACCTCCCAAAGCGAACTTCAAATCGCTCAGAATCATCTTTGTCTGTGAGGACGAATAAGCTGACCGTGCGATCATCCTCTCCACCGCCGCACCACACGCACCTCCACCTCCACCAACGAATCCATCTGAACCCCTTCATCACTGAAGCCAGCTATAGCAGAGCTCTCTCATACCCCCACACGCCCACCTCCCGGTCCTATCGATTTCGACACACCCGCGATATGCCTCCACTCCCAGTAGCCACCAGCGTCCTCAGTGTGCACTCGGCCTCCCTCCTTATTCCAGCAGCCACCTGATGCACAACATCCGCTCCCTCCTCCACCCCAGCATCCACAGACATCGGCACAAACGGACCCGCTGAATCCGGGCTCGACGCGTCTAACGAGCAACCTCCCATCCAACACCTACGGAGGCGCGATTATCCCACCTTTCGATCCTTCTGCCTCGAACTTGCCCCCCCCACCACTCTCGCGTACCAACGCCCGCTGATCTCCCTCTATCACCGCTGTTCGCGCTGCGATCGATGAGATCGATGCGCTGTCGAGCCATCGTAGTCGGAGAACTTCTTTGTCCCGTCGCTCTGCCCACTCCAAGCCAAGCGAAGAGGCTCCACCAAGATGACTCGATCTCTGTCAGAAATCACGCTCTAAATCCCGACACAAACACGAGGACAACAATGAAAACAGCGGACGCCATACGTCGCACTGGCGGCTATACTCTGGCACAAGGAGTTCAGGCGAGACCCGTCTCTGCCGCAGCGATAAGACGGATAACACAGAGAGACCGAGCAGTGGACGAAGCAGCAGGTATATGTGAAAGTCGGGTGCAGCGATCAGGGGCTGTATCCGAATAGCCGCTGGCGGGGCAGAGTCCGCAAGAAATTAGTCGGACAAATTCGCTGAGAAGGTACAGGAGGAGTAGTGGGGTGCGGGTGGTGATGGGGTCGCGGGGACGTGGGATACCACCACTGCTGGTCCGACTACGGAAGAGTGGTGGTGAAGGGACGAAAGAGTAGTGTCGCCTCAGTCACTCCTTGTCTTGGTGCCACGTTGTTCTCAGTTTCTGATTCTTAATTTCTCATGAACTCCATGACCTTTCTGTTTCTTTGTATGTATTACTGAAGGTTTTTGTAATATATTCGTGGAGTGTGTCTTAGGTCTGGGCGGAACATGCATACGGAGGAAGCATTGCGGGTGTCGCATCGCATCTCTGGGATTTACATCGGATATGCATGTATGAGAGGAGGAATGAAGACAGGCGTTTAGAAGATTCATGCTGGAATATTGATGGTTGGTACTATGTCCAGCGATTTTGATTCGTGTACACCTGTTTGTATTACTGATACATGCCCATATGCTGCAAGGCCTCGTTACGTATCTAAGACCTCCCAACCGGCAGTTCGTCCCCTTCATGATAGTTCTAAAGTGCCTAATGCCCTGTCCAGGTTCAGCATCGATATAAATCGCAGATCTCTTCTTCGCCCAGTCTCTCAGTACATCCATTCGTGGCATTTCTTTGGTTGGGTAGGTCCCACTGTTCTTATGTCTATTTTCTATATTTGCAGTGATCCACGTAATGTATCATCGATATTACATATAATGTATTATCTGAGTGCATCGGGAAACAATGCAGATCATGTCCCTCGATACCAAATGGGTGAGATTCCCTGCTCCAACTTCATGTACTGGGAGCGAAAGGTTTCTCTGTTGTTGTTGTATTAATGAATCGAGGTTCGGCAATTTGGATTTGACGACACTTATTACGCAATGAATTGCATGATATGTCTCTAGGACGTACCACTTCTGCCTTCTTTTTAGTTGATAAGGTCGCCTCTCACAAAGTATAATTGCCCGAATTGTCAACATGACCAAACACAACGACCACTATCATCACGCGGCCTCTCCGTACCAGAGTACGCATTCCCTTTTCTTTAATGCCTTTGTCGCGCTCTATCATACCTTCAGTGACTCTAGAAACGCATGACGAGATCTATGTTCATTTCATTTCGCAAGCATTGCCCATCAGCTCTGAGCAATGTTCCTCAACCCGGCAACGATTTTGTTATCTACCCGTGTGTTTTCAAGAAGAGGCTGAACACTCGACAGTTGTGTACTGGTGCCCTTGGGGCAAAGTTCATCGGAGCTGGGTGTCCCCAGGTCATTTGTGATTCCGACGTTTTGTGACCACAGGCTGAATGTTGGTGGCTTCATACCGATCAAACAAACCTACCAACCAGCTTTCGATTCTAGAAGTCAAATGCGATATCTGCCAAAGCATGTCCTGTATGCAAGCCATTTAATCGTCATATGAGATCGCCAAAGGTACCCCAGAAAACGTTCGCACGATACTTTCGTCGCGGACGCTGAAGTGAAACCGATTGGCCCTGGAACAGACCGAGCCATCCTAGCCGACGCCTTAAGTGCAGGCGTGCGGCGCAACACCAACGATGACGCCCTCTTAGAAGCGATGATTCGGCTATTCTACACGACCTCAATCTAGTCTTTATCAAATGCTGACAACGAACATGGATCATAAAGGTTTGCCTGCGCAAATTCGATGAGACAACCTCAGCACCCTCGGCACCAAACACCTTTATCCTAATATCACATCAACTTCCACACACACGCGCTGCCTAGTGCACGTGCAAAACCGAAACGTCTAGAGAAACACCCTTGGGCATGCGATGTGGACTTGTCGAAACCATTTTGTTCGGTAAAATAACTCATATATTGACTGGTTTGTCAGGAATGACGATGAGGCTGTAATCGTTCTTCTCTACCTCGCTGCCAGCTCTGGTGCTGCGTGTAAAATGAATTCCTTGTCATCACACCATGTCTTGGAAACCAGTCACTATGTATACAGTGCGAACTTTTTGTTGCCAATTCTAGGTACGACTGCGGTGGCGACAAGATTTGGAGTTCGGCGGAGAACAAAATCGACGCTGAAGGCGGATGACTGGACGGCACTTTGGCGATGGTAGGTTCTATAGTTCTTTGTAAGAGAGGGGTTAGTCTGATCAAGCTCATCCAATAGCTGGGTATGGGCAGTGGCTGGCCCTGACACTCCCTGGTAAGCCTCACTATCTCGTGTTTCTCTCCCCACTCTGAGCACGGCAATCTAATTTAGACGAAGAGGCTGGCTCGAGGCCATACAGCTGTCGATCCGGCCACAAATAGGAACATCGTAACAAAAATATAGTCAAACGTCGAAGGGTAGCTGCCAAATCTCAGTTCAGTTCTGGAAAGGTTTTCACCGTCTTCAGACCTATTGGTTGCTGTACAACTTGTCATACTTCACTTTGGGGCTTCATCAAACTGAACATCGTTTTTACAGGCGAATCTTCAGTAGTAGTAGATGTACAATCCCGTTCCAAGTTTGTACACACAGTTAACGCTTTAAGCAAATCAGGCCAGAAAATGGATCTTTTCAACAATGAATAACTTATTAAATCAGGCCCAAATCAGTTGCTTTTTGATCGATCGATAGCTAGAGACTTACTCTATTCAAGTATCTTGTTTGCCAGCCCTTTGCGCGGCGCACGGCCGAGATGCGGTGGGTTATACTCATAATGGGGCCTTGATCAGACGCCGGGGTATCCCCTTTTCCAGGGAGGCCTTTAAACACGCTTAAAAAGTGCTCCCAGTCCTCTCTCTATGGCCTATCTTATAGAGATATGGATAATCCTTATATACTTATTTTCTTGAGGCAGGGTGAAGTTGAGTTAGGTGAATAGGAAGCCACCACATCGTCCAAATGTTGTAATTAAGCATCCACCTACGGACCTTATGTAAGTGTGGATAGGCGCGTTATCTTGCATAAACGTCTGTGTGGATTAATAGTGAGGTAATAGGGACCTTCCTTAAGTATCTTTATATAGCTATTAGCACTATATCTACTCGTGGTGACAATAGATTGCGCTCCGCATAAGATTCACTATTTTGTGGGCGCCACGCTCATCTAGCCAGATAAGCTGCCCACACTATTTAGGATATGAATTTATAGAGCTCTTTCTCCTGTATTATATAGTGGTCGTATTTTTATAGGATAGCAGAATACCTACTTAGTAGAGCTGCCAGTGCCGCGTTGGATAGAGCATTTATCTAAAGAACTTAACTACCTGGCGATGCCAGGTAAAATTACGCGGTACTCTGCAGAACTTGAGCCATAATGCCTTGTAACCTTTTGAGCTTTGGCCGCTTAATGCACTTACGGCAGATTAGCCTTTCTCATGTAGTCGACGCCGTACAGTTAATCGCGAAGATACGGCGATGGCGCCGCCAGCGATTAACAAGAACCGCATAACTATTTTAGGATTTTTTCTAGCCATTCAATAGAGCGTGCAATCTTCTCTTATTATGAATTTGTTCTTGGCGCCCACTGCGTGGCAGGTTCTGCGTGATTCTATAACGTTTCCAGCGGGCGATAGTTTTTGTCGATACAGGATCTTGGGCACAGATCAGCTAGATTCCAACCATCTTGCCGCTTCTCAAATATCAAACGTAAACGGACTCTGTACTTTCATTGCCGTAATTTCTTATAAGAGCGATCGCATCTCGTGGAGTTACGGTGGTGTGCAGGGAAAAGTCGCGTTCGAACGTGTTTGGTGTTGCTGGGTGGGCCGAGACTTTACACTGAACTAGTACTGTATAAACCATCTTCCAGGTGATCATCAATCAGTCACCTGCATTCTACACCTTGCCTCGTTACATACATCGGCGCTGAAAAATCCCGGGCTGGTATCGGTATATCCCATATACATCCTGTTCTTCCACGCGTGGCGTTGCAAGCTCGGGAGTCGTCATCTTGCAAGATCAATCGATACATTGAAGATCGCGTAAACAACTGTCATCATCGCCACCTCTTCCTCTACTATGACTTTCAGATCAATCCAGCAGCTTTCCGATAAGCCGAACAAAGATTTGCCGTGGTGGGTTCCCCATTGATCACGGTTTACATCGGGGGACTTTCCAGGCCGGAAACAATGAGATCCCATCCTCATTCTGCCCAGGTCCCACTTTCCGAGACTTAACAACATCCCCCCCGACCAAGTAATTTCACATCCATGAAATAGGCGACAACCTCCTCTCGCGCGCGGATCAGACATTG
Organism: Acanthochlamys bracteata; assembly: GCA_019914995.1. Lineage (NCBI taxonomy): Eukaryota > Viridiplantae > Streptophyta > Magnoliopsida > Pandanales > Velloziaceae > Acanthochlamys > Acanthochlamys bracteata. The sequence goes on from JAFKAK010000441.1 coordinate 27,328, forward strand.
ACGACAAGTGGCCGAAGTCTGGGATTCATCGGATGCCCATCGCCTTCCACCACCCTACATGCCCGAGATACTCCAATGCCTTGAGGCGGATGCTGCTGGATATCGGATGCTTCATCGGGCAAGAGCGGCGCCTGGCGGCGTTCCACAAACCATCTTCTCGGGACAGATATCGTCAGCCACCAGGACTTGGGCTGCAAATCTTCAACGACAAGCACAGATTGGGGTTCCTTCATTCTTATGATATCCTGAACCCTACACCGCCATTTTCTCGCGCTAGAAGGGAAGATCGACATGGTTTCTGTATCGCATCTACTGCACCTAAGAGAGGCTACAGGATACGTAAATCAAAGCGTGCAAGTAGATTTGTCGCCTCACTGTCAAGGATTACATAATCCGTAGGTTATCAGCCTGGAACGAGCGGCATCGAGAAGAGAAGAGTGGAATGCGACGAAGTTCTGGATGCATGATGTGCGGAGCTTGAGCAGCTGTGGGAAGTCGTTGGGAAAGAGACGGAGACTAATGGACTGTCGAGGCGGAAGTGAAACTGCAGGTGAGCTGGGATAGCTAAGGGGAGAGGTAGTATCTCTGGAGTTTTTTTGCTGCTGAGGTTCTTGGTCAGGAGGTGAGGTAAGGTAGGAATATAAGACAGGATGGTATTGCTAGTATCGCTCTCACAGATGAAGTTGCTGTACAAGTAGCTGCACGGACGGTAACTACCGCAGTTCGATAATTGCGAAATATAGTGGTGATATGATTAGAGTCATTGTTGAAGAGTTGAAAGGACTCAGCTAGGTTCGAAGGTGAGTCGGACATACCAGAGCAGGCAATCATCGCAGCACCCATATACTGCAAAAACAGGGTCGAGAACGAGAAGTTGATAGAAAGTGTGATAGGTTGGTTCAAATGGTCTTGTCGATGCTTCCTTTGCGACTTCACACAGTGGGCGAAGGGAAGGCGGACACCTCGCAGGCACAGCCTCACCTGTGTTTATCCAGGATATATAATACAAAGGCAGATAAACGAAAAGTCTTGCCGGATGTCGTCGTGGGCGGCAGTCCAGGTTATAATTTCGCCACATCATGGGGGCCGATGATGTAATCAAGTAGGCGGAAGTTGTCGACCGTCTACCTTCCTCCTATCTCCACCACCTCCCACTCCCATCTTTAAGCGGACAACCTCTAAACTCGACGACGCCGACTACTGCTGCTGCTGTTTTCCGCCACACCACCCGACATCGCAATTCTGAATAGCTCCAGGTCGGTGACAGAGCACAACATCCTCAGCATTTCATTTCCCTGCCAACACAAGACCGCAAGATATCTCAAGAGCCCAAAAGCGCGAATACCATGGCGAAAGAAAGGAGCGGTCGTCCAGGGGCAGCAACAACCAAGCCCCCACCTGAAGATGAATCGAGAGCCGTTGAGGAAGGTCACACACTTGGCGGTGAACGATGGGACTACGATATACACGCTCTATGTGCGATCTCACACCAATAAGGAACCATCTCCACTAACACTTGACCGAGATGCCCCTGAGCAAGAACGCTATTTCGTGTTGTTCCTGCAGAAGTTCCTAAAAATCCCGACGACGGCGCAGATATCGAGCCGGTGCCTGCATATCATTAACCTGAGTCACTCGTGTTTACTGGGCGCGTGGCGAGTATCACGAGACCGTACGAGCAGCTCTACATACTGGAACTATTGGCGCTCGAGCTTGTGCCGCGAGATGACTCTGATTTCGGCTGGGAGGATTGGTGCCGAGGGACCAAGCTGCCAATTCGCCTGCGGTGAGGCCCCATCACAAAGGCGAATCTATTGATTGGCGGCGAGTCGCTTGCTCTGCGAGGTTGACGCTGTTGTGCTGTGCTGTGCATCGATCGGGCTTGTCAGGAGAGCTGAGTCTAACGACAATAGCGTCGCCTACACCAGCCGCTAGTCCGAACTTGGACGACCCTCGTCTTCTTCCCCGGACGTCTCATTTTTACGATGCACGAGATGCCCATCACGACCTCATCCGAGCGTAGGTTGCGCCCGCAGGCCCAGCACCAGGCCACTTGCGGCAACGCGCAGAAAGGGTGTAATTTGCGACGCAATGGACCCTAATCGCTGCCATAAGCGCGAACATAGCAAATGCGCTCTCAAAACCAACCCGCCCCCCCCGTTGTTGCACTCCTTTGCACTGGGCCTCTGTACGTCGACAGCCTCTCACGCCCAAGTCCTCCCGGCCTTTGTACAGTCCCACTCGTTTTGCTTTACGCTCTCTTACTCTAACAATCGTCCTCGCTCATCTATCTATACCGAATAATCACTGCTTCGGCAATCAATAACATCAAATAAACAAAAAAAACAATGAAGGGGCGCTATTATTTTGCGGCGCTCGTTGGATCTGCAGTCATGATATCGCACAAGCACATGCTGGTTTCACCGTCGTAATCCCGGTTATGCCGTGGGAGGTATTTGCAAGACGGTCCGCCACTGTCTATGTGACCGCTAGCGGCGTATGTGGAATACATAGAAAGAAGAGACATCGTTTTTAATGTGCAGCAGTTCCACCGATCGTTTCGAACACAACTGTCGTCGTTGCTCCTTCTCCCGTTCCGGAGACCATCTTGCAGTGAAGAAGCGCGACTACGCCTCCTGCACCTCCGGCTCCCGTGCCCTCGACCTCAGAGAAGCCTGTTGCCAACTTCATCTGAAGCCAGCTACATCTGTGAAGCCAGCTTCATCTGAAGCCAGCTTCATCTGAAGCCACTTCATCTGAAAGCCAACTTCATCTGAGAAGCCTGTCGGTACCAGCCTCGGTCGAGCCGGTAGTCCCGTCTTCACCAGCAGGTTACGTCCCTGAGGCACCTTCGTCTCGCCGCCGCCTACGTTCCAGCCAAGCCCCTCAGAGGCAGTCTCGAAGCTACGCTTCTCCTCGGCCTCGTCCTCAAGGCTGCCCCTAAGCCCAAACCCAGCAAGCCTAGCACTCCTTTCCCTGGCGCTGGTTCCTGGAACAAGCCCAACGGCAAGAAGTGGGCTATTACCTACACTCCGTACACCCAGGGCGGTGACTGCAAGTCTGAGTCAGGGTCAGACCGACGTAGGGCAGATCGCTGGTCTCCCAGCTACACTGCTATCGTGTGTACCTTTTGGATTGCGGGGTCTTCGACACATCGTCCCAGCCCTCCAAGTATAATCTTCGTCATTTATGGTGTCTTCCTTGGCGCCGCCAGTCCAAACTCCCAGGGCGCCAACGAGGCAGCTCCCAGACATCATCGACAACGCCCCCCAGGCAGCATCTCCATGCTGATCGTCGGTAACGAAGTACATCTCTGGCCACGGCAGTGACGCTGGCTCTCGCCGCCACGTTTTCCACCGTCCGCACCAAATTCCGCGCTGCCGGCACGTGGTCTCCTGTTACCACCACCGAGACGGTCGCTGCCTGGGAAGCAGTATGGCGGCGGTGTGCGATGTGGTCGACATCTTCGCCGCACCGTCCAGCCCTTCTTCGACGGTGGAAAGACCGCTTCCGAGGCCAGTCAGTTTGCGTACCAGCGAACAGCTCGAGCAAGCCGCCGGAGGTCTGCCCTGGGGCCGCCGCAGGGCAAATTCATCTCGAATCGGCTGGCCTGCTGGCGGGTTCTCCCAACAAGAGCTGCCATCCCGGAAAGGCCGGCGAGCAGAAGGAGGCCATGCAGGCATTATCGAAGGTGGGCGACCACATGCATCTTCAGCTACCAGGATGATACCTGGAAGGCACCCGGTGCGTACAACACGTTGAGACAGTACTTTGGCTGCGCGGACAACTTGTAAGAACCTTGGTATCTAGTTGAACATGGTGCCTTTTGGCGGTACCTTTGTCGACCCGCTTCAGATCGATTGTTCTACGTGTCTACGCACATGCGTGTGAGCGCTGAGGTTGAGCGGCGATGTAGTATTCTGATGTTTTAATCTGTTTGCACATGTTCTTGTAATATCATAACATCTGTATGTAGCAATGACAAGTCTCGAATACGACCTTGCAGGATGGTGCCTGTTGGGTTCCCCACTG